>JACYFF010003369.1:37430698-37473198 GCA_017589665.1 Selenicereus undatus
GAGTCTAAATAAATAAATAAAACCTATATACCCAAGACTTCTTGTTTGAACCAGTCATCTTGTCCAAGACTTGTAGAGCTACTGTGAACACCAAGACTGCCTTGTTTACTGGAGTTGTTCTTTGCATTGCTGGAAGAGCTGCTGTGAACATGCCTTACAACCAACTGTGAGATGGCGTTCTTGACTTAATGTAGAATCACCAATTTAAAACCTGTTTTAAGGACTTGTTCTCACATGTAGCAAACCAGTTAACACAGTAAAGATTACAAACACCAGTTAGGCCTGTTTGCAGATCATGTTTGGAGCAACATTACTTGGACACATTTTTACACTTGGATTTGCTATCATCAAAACTTAAATATAATAACTCAACAGCTATATACAAGTGTAGGGGAAGGGTAGTTCTATGTTTTTCATTTTGTTTATTAGTTTGTATACTTGATAGAGCATACAATTTTAGGTTACTTTTTGTTTGCATGTTGTATTTAGTTGCTTTTTAGATTTGCATTTTAGATTTGCATATGGAGATGGTGAGGATTGCTTTGAGATAACCACCGACGATATGTTTGTTACGCAAAATAGCTTTCATGACTTTGAGTAGATTTTGATGTCTAATCCCTTTTGGTGTGAAAATTTTTGAAGGTTTTATAAATATTTCTTGTTTTGAACCTTGCCTTGACTGAGAACTTTGTTATCCCTTTGAATCATTTAGCACGATTATTTGTACATGGGAGTCATTTTATAAGCTTAATGAGACTTTGGTAGATGTCCCGTAAGATTTTGAGCCTTATTTGGACTAATTCCTTATGTTTTGTCTCATGTTGCTTTCATGTGTGTGACTCTTCCATGTTGCATCTCTAGAACTTGCCTTTACTCTTGTTCAAACCACATTACCATATGCATATTTTAATGATATGACAGAGGCATATCTTTCTTTGACCATTTTAGCCAGATAACCAAAAAGCCTGCCGTTGCGTGACATGCTTATTCCCTTTGCTAGCCCCTTTGAGCTTATATCCATCTTTGTTGTGATATCATCATATTAGCCCTTGGCCAAACACATATTCCTACGTTTGTGCCAAGTCTATGGAGCATCACTTCATCTATGTAATGGGCGATTTTGGGGATGTTTGGGTTTTAAGGTGGCTTTGCTATGTTGGTTTGTTGAGGGATTGATGATATTGAGCATTTCCTTTGGTTCTCTCTTATTTGGGTGGAGCATATGTATTAGGTAGTGAGTTGATAGTTCAGGATCCTATGCCTTTCAGTAATTGTAATTTTTGTTTCATTTCCAAAAAACAAAAACAAAAAAAGAAGAAACAAATGTTTTGTTGAAAAAAAAAACAAAAAAAAAGAGAAAATCATAGGAAGAAAAAACAAAAAAGATGACTAAATGATTGGCATTGGATATGTAAGTAGCTTGCATTCCTTTCTTTGTCAACTCATTTCCTATGTAATTCATTAGGGTATGTTCATTGAATTGTTGGAGTTTGGAGTGTTGTTGAGCTTATTAGTTTCTAGGTCCTTTGTTGGTTGCTCCATGGTTACTTGGCTAAGTAATCCAACATTTCCCAAATTCATTTGTCCACCCATTTCCCTTAACCCTTCTAGCGCATGCTACAACCCTATAAAAGTCCTCTTGATTGTCTTATGCACATTGCATTTTAGTGGTGGAGAATTTGAGAGCCTTGACAAGTATACAGTAGATTGCATCTTTGGAATGAGTCTTGAGTGAACCTATGCTATATTTCAAATACATGAGTGGGAGTGATTCACATTTTCCCAACGTGAGTTTTTCCGGTCTATTTGACTCTAATCAATTCAATGTGCTTGCATGATGTACTTTGTGGTTCTTTGGGGGTGATTAGGTTTGATATCAAGCTTGTGGTCTTTTACTTCTTCAGAAACCTTCTCCTCCTGATTTTGAAATGTTTTGCGTACTATTTGGGGGTTGATTGATATTCTTGCTTATGATATGCTATAACTTGCCTAGTTTAACGAGGTTTCATGTTTTAAGTCCTAGATGCATCTCCCCTTGTTGGTTTTATCTAGTGTTTGCTTGAGGAGGAGCAACGGTTTAAGCATGGGGGAGTTTGACAATTTCCCATAGACGATATCATTTTAGGGTCATTTTGATGCGTTTTTAGGGGATTCATAAGCTTCATGCTTAGATTTTACCCCAAAAATCCCATTTTACGCTTGGGTGTAGTGCTTTGATGACTTTTGCAGGTTTTGAGAGCTTTTTGATCAAGAATTCACCCTTAAAAGTCATCCTCATGACTCACCACGGATGCCCCCCAGTGACCATGCTCGTAGAAGAAAGAGAAGAACAGAAGAACACTAAGGCAGTGGACACCACGGTCTGCCCGTGGTGGATGCCACAGTCCCTGGTGTTTTTATTTCCTGCGAAGCTGCTTATTTTCTCGCGGCTTTTCAACTTCCAAGTAGTTTTTAATGTCATTTATACACTTGATTGTTCAACTTCCAACAGCTTTGCTATGGAAGAGGGCTCTCACCCTCATTTCTACATGCATAATCTCAATCCATCATTCTTTCCACTATCTAATTGGATTTAGATATCATTTTAGAGTGAGGGAGAGCAAGTAGAAGAAGAAGATTCGAAATAAAGCGGGATCAGGGTTTGACAATCGAAAGGTTCAAGCACGCATTTTGGCTAATTAAACTCTTTTCTCTTCTCTTCCCTTTTCTCTTTAGATTTATCATTTTAGAATAGTTAGATGTTTAATGTAATCATGCGTGAGTAGTTTAATTTTTATCTACAGATTTAGTAGTTTTTGAAAGTATAGTTGGATCGTGTTTTAATTTACAGAATTATGTTTACTTCATGATTAGTTTGATTTCGTTCTATCAAGTATCATGCTATGAGTGGAGTTTTTGCCAAAGTTTGCTTGCACGCTTGAAACAATTGAGCGAAAAACTGAGTGGTGATATTTGATTGTTAGACTGCTTGATAAAACCTTACACAACGTCTTCTAAAAAGAGAGATTTGCATGTTAGGAGGATTAGAGTGTAATTGAAGATGACTAACTTGGATTAAGAGATATTAGTTTGAAAGAACGACTTTTGCTTAATTTGGACAAATTTGGTCGATTTTGAAGGAATAGACTAAATTTTTGGAGAAATTGCAATTCCTCGAGATTAACCGATCACAGCAAACCACATGTTCATCATTTTGATCCAATCAAATTTTTTAACTACATGAATTCCTAGGCGTTTTCTCCTTAATGGATTTAAAATTGGTGAATTAGAAGAAGTTAAATTGAAACCCCTTGAATTAGTCACAGTTATTTCCTTATCTTCGTATTTTTATCAATTTAAAGTTTGGATTCGCTTAGCATATCTTAAGGGAATATAGCCAAATAGATCAACCTAGTCTCTGTAGGATCGACCTTAATTTGCTACAACGCCACCATGCGCTTGCGACCGTATCATACATCCCAAAACAACTCAACTCTTACAACTAGAAGATAAGTGCCTAATCATATGGTCAACTCATATGGTCATTCAGAGCGACAACTAGGCTACATGGGTTACTTAAATTCAAGTGTGAGATTTACACATGCATAAAGTCTTATAAATGGATCATAATACATATTTTGACTCATGAAATAAGGTACACATACACATGGCTTTTTTAATATGCATTAGCAAGGGTAGCAAAAGGAATCATGTCATCTTGTGGAATTAAACAATGTCCAAATTATTATAAGAACCTAGGGGGAAAAGGGAAATAAGAGGGGTAAGCTGCCACAGGCTCAGTAAATAGTTCACACGCTAAAGAAAATAATAAAATAGTTAAATACAATACTTTAAGTAGTAGTCATACAAATGTTGTACTTAACATTACCATGTTATGCATGCATGTCCAACACCTAGTTGTCCCTTAATAACACCCAATAACGATGGAGTACTCCACTCAGGCTCTCCATTTTATACTGGACACTAATAGGGTTCCCCGAGGTTGCCAACGTAGTCTCTTTTAGTAGAAAAGTGAAAATGGTAGCCAAGAGGGCTTAAAACTTTAATTTAAAATAGGTCAAGCCACAATAGAACTTTTTTCAAATAAAGAATGCCATTTTTTATATAATAGAAGTTCTTTCAAAGAGTACTTGAATTTTTTCAAACCTTTGTGCTGGCAATGGCATAATTCAGAAATAGGCATTGGATTCACAATTTAGTGCTCTCTTTAAGTGATTATCGCAACTTGTGACATATGGTATCCTCGAGGCCTCTTAAAGACAATGGCTTCCTCCCCTCATTAGGTTACTATCAGCCAGCGTTACCACTTTCCGAGTTGACTCCCTAAAAAATGTAGTGTTCCTGCTTTCCAAGTCTTCTCCCCATATTGAGTCCATATATTTTCCCAATCCTCCTATCCCAAAATATTTCAAGGGCAATTCACTTTTAATCATACATAAACAACTCGATTGTTTTAAAGTGACTTGAGAATAGCAATTTCAGTTTTAGGAAAAATCAATTATACCTTGGTTGTAAAATAGGTTCATAGGCACAAGTAGACATGTTTGCAAACTAACTCTTGAAATGTTTATCAGGAAGACTAGCAAAACATCATTTCATGAATTAAGTATTGTTCAAATCTCTTGAACTTAGATCCATTCATTTTTAAAAGAGGCAAAAATGTTTTGACCCTTTTATTGAAAGATCTTTATCAAGTTTACCTTCTTACTCAAGTACAAGCCTATGTTAAACAACAAGATTCACACTAACAGTTTTTTTGTTCTAATTTCTACTCACCGAAAAGAACGGTACTTATGTGTAGTAGAGCAATTATTCAAACTAAACCACTTGTAGCAACCTACACACCAAACATCTATTGAAGGATAATTGGGCATGATTTTGATAAAACATGAGAGGTACTTTACTAATACAGCTTCATACATTACAAACTACTTCACAAGACTATCCCCTTTAGCGTCAATGACTGTGAAATGGTTTTAATCATTGAAATAGGGAACGATTACAATAGATGCATGTTCTACTTTCAAGGCAAGCACACAATGTGCTAGACGAAACTATACCGAGGTGCTGTTTGGTTCACAATCCCGAGCTAGAATTTGACAGGTTGTTGCACAGGCGAGCAGCCCTTCTTACCCTGCCAATGCACATTTGTAGTCACAAGCCCTCACACAAAGTTCAATTCAACACAATGGCATCAACATAGCATGTATACAAGCCAAAAACGACACGAGAAGAGCAAGTCATCAACAATGATGCACCCAAATTTTGGCCCCCTATCTACCTCGGCTTGTAGCATCTGTAAATTACAACCTCAAATTCACATTAATAACCCTATAGTGTTAGTCATTCTATTCCATCATTCACCTCTCAAAGATTCCGTAATTTGCCAAGAACCCAACACAATAATTCCGCCAAAATCTTTCATAGTCAAATCAAAGTTCCAAAATTAATAAATAAGTTAAGGAATTAAAGACTACCCACCTGACTCTAGACCTGGAAAAACTGACTCGAGATCCGAAACCCAAACCGAACGACCTGAACACCCATACCCAACCCGACATCCAAAATATACCCACCCAAAAGTGGACCCAAAAGCCGAATTGTCCCGAACTGAACCATACCCAACCATAAAGTTTTCTACAAAGTTGCTTATTTTTAACATAGTAGACATATTGGACCGAAAATCGATTGACCCGAAGTCGACCCAAATCGAAGTTCACCTGACCCGAACTAAACTGATCCGAAATGTCACTTAACCCGAAACATGAGTCGACTCAAACTTAACCCAACCCATACCCGAACTGAATAACCCATTTGTTAGGTTTACCTTACCCCAAGTTTAGAAGACTCGCTTTATAGGCCAACTAGGTGATATTTGAAGCTAGGTCTTAGGTCTTCTTCCTCTTCCCTTGCAACTGCCCTTTTTCTCCTATTGCTTGTGCCAGCTTCTGCTTGTTCAGCCATCTATCTTCTGTTTCGCTAATATTAGTCTTTCCCTTTCTTCCTCCTCTTTCACCCTTTCTCTCTCTACTTACTTCTTCTTTCTCTCTTCAGGCGATGGTAATGGAGGTGTGGCTGAATGAGGTTGATAAATGGTGTTTAATGTGAGAAAAACTGAGTTTTGGTGCTGTGCTAAATGGTGGCTAAGAAGAAATTAGGCATTGGCTTTCTTTCATTTTTTTCTCAATTTGCTTTTTTTATTGCTATACCAAGAATGAATTTGAGCCTATGTACACCAAGCTCAAATGGTTCCGCCAACCAATGACCCCATCTACTTTGCTAATATCGCATAATCTCCCCTTGTCCTAATTTTAACTAGCTTATGAATTTCACATAATCACATAATAAATCAAAAAAAAAATCAAAATTAAATTCACCTAAATTCTTGCACTTAATTAACAAGCAAAAATATTCTAATATAGCTAATATAATAAAGCATAACTAATAAAATTATTAATTTAAGAAGTTAAGTAGCTCAAACATAAATTTTTTCAACTATTATAGTTTCAAGGATGTATTTTAGACTTGAAATCTCTTTCCATTCTTTGTTGGATTTTTTCTAGATGATGCAAGGGTTGCACCCTTATTTCATAAATCCTTAGTGATTCCTTGCATCAGGCTTATATCCAATCAATTTCAAACGCTTTATCTTCCAGGGTGACTTGCAATGATGGAATTTTTATTTCCACAAGTAGCACCACCTCCATTCTGTAGATAAAAGAGTATGGTGTTGCTCCTAAGGACAATCTCATGTTGTCCAGTACCCCCACAAAGCAAATGGTATTGCTTTGGCCAATCTATAGAATTTTTTTTCATCATGCTCAAGATGTTTTTGAAATTTCTATTGGCTTCTTCTAAAACTCCATTTGCTTGCAGTCTGTAGGCAGTGGGAATTCGATGTTGCATTTTGTACTAGCAAACAATTTCATAGTGTCAGCTTTACAATGAGAACTTTGATCACTTATAGTTTCTGCACAACTTCATAAGGACGAATGATGTTGGTCGCAATAGAACACATAATTTGTTTAGAAGTGAGGGTGGCAGATGATGCTAATTCCATTGAGTAGAATAATCAATGGCCACCAAAACATACTCATGGTCAGTGATCCCCTTAGGCATGATTTTACCTATTATGTCAATTCCTTATATGTAGAATGATCATGGTGAGATATGTCTGTTTATTTGCGTAGAGGTATATGCTGAATTAGGGTGTACTTTTGACACTTTTCACATTTTCAAGTGAACTAAAAGCAGACTCGATCCATTATTATCCAGTAGTAGCCTTGTCTTTATATTTTTCTATACAAGAGATTTTTTTACATATGTGTTTCGCAAACGCCTGCTTGGAATTCCCTATGAGGAGCTTCGTGTCCTCAGCGTTTACACATCCTAAGTTAACTCCATAAGTGGTATTCTTCTATAGTATTCACTATTCTCTAGGAATTGCGAGGTTCATTTTGAGGAATCATGAGGTGTAACACCCCGGATTTCTAATTTATTCTTTATTACTAACATTAACTTATGTGGCAACGGAAAAGCCTAAAGGGGTGTTACCGCCGTACTTTGTTCGTGGAGATACCAGGCTGAGCATCCATCCAAATATTAATGCAAAAGACTCTTTGAATAATATCTCAATTTAATGATTCCAACCACAACTTTAAAAACAACAAAGCTTAAACAAAATCAATTACAAGTTCTATCCCAAAACAACTACTCTGATTCAAACTATAACTTAAACGATGGAGCCTCGCTCTAACTTTGGGTCCCCATTCCCATGTGTGTGCACTTCACTTGAAAACAAAACATTTTACAAAATGAGATAAACTCAATAACAAACACCCTTAACAGTAAAGGTACGCACACAAATTTATTTTAAAACATTTTAGGGGATGAGCAAAACACACATGCGGTTCAGATAATCCATATTCTTACAAAAGCCATTAAGTACTCCCTGTTTAATCAGTTTCAGTTTTCAGGGGTGAGCGACCCCACTGGGTCTCACGGCCTGCCCTTAGGTCGAGAACAACCACTTAACTGTAACCTGGCCTACTGTCACTTGAACGGTTACTGATTAACTAACCCTGGCCTAGCGCCTCAATGGACGGTTACTTCTAGCCTGGCCCACGCCCGTCCATAAGGAGGCACGTGGCCGCTCACATGCATACACTATGCCTGAGGAAGGCTAAAGGCCTTCAAAACACGAGAAAAATTATTTTCCTCATCCTCACCCATTCAGTTGGTCATTACATGTTCAAATTAAAAATTGTCCTCTAGTCCACATACCCCGTCCAAGCCCAGCCCATTCTGACCTCTAATATCCAATGCTATTTGTAATTCAACCAACACAGACCCACACATTCACTAGCTTAGTAAAACAATGTAATTGCAATTCATGAGGAGAAATTGCATCACACACACATGGTACAAGCATTGAACCTTAAGAAAACATGTTCAAATAAATCTTTGGCTGCAAACACAATTCACATTTTCGAAGCATATTCGGGGAAGGGTCAGGGCATGCTTGTTACCTAGTAGTTGGTAACTTACGAGTTCGGTTTCCATTAGCTTAACGTAGATATCCGCACCTGGATTAGAACAACACCCATATTTTAGACCCCAAACTATACGAAACACATCCCACCCCATCCTTAGGCTAGAATAATTTTTCTATGATTTTTGGATCACTCTAGGAGTTTCAAAATGTAGTTACTTCTGAATCCAATTTTGGATCAGAATTTAGGTTCACTTCTAGAGCCCATATCTCGAGTTCTCGACATCGAAATTTTGAGTTCTTGCCCATTCTTGAAAGGTCAATCCGTCTCTACAATTCCTATGTTTGGTGTTTACCCAAAATCTACCCAACACTAGGCAGTTTTTTTGAAAGAACCTACACGGTCACTAGCTACCCTGATCTAGGCAGTCCTCGGTAAATCAGTCATAACTCACCCAATACAACTCCGATTTCCTTAATTCAAAGACCAAATTACTCAAAACATTTTGACCTATCTATCATAATAATTTCATGTTTTTTGGGCTACTTTACTATGTGGGTTGAATTTTTAAAAACGGTTACGTTAAGTCTCAAATTAGTGGTGTTCTGTCGACTTTGTCCCCGTTCAAATGGCTTCTTTCAGTTTGGTTTTTCCACCACAACGGGTCGCCCAATTGCCCACACCCACACTAACAATTCCTAAGCCGTTACTAACCCAAATCAAGCCAAAGATTGAACTTTATTCGAAGGAAATGAAAAGCTTCACCAAAATTGTACGTTGAGTTGGTTTCTGAAAAGGAGTGATGGAGTCCATTCCTACTCCCAATTCCATAGTGAAACTTTTAAACTTTATGTTAGAAAAATCACAATTGATCATGCAGTTGGACAGATAAAAACACAAGATGAAATTCAAGTCTTGATGAATGGGGTGCATGGGTGTAGCACCCATGCATCATCTGATGGAGACCATCCTACCCACAAGCACACGGTATTTTAGCCCAGGGCAGTTTGGACAACCTTCACTACTTAGGCCATAACTTTTGATCAGCTGGGTCAATTGCAACAAATGAACATTCCATGAAAACTAGACATCCAGAGCTTTCCAACAAGCCCAAGATCATCGAATTTGGCTGAGTATTCTGAGAGATATGCCTTCTGGAAGTTGGGCTTGCTGTAAGTGTGAACACACTTATTGCCAAACGTGTGAACATGGTTCTTCCTCCCTCATTTCGGCCTTGGTGCATTGTTCCTCCTACAAAGCTGAATTCCTACTTCCCTAGAAAGGCTTGAATGTGTGAATTAAGAGGTGCATGGATCCCTTTTTTCTGCTACATCCTTTTCACACCAGGAGACATCAAGAGACACACCTTTTCACCCGTGGTGCATCCAATGTATTTTTCAGCTTTGTTTCTTTGTTTTTCCCTCATCCCTTTTTGTGTATTTCATGCCTTTTCATGATGTAAGGCCTCTAGTATAAATAGGCCATAGGTTAAGGTTGTAAGACACAAATTCGATTAAAAGCATAAGCAATACAAATTCAGCTTTGCGTGTTCCTTCAAAGCGAATGACAAAGCCTAGTTCTATATCTTGAGATTTGGCAACCTCAAGTCGTGTTCTAGGTTCCTAAACTCTTTTAGGTGGTGATTCAATTCTGTATCCTAGAAAGAGTGAAGGAATTTGCCCCAAGATTGATTTGAGTGGCGCCCTTCGGCGTTTCGCAAACACAATCCTTGAACCTATCCACCTCCCCTTTTCAATACAAAACTCACAAAATCCCTAACTTGGTCATTTGGGTCCTCACTTATACATCATTTGGTATCAGAGCCAAGGTTGCCAAGTGACCAAGATTGTAGCCAAACACATTCCATAAGCCAAAACGCAAAACACACAGAACCAGCAAAACCGTGAGAAACAGGGCCAAAAACTTGGCATGGCCACCCCGTGCTCCTAAGCACGACCGTGCCTCCTGTTTTACCCAACCATCCTCAAATCAGCCTTTTTCCCCACACACTCTCACAAAAAAAAAATTAAAAAATAAAAATGTCTTCAAGCCGATCCCAAGAGCGAGTTGACGAGTTGGAAGCTCAAGTAAAGTACCTTCAAACTCAACTTGCCCAACTCTTGGAGGAGAAACGAAGAGGGAACCGAAGCCCTTCTCACTCATGCACCCAAGAAGACTCGAATGAATCCGAGAGAGAAGAGAGAAGTTATGTTGATAACTTTAATTATGAAGAGAATACTCCTAGAAGACCCCGAAGGAGACAAGAAAGTGGTCTTGGCGATTTTCGAGTTGATATTCCAGAATTCGAAGGCCAACTAGACCCGGATCACTTCCTAGATTGGCTTCAAACCATTGAATGAATCTTTGAGTACAAAGAAGTGCCCGAAGATAAGAAGGTGACGCTTATTGCCCATAAGCTCCGGAAATATGCATCAATATGGTGGGCGAACCTCGTGGCCAAAAGAGCAAGGAATGGCAAAGGAAAGATTAAGACTTGGGCCAAGATGAAGGACAAACTCAAATCCAAGTTCCTTTCTTCCCATTACATCCAAGACAACTCCTCCAAGCTCCATCATCTTAAACAAGGCTCCAAGTGCGTTTAAGAGTACACCTGGGAGTTTGAACAACTCCTCCTCAAATGCAATTTGAGAGAAGATGACGCTCAAACAATGGTAAGATTCCTAAGTGGCTTGGATGAATCCATTGCTGATATCATTGAATTGCATCCTTACACCTCTCTAGATGACTTGAGTTCTCTTGCCTACAAGGTAGAGCAACAAAGGAAATCTAAGGGAAAGAGCCCCCTTTCCAAATCCACCCCCCGTCCTTACCCCACTCAAAAGCCTTCCTATTTTCCTCCTAAACCTCAAAACTCTCCTCCACCCAAAAATACCCCTACCGCCCCTAATCCCTCCACAAAAGAACCCCCCAAGCCCAAGGACAAAATTCGTTGCTTTCGATGTCAAGGTCTAGGACATATTGCATCTGAATGTCCTAATAAGCGGATAGTGACTCTTGCCGAGTACCAAGCTTCCTTTGAGGAGCCACATGAAGAAGAAGAAGAAGAAGGAGATTGCATGGTGAAAAATGTGGAAGAAGTTGAAAAAGGCCCCGATGAAGGAGAATTGTTGGTCATTAGAAGAGCCTTGAGTGGTTTTGCCACCCAAGACAACTTGGAACAAAGAGAAGCTATTTTCCATACAAGGTGCACCATTGAAGGGAAGGTATGCTCACTTATTATAGATGGAGGTAGTTGTCCTAATGTTACCTCCAAGACCATGGTAGACAAGCTCAAGCTCAAAGCCACACCCCATCCTAAGCCTTACACTATCCAATGGTTAAACCAAGGCAAAGGAATGCAGATTTCTACCCGATGCCTCGTCTCTCTCTCCATTGGTAAACACTACAAAGATGAGCTATGGTGTGATATAGTTCCCATAGATGCTTGTCACATCCTTTTCGGAAGACCTTGGCTGTTTGATGGAAGTGTCATCCATGATGGCCGGATGAACACTTATACCTTCCACAAAGACCAAAAGAAAATCACCTTGACCCCTCTCAAGCCCACTCACTCTCCAAAACCCAAAGACAACCCTTATATGGATGTCTTTCTCACCACCCTTCTCAAGTCCCAACACCATGAGTTTGAAACCTTTAAGGACTTGATACTTATGCAAACCACGTCGGAACTCCCCACCCACTCACACCCCCTAGTTACTCCCCTCCTACAAGCCTTCCATCATGTGTTCCCACAAGAAATCCCCCACGGACTCCCACCACCAAGATCCATCTAGCACAAAATTGACCTTATCCCTGAATCTACCCTTCCAAATAAACCAGCCTACCGAATGACCCCACAAGAAACCCAAGAAATTCAAAGACAAGTAGATGACCTCTTGTCCAAAGGATTGCTTCGAGAAAGCCTAACCCCATGTGTTGTACCAGCCTTCCTTGTACCTAAGAAAGATGGAAGCATGCGTATGTGTGTGGATAGCCGGGCCATCAACAAAATCACCATCAAATACCGGTATCCTATCCCAAGGTTGGAAGATTTGCTAGATGAGCTTCATGGTGCCACTATTTTTTCTAACATTGATCTTAGAAGTGGCTACTGCCAAATCCGGATTTTCAAGGGAGATGAATGGAAAACCGCCTTTAAAACTAAAGGAGGTTTATATGAATGGCTTGTCATGCCATTCGGGTTAACCAATGCCCCAAGCACCTTTATGAGGCTTATGAATCAAGTTCTAAAGCCCCTAATTGGCATTTGTGTGGTCGTCTACTTTGACGACATCTTGGTCTATATCAAAACTGAGGAGGACCAATGCCCATCATCTCTACCAAGTTTTGAGCATCTTATCTCATGAGAAGCTATATGGGAACTTAGAGAAGTGCCACTTCTTCACTTTTCAAGTTATATTTTTGGGATACATTGTCTCCACCCAAGGAATTCAAGTGGATGAAAGCAAGATCAAGGCCATTCAAGAGTGGCCTAGTCCTACTTCTATCACTCAAGTAAGGAGCTTTCACGGCCTAGCATCCTTTTATAGAAGATTTGTTCGTGATTTTAGCACCATAGTAGCCCCCATGACCGAGGTGCTAAAAGGCAAAGAATTTGCATGGAATGAGCAAGCACAACATGCATTTGAAGAGATCAAGATGAGACTCACAAGTGTTCCCATCCTAGCCTTGCCAAATTTCACAAAGATCTTTGAAGTTGAATGTGATGCATCCGGAGTAGCGATTGGAGCTGTCCTATCCCAAGAGAAGAGACCAATAGCTTTCTTTAGTGAAAAACCAAATGAAGCCAAGAGGAGATACTCCACCTACGACAAAGAATTCTATGCCATCATTCGTACTTTGGAGAATTGGCGTCACTACCTAGTGGGAGGAGAATTTATCCTCCATTCCGACCACGAGGCATTAAAGTATATCCAAGGTCAACACAAGCTCAACCCAAGACATGCCAAGTGGGTAGAGTATCTTCAATCCTTCCACTTTATCATCCAACACAAGGCGGGAAAACTTAACAAAGGAGCCGATGCACTTTCCCATAGGTACTTACTCCTTTCTACTTTAAGTACCAAGGTTCTTGGCTTTGAGATTGTCAAAGACTTGTATCCTAATGATGAAGACTTCAAAGACATCCTAGAGAAGTGTTCTAAACACCCTCATGGAATGTTTCATATGGAGGACGGTTTCTTATTCAAAGGCTCACGCTTATGTGTTCCTAAATGTGGGTTTAGAGAACTCCTCATCCGAGAGCTTCATGGTGGAGCTCTAGCCGGCCATTTTGGTGTAGAGAAGACTTGTGCTACGTTAAAAGAGCACTATTATTAGCCAAATATGTCAAGGGACGTTGAACACTTTGTGAAGAGGTGTTATATTTGTCAAATGGCCAAGAGCCATGTTCTTCCACAAGGCTTGTACTCCCCTCTTCCAATTCCTCAAGCTCCATGGGAAGACATAAGCCATGACTTCATTACGGGTTTGCCAAGGACCCAAAGGAATAAGGACTCTATCATGGTGGTAGTAGATCGCTTTTCAAAGATAGCACACTTTGTTCCTTGCCATACCACCAATGACGCATCACATGTTGCCAATTTATACTTCAAGGAGATTGTTAGGCTACATGGCATACCCAAGAGCATGGTGTCCGACCGGGATAGTAAATTTCTTAGCCATTTTTGGCTAACCTTATGGTGCAAGATGGGCACCCAACTCAAATTCAGCACTTCATGTCACCCACAAACTGACGGCCAAACGGAAGTCACCAATAGGACTTTGGGCACCTTGATTGGAGTCCTTGTGAAGAAAAACCTCAAGAATTGGGATGACATGCTACCCCACGCCGAGTTTGCCTTCAATAGTGCTCCAAGTAAGGCAACCCACCCCTCCCCTTTCCAAGTAGTATATGGGCATAATCCAAAGAGCCCCCTTGATCTCATTCCTATTCCTACTCCCACCAAGTTTAGTTGAGATGCCGAGGAGAGGGCAAAGGAAATCAAAGATCTACATGCCCAAGTTCGTGAAAGTATTGCTAAAGCCAATGAAAGGGCCATGCAAAACGCCAATAAGCACAAGGAGGTACACTTTCAACTGGGAGACTTGGTGTGGATCCACTTGAGGAAGGAACGATTCCCTTCCAAGCGAAAATCCAAATTAATGCCTAGGTCGGATGGGCCGTTCGAGATCATTGAGAAGGTCGGTCCTAATGCATATAAGGTAGACCTTCCGGGAGATTATGGAGTTTCCACAACATTTAAAATCTCTGATCTTAGTCCTTACTTTGAAGATGAACCTCTTCCAAGTTTGAGGACAAACTCTCACCTACCCGAGGAGAATGATGGAGACCATCCTACCCACACTCCTACTCCTCCTGCTCAGCTCAAGGAAGATCCAATCAAGCTCCAAGAGGCCAAGGAATTTGCTATACTAAGCAGAAAAGCCACGACAATGCTGGAAGAACTCATGCCTAGTTCGACCACTTCATACCCGATTTTTGTCACCTGTTTTCAGCCACATGTAATGGACCAAACTTCTGATGGTTCTCACATCCTTTAGGCTTAGGAAATAAGCTTTCTAACAAGACCAACCACACCTAAATTGGAGTTCATTTGGTTGGTCAAATTAGGCCCACAAGCACACGGTATTTTAGCCCATAGCAGTTTGGACAGCCTTCACTATTTGGGTCATAACTTTTGATCAGATGGACCAATTGCAGCACATGAACATTCCCTAAAAACTAGACATCCAGAGCTTTCCAACAAGCCCAAGATCATTGAAGTTGGATGAGTATTTTGAGAGATATGCCTTCTGGAAGTTGGGCTTGCTGCAAGTGTGAACACACTTATTGCCAAACGTGTGAACATGGTTCTTCCTCCCTCATTTCGGCCTTGGTGCATTGTTCCTCCTACAAATCTGAATTCCTACTTCCCTAGCAAGGCTTGAATGTGTGAATCAAGAGGTGCACGGATCCCTTTTTGCTGCTACATCCTTTTCACACCAGGAGACATCAAGAGACACACCTTTTCACCCGTGGTGCATCCAATGTATTTTTCAGCTTTGTTTCTTTGTTTTTTCCCTCATTCCTTTTCGTGTATTTCATGCCTTTTCATGATGTAAGGCCTCTAGTATAAATAGGCCATAGGTTAAGGTTATAAGACACAAATTCGATTAAAAGCATAAGCAATACAAATTCAGCTTTGCGTGTTCCTTCAAAGCGCGTGACAAAGCCTAGTTCTATATCTTGAGATTTGGCAACCTCAAGTCATGTTCTAGGTTCATAAACTCTTCTAGGTGGTGATTCAATTCTATATCCTAGAAAGAGTGAAGGAATTTGCCCCAAGATTGATTTGAGTGGCACCCTTCGGCTTATCTCAAACACAATCCTTGAACCTATCCACCTCCCCTTTTCAATACAAGACTCACAAAATCCCTAGCTTGGTCATTTGGGTCCTCACTTATACATCATCATCTCTCACCATACAACAAGGGGGTGGTCGGTGGTGGTGCATGGTGATCATGGGCGGCTGAGCATTGTTGGTGGCAGTGAGGGGTAAGTGGGAGAGGGTAGAGAGAGAGAGAAAGAGAGCAAGAGAGAAAGAGAAAGAGAAAGAGAAAGAGAGAGAGGGATAGAGTGGTGCTAAAGAGAGGGGGGAGCACGAAGAGGAGGGAGATTAGGGGTGAAGGGGTGCACTGCTAGGGTTTAGGTGGAGGGGGGTTCACCCTAGGGTCTTGGTGGGAGGGGGAGCCATATGGCTAGGGCACGAAGAGGGAGAGAGAGTGGGGTGAGGGGGACACTTAGGGTTAAGGCAAATTTGGGAGGAAAAAAGTAATAATTTCAAAAATAAAAGTTGGAAGAAAATGCAAATAATTTTAATAAAATAAGAGTAAGGAAACTTCAAAAATAAGGGTTGGAGGGAAATGCAAATAATTTTAACAAAATAAAAGTAAAGAAAATCTTTTTTTTTCCCTCAAACTTGGCTTGACTTAGACCATAAATCTTAGGTCGGTCCACATTCACAGTAATTCGACCCACAATTGAATTTCCACGATTTTACATAAGTATATTTCCTTTTGGTGGTGGTAATTCAGGGTATCTGGATATCACAAAGATGCTTGTTCATCCTCCTCTATTTTTAGACAATAAGTTGGCTCGCCTCTTTTGTTTATTGTGATAGTCATTTCGAATTCCTTGTCTAGTATGATAATTGTGGATGCTAATTTTGCCAATGTGTCTACAAATTGGTTTCCCTTCCTTGCGAGGTAAGTGAGCCTTAATTCGTCGAAATCGAATGTTGCTTTTTTTTTCTAGCTGAGCTTCGTAAAGTGCCCAACTCGAGTCTCTATACATGTTTACGGTTTTGATTTGGGGAGCTCAGGAAGCTCGCATTCCTACAATCAAGCTTCATATGTGGTCGTATTTACGGTTACCACGAAGTTTAACTTAGTGGAGATTAATAAATGTAACCCCTATGGTGATGTTACTGGGGTACAACCCTTGTGGTTGGATGCATCATTCAAATACATTTGTCAAGTCTCACCTTCGACCAAGAGGATATATTTGTTGAGAATATCGTAATTTTTTTTCTCTTGAGTTAGGGATAGAAGGCCAAAAAATTTAATACTACTCTTCTTGTCATGGATTTTTACGCTTCGAACTCTAAATGGAATTCAGAGAGTACATAGAATCATCCATTGTGAAATCCTCCCATGTAGAATGGCTTGAGACATAAGATGTTTTAATGGATCGACTTTGACTACAACCTTGACTTTGTTATTGAGCATATAGTGCCTTAACTTTTTTGTAGCTCATGCAAGGGCTAGGCACATCTTTTCAATAAGAGTATACCAAACCTTGTAATCAAGAAATTTCTTGCTCAAATAACGTATGACCCATTCCTAGTTCCAATGTTATTACATAAACTAACAATGGTAGATCCTCCTTCAATGGTTGTAGAACTAGTGGCTTTGGCAGTTATTCTTTTATTGCATTGAAACCTTTTGACAAAGCGCACCCCATTTTATATGTGATGTTTTTCTCAATTTCTTAAGGATTCCTTTACAAGCTATTGTTAGCTTTAAGATGAAACGACTAATGAATTGCACATGCTTGAGGAAACATCAGATTTGCTTGTCTGTGTTAGGAGGCGGCATTTCAGTGATAGTATTAATCTTGGATGGATCAGCTCGTTCCTCTTGAGCAAATTATGTTCTCTAAAAGCTTGCTTGAAGTGATTCCGAAGGTGCACTTGAATGGGTTTGAGGGCATGTCGTATTTTCATAGTCTTTTGAAGAATTTCTTTAGAGCGAGGATATGTCCTTCCCGACTCTTTCATTTGGCAATCATGTCATCTACAAACGCCCCCACTTCTTTGTACTTCACGTCATTCAACAAAGTTTAGGTTGTTCTTTGATAGGTGGCTTTGATATTTGTAAGGCTGAAAGGCACTATGTTGTTGCAATATGGCCTTATTACATGATGAATGTGGTACGTTCTTGATCCTCTTTAACCATTCTAATTTGGTTGTTTCCGGAATAACCGTCAATTAATAATGATAGGCGTTGTCCCATTGTGTTTTCCACTAGTAAGTCAATATAAGACAAAGGAAAGTCATCCTTTGAGCTTGCGTTGTTTAAATCTCAGAAGCCCATGCACATGCATAGCCGTTTGCCATTCTTTGGCAGTGGAACGATGCTAGCTACTTATTAGCGATAACTGGACACCCTCAGGAAGCTAACATCTAATTGCTTTTGTACTTCCTCTTCGATTTTTAAGACTGATTCGAGTTTCATTCCTTGAAGTTTCTACTTGGCAGGTTTCGCATCTAAATATAACGTGATTGTATACTCAATAATTGCTCAGTCTATTCCAGGCGTATATTTGTAAGACCATGTGAAAACATCCTTAAATTCTTTTAGGAGGTGAGTAAATTACTTTTGCTCCTTAGGAGTCGCGGATTGAGTTAATTTACATGTAGTATCAAATCATTAGCTTCGTTGTAGCAGTCAACAACATAATCAAGTGTGATTTTAGAAGTGAGGTGTAATGCAAAACCTAGCAGCCTACAATGGCACCGTAGCTGACAACTAGCAAAAACGTACCGCTGGGTCCCAGTAGTAGAGTTAATGATATCGTCGGTCCCTAATTCTACTTTAAGAGAATTATTTACGAGAATTATATCACAAAACAATGCACCACCCCATTGATTATAATCTCGTCCACTCATGCTCAGGGTGTCAGGTTTAAGTCCCCCATGCTAGTATACTGTACAAAAGTCAACATTTTTATCTTTTTACAATTATTTTTAAAACTTTTGGGTTTAAATGGTTTTAAATCTTTTTCAGAATTTTATGTACTGAGGAAATATTTTGTTTGCGGACTGGTCATTAGGATTCCAAACATTCGTATTACTTTTCCACTAACGGTTAGGTTATTGTCATCACTGGGCAACAGTGCAGTAGACATGCAATCATATGGTTGGTCTAAAATCTCATGGGAACTAATTCGGTGCCTACCACATAGTGACTCACTAAATCTCACCCTTAAGGATGGCCCTCTAGGATCTCCACTGTCTGATGGAAAAGGGGATTCAAGAATAAGGGGAATATAGCAGTCAAGTGGTATAGTAAAAATAGGAGTGTTTGTATCTTCCCTTGACCCCTTTGCACGAGAGGACTCATGCCTAGTGGCTCTAGACCCTCCTGTATGTGAAGCACATGCTCAGGTGGAGGCCCACGACCACCATTATCGTCATCATCCTACAAACAACATCATGTGAAGAAGAAATCAATTTTTTAAAAGAAGACAAGGTGAGGTATAAGACCTTTTGGATTTGAGGATGACAATAAGAGAAATAATGTCGTAGCCGCATATATACTCTTTTCCAAGAATTTTCACAGTGAATTGACGCCTCAGTTTAGTCACAAGCATACAGTAGAAAAATAATAATGTTGTCAGTAGGGTGAAATAGCATACCTAAAGGATAAGCAAGACACTTGCTCGTTGAAAATTTGGATGAAATGGAAGTTTGGGACATTTCAAGTCTGAAGACATAAGGATGTCCTCGAAAAGCTATTTTTCTCCTTCTTCAACCAAGTTAACCCAGAGCTTGGGGATGCAGATTTCATATGTTGCGCCCTACGCATATCATCTTTATTAGTAACAAGAATTTAGCTACTGTGCACACAAACATATAACGAGTTACCAAGTGACTCATGATTCTCAAAAGAAGCGAAGGAAAATCGCTTCATAGTTTATGTAAACCCAAAAGCGGTGACCTTGTTTGTAGTCAGCTATTTATGCTAGCTTCAGAATTAGGTCCAAATAAAGGTCGTCAGGAAGTAAATTCAGCCATTATATTTTCCCCTAAGTACCAAGAAAAATTGAAGGGACCTTCAAGAAAAACATAATGCTTAGTGCAATGGGATGTTGCGTGCATTTCAAGGGGGCAAGCATCCCAATTTAGGCTTAGACAAAAGTTAATCTACGCAAGAGAAACCATATTAGTCGCATGGGAAAAAAAGCAAGGGAAAACCGAAAAAGAAAAGCCACTAGTCAAATTGGCCTGTGAAATCTAATTGGGGAAGTAACAAAACAAACAAGCTAAGTTTCATGCGAATTTACCATCAGCAACGAGTCCAGCTTGTGCAGGCTCCTGGATGTGAATTTTCAATTTTGCTGGTCCTCTTCTTTTTTCCGGGAAATTAGTGCAAGGAAATTCGTATGATTGTTCGATTTGGGTGAAAAATCTGAAAAATATTCATAAAACCTTGGCTACAAGAACATAATCAGGATTAGGAGAAATCCATAAATAGAATTTTACAAGGAACTTCAAAACTTTTTTTTAAAAAAAAAAGAACAGATACCTCAATTTTTTTCCACAGTCCACAAACTAAAGTATGGGTGCTAGATGGCGACCCAACTTGTTCATTTGGCGGCACCCGAACCACAAATCAAGGATTGGTGTTGCATATAAAGGAACCCCCTCGTTTAACATGCGCACTCCTGATAAATCCACTAGATTTACAAAATAATGAAAATAACATAAATTGGCTATATCAGTAAAAATTATGGTGCTCAATGTTAGAGCCCAAAATGTACGAGCTAATGTGTGGTAGAGTGTTGAGCCATCAATGATGGGGTCTTAAAGATGTTAAGAAGAATGCTATAGAAAAAAGCCATTTGTTTGAATCTAATTTGTTTGTAACTAGGTCAGAAGTTTTTCCTGAGAAGCCACGATCACAAAAAAGGTTTTCTTAATAAACTAGGGTCCTCTTAAGATGACCTAAACTGTGTTAGCATCGCGAAGTGTCAGGGAGTAATGATCAGGTCTCCAAAATGAGAAATGAAAGTGTTAGTTATATCGTAGAATCTCTCATAGACATCTTGGATCGCATATATGTTGGCCGAATCTTCAATTGCCTATAGGGTAGTTAGGAAATTATTAAACTCGTTGTCATCTTTGAAGCCTCGCAAGTTGTATGGAAGAACTCAGTAAATGCATAGAAGCTTGCATAAGGCAACTATACCCCTAAGGATATCCTCCCGCAAATAAAAGAATGCAACGTTTAAAAATGGAATGGAAGAAACTAGGGTAATAATATGTAAGAACACGACTTACAAGTTTGATGGATGCATGACGGCTGATGCGGTATTGAATGTTTACTAACAAACCAAAAAGGATTTCATTCTTCATAAGGGTACAATTCTCTCTTAATAAAGTATCTAGAAGAAGCTTCTCTTCCTCAAGTCAAAGTTGTGGATGCTTGCCCCCATCAAAGGCTTGAGGAGTACGTCCATCTATACTCATTTTATATAAAATTGCAGAGGAGCACGTCCATCTGTACTCATCGTGTAAAAAAATAACTTGAACCTTTTCTTTATTTAAAACAAAAAGGAAAAAAAAGAGAAGAAGAGAGAGAAAAGAAGACTATACAAGGATATGCACGGCTAAAGGCCAAAAAAAAAGAAGAAGCAAAGTTGAGCATTATGGGCGAAAAGGACTAGGCCCAATAGGGGCTTGCAAATTCACTTTGAACCCAATTGGGTTCTCTGGCAATTTGCTAGCTTTTTGAGAAGCACACAACACTAAAAGGCCTAGCACATGTTATAACCCATTCAAGTTCTATGGAAATGCTAATGCTAATCTGGGCATGGATGGATTAAGATGTGTGCCAACCACCTATAGAATGGATCTTGTAACGCCCCTAAATTAAACATGTTTCACTGATCATATTCTCCTTAATAAATCACTCAATTGCTATATGATGAATCCAATGATAGGGGCGTTACCGTCGTCCAAAAGGACAAGGCTTGAAACATGAGTGCTATAAATAACACAGTTAAGCATAATCTCCACTGTACACATTCACATATGATCATCCATTCACCATGTAATCTACGTCTTCATCCATAAAAGAATTAAAAATACAACTTTAAGGTATGCATATACAGCATTACTTCTGATCCATCTGGATTTCCCTACTTCACTTATTCTCTTCAGTTGATTTGCTGGCATGAGGGCAATACTCTGAGCATTTGCCTAAAACAAAACATGAAACACATTTCGAACTGTGAGCCGAAGCTCAGTACATGCATTCCTGAATTGTTAAATGATCATTGAACACTGATTGGGCCCGCTTTGCAATTCATTCAATGTCAAAACAGGGAATGAGATGATTATAAAGCTGCATTGCTAATTATTATCTGATAGTGAACCCGTTGATACTGTTACGATCTATGGATAGGCGTACACCTGCCAAGCCGATCGGGGACCTGGCTTGAAGCCGAGCGGGTAACTGAAGGGCGAATGCCCTATAGATGATAACTGACGGGGTCACTAATTAACTGATAAATCACTGTGTAAACTGATTCATTAATGTACTTACCAAAACATGATAACGTTGATAAATACACTCTGATTTCTAAAGATACAGGCAATGGACGTACCTGAAGTCTTTAAAATGATATTTTACTTGATAATACTTATGCACAATGGAAACGATAACTAGGCCTCAACTCTGCTTCATAAATGTCATTGTAAGTATGTGTAGTCAGTAAATGATCCTTGCTCGCCTAATTGAGTAAATAAAAATATGTGTAACAGAAATTGAGTAATAAAATGGCATACATAACTTGTGCATAAAAGAGCTCGGGTTGGGAAAAAAATGCCAAACTGGGTGCGATTAATTAAATTTATTTTCCCGAAACTCGAAATTAAATGTGATATCATGAAAAATAATTTAATCTTTTAAATCATAATCATTGAGGCCTAATACCAATTTCTCCGAAAAATTATTTTCGGTAAATGAAACTTGAACTGCAAAATAGGGTCCAAAATGAATTCTCCCAACCGGGATAATTAAATGAGTTAAATAAATGCGAAAAATGAATAACATGGCTTAATTAAATAAATAAAAATAATTTGGGGTCGGGCTATTACAGATCTGACCTTTTTTATGGATAGTATTACCATGAGTAAGTGCAAAATAATTAATTTCCTGGTAACTTTTTAAGAATTTTGTTATCACAGGTAAATTTTGTCACAGTTAAAAGTGACATCGGTTGATCTTCATATCCAAAAGTGCTCAACTTCAAGCAAATTATCATTCGTCTCTTTCTTGATGAGAGTGGATAGGTGCCGACACTTAGACCCAAAAGCGATCAAGTGCAGGTCAAATTTTTTTATCTTGGCATTAGAGGATAAAATATCATCATTCATCTCTATCCTAATGAGAATGGATACAGAGCTTCAAATCCAAAAGTAGTCAAGTTCAGGAATTTCAATATTTGTCTCTATCCCGTGAGAGTGGCCAGGCACCAGTCTTCATATCCATAAGTGCTCAAGTTCAGGGATTTCAACATTCATCATCGTAACATGGGAGCATGTGGGTGTCGAGGTTCAGATCCCAAAGGTTCAGGCATTTTTAAATTCGTCTTTATCCCAATGAGAGTGGATAGGCGCTAGTTTTTCAAGTCCTCCAACCATCCGAGTTAGGGAAAATTTTATAGCACTTACTTTGACCTCTGCTTTATTCAAACCCGTTCAATGCAGGGGCTAATTGTAGAAATCTAAAAATAGTATCTCACTTCTCTAAAGCTCTCGATGCTGAAATTTGAAGCTAAATTGTACACTCGAAAGCCTAGCAGCAATAAACTTGTTACTCTTAACTTTTAAACAGTTTTAGACTAATACTAGAGCTTGCCTAAGTTCAGGCACTTATTTTGACCTTCACCATATGTAGATTTGGTAAAAGTAGAGGCAAATCGTCTGTGCCTAAAAATAGTGTCTCATTTTCTGCAGTGACTAATGAGAAAATTTAAAGACAATGTGTACAGTGGGAAGTCTAGCAGCATTAGACTTGAATTTAGTCTTAATTTTTAAACTAACATGCGCTTATACTAGAGCTCACATGATTTTAGTGACTACACTGCTTAGGAACTTGGCTTGAACTGGGCTGGCTAGGAGCTTGATCGAGTTGTAGTTTAACGGCTGTTATCTTTTCTATTCAAATGTATCACATAGTTGTACATTTGAATGATCAATTGGCCAGGATGAAGGAGGAAGCAGCCAAAAATTGAAAATGTCCCATTTAAAATCAAATTGCATCCTGTTCTATCCAATGCTATCCTGTCATTTTCCTACTATAACTATGAAGTCACCCATTTGGGTTTAGGGGAATCATTGAAGAGGAATTGCTGAAAAATTACCGAGGAAAGAAGAGTCTGATTATAAGACTAAGCCACTAAGGAATAGTGCACTTGAGAGGGGGAGACATTAGCCTGCCAAATTAAAATTATGTGGCAACCAGACTTCTGTTGGGTTCCTCGGCAAATAAGGTGGGTCAACCTGAGGCCAATTGACATTTACCTTGTCCTTTATATGTGTTCGTCCCCTTGTTTATCAATTAGTTTATTTTTGGAAATTGTGAAGATGTCAGTATAATTTAACATTCCCGCCCACTATATTTCTTATTTTACTATTCTTTTATTTTGCATTTGGGATGAACTATGGATGCTTTCCTTTTATTTTCAACTAGTCTGGACCCGTACTTCGCACAATACATGTTACAATAGACAGTTTGAATATATATATTATATATATATATATATAATGAAAATAATAGAGGAATGTTCATTACAAATAAAGTTAATATTGTAACTTAGAAAAGGAAACTTAAATTTATTGAAAAATATGAATACGTAGCAATTTCATACACAACTATTGAAACTCAATAATTAAAACAATTATGATTGCAAAAGACGCGATTTAAAGTATAATAGACATTGTAAGTAATCAAAATGGAGCTAAAATCATACTAAATGACATGATGATACGTTAATATATGACGCCAATGACGAACAATCCACTTTCTCTTCTTTTACCTACATTAAAAATTAAGTTCTTGGTAATAGTTTGATTAGCATTAGTCATTGTAGATAGTCAAAATAAAACTAAAAATCATGCTAAATGACATGATGATACCCGCACGCAAGCAGATAAAATTAACAGTTTAAAAGTTGGTTTAAAAAATTCTTTAATTTGCTACAAAAGAATTAGTAATATGAGAGTGTACCTATAGTATCGATGAAAACATCTTCCTTATTGTATTTTGATTCCTACAAATTACAAAAATATAAAAAGAAAAATGAGCACAAGAAAAATATAAACATCTTAGTAAGAAGATGAAATAGGGGAATCAAGATGAATTTTTTGAAAGAAAATTAGAACAAAATTTATATGAGACCTGTTGTAAAAGAATAACAGGTAAGATAATGGCAACTTGAACAAAATATTGTAATGTAATTGCGAAAAACGGAGAAGGGGGGTATCAGTGGGTCTTTTGGTGCAAAAGTAAAACAAAATCAGAACATATGGCACTTTGGGGGCAAAAATAAAATGAAATTGGAACATATGGCAATTGGACCAAAGATTCGGCCCCTTTGGCTATTGCCTCGTGTAGAGACCTGGTGTCAACCAAGCATCAACGTCAGCTTTCTGTTCATCCATCTAGGTGTACTTGATTCTCTCTCATCACTATTTCAATCCTTCAACGATTTTGCGTTTTGGCCTTTGGGCATATTGTTTCCTTTTTCTTATGATGCTTGGATGATAATATGCGGGCTTGGACATACTAATTGAGTTATTGGGACATGTTGCTTCCTTTTTTTAATGATATTTAGATCATGTATATTTTATTTGGACATATTATAAGAATATGCATATAATTGATTGATATTTAGGAATTGTATATTTAGCTTAAGGAAAGTCAATTATAATCTATATGAGTTTTTTTCTAATTATTTGGGTATATTATGGGAATAATATTCTTTGAGATTTCGGACCAATATTCTTTGAAAATAAAAAAAATAAAGCTATTAATATTCTTCAAAAAGCAAAAAAAAAAAGGTCTTGGAAATTTTGGATTTGATTTAGATATAATGAAAGTTGAAGCAATGGTTGATATCAATAGAGAGATTGCATCCAATAGTCTAAAAATTCTAATTTATGAGAATTTAGGAAAAATCTACATCATCACTACATTGCTTTTGTATAATAATATAGATTTTGTGCATTAATAAGTTGCTAGCATGTTTTCCTATAGTATAACATTTCCATTTTTGATTTGACCAATAGAGGTAGTCAATGATGATGGGCGATGTCATGATGCTTCTCTTTCTAAAATCATACTTCAGCCCCTATTCTAGACAACTGTGGTTTGCTCCAATGAAGTAAGATGGGTCCCATACTAAGGATTATTAGCGACCTTTAAAAATATATATTTTTTCTCATCAACCCATGTCACTTTTGATTATCCCTTCAGTTTAAAGGCTTGATAAGAAAAGTGTTTTATTTCTTGGTTGTTTTGTACAAACTCACTGTGTGACTCTACTTCATTGCCTTGTAATTTCAAAAGTGAAATGGTCTTTCAGACATAGAGAAATGCACAGTTGGAGCCAGAACTCGGTTCCCTGATTGAAAGAGTGAAAGCTATTTGGGTTGGAGAGCCTCTTCATGCTCCTGAACATTCAACCCAATCAAGTTGAACCCAATCAAGTTCCTATTCGGCCTCGGCACGAATTGTCCAGGTTCCTGCCCAAGACAGCCCAAGTGGAACATGTTTAAATCAAGGACCCGAATGGTTTCTCAACCCATTGGTTCATTTCCAATCTGCCCTAAAGTTCTTCATCATTTCTTTTATCAAAGATAAAATTGAAATCTTAATAGTTAATAGCAACCCAACAATTAGACGAGTCGCTTGTCAGGGACTGTGTTTGGCGGTCCATGTCATAGTCCGAATCTAAAATATATTATTTATTTTGGTTAATTTTTATTTAAATTAATAAAGTTGAGTATTGCATTTCAATTTAGCATTTCTATAATACATGCAAATGTAGGATGAGACAACAATGCGACCTCGAAAGGAAATTAATCATGGTCAGTATTAAACCATTCAAAAGTTATGAATAAATAGATGAATGAATGGATAAAACAAATTAGCTCATTTGATGGTTAATCGTGGAATATCTTATATACTTTTGCTCACCTATATTATACAAATACATCCGTAACAATGATGTATAAAACAAAATAAATAAATGCACGGAACAAACTAATTTATACAGGTAAAGTGTATAATTTTCCAAAATACACCCTAAAAATGCTATTAATAGCCCAAAATTTTAAAAAATATATATCAGCCTAAAATTTTAGGGCAAATATTCATTAGCCTTAAAGGAAAAAAAAAAACAGAGAAAAAGGCATATAATAAACAAATATCAGAAAAATATAGCCTTTAGATAAAATCAAATACCTAAAATTTACGCAAAAGTAAAAAAAATTAACTTAAACCCTCCCCTATTTTCTTCCACTACTCCGCGTAGACCCAAACCTGCTCCCCTGTTTCATGTCCGCCCCTTCTCCACACCTTTGTCGCTACCTACTGCTTCACCAAACCCAGTACTGCTGGCCAGTACCTACCGCAGTGCCACCTCCCGTCACCGGCCAACATGTTTCCTCAAGCAGCAGTCATCACCTCCTTCCACCCCTCCTAAGTACTGTTTTCATAGTACGGAAAGTTCCCTTTAGTTGTTTTCATCATTTCACTTCTTGATTTTGCTAGTAAATGTATTATTCTGATTTAGATAAATGTTAGATTGTGTTAATTCAGAGTTTTGATGATGAACTTTGAGGCTTGGTCTTATTGGGAGCTTGTGGGTGCTCATGGAGGCATTGGAGTCGAGCATGCGTTCTGGTGTTGTACTTCTGTAGTTTACTTACGTTAGATTTTAGGAATTTTGTTTGTCTCTGAACAACAAATTGAGGGTTAATGGAAGATGAGTTGGGGGCTACCGTGTTGGGGGGGCGGTGTTTGAACTTCAGTTGAAGATGGGGGCGAAGGAGGGAAATGTTAATTAAGGGTTATTAAAATTAATTGCTTAATTAAGCCCTTGGAATTAATTTGAGGGGGACTGCCATTTGGAAGAAAGATTCATGGAATCGAAGTGGATTTTTTTATGTGAAAATTGAATGAGTTTGTCAATTTGGGTGCAAGTGTAAGGTGATTAAGTTAATTGTAAAGCTTAAACCATGTAGTTTGATTTAGGTAATGGGAATTGATGGGTTAAATATCGCACTAATAACTATTTTAGTTTTTTGGGACTCAATAAGATTATTGCAAAAAGAACACCCTTTGATTCAGACCCAAATTGAACCATGTACTCGATATTGAAAATAAGTTTGCAACCGCAATTGATAAAGCCAAACCATACTTGTAGATAAATTGCTAAACCTAAGAGTAATTTTACTTCTACTAATAATTATAACCATAGAAACAAATAGTAATTGTAATGATAATAATAACCATAATAACAATAATAATCATAGTAATATAAATAATAATGCAGAAATGATAATAAGGATAATAATAATAGTAATAATCTTAATAACAATAATCATAATAACATTGAGATTAATAATAATAAAGAGAACAATATTATGTAACAATTATGACATTAACATCATTAATAATGAGGATGACATCAATATGAGAAAGGGGCCATAGCATGAAAGGAGCAATAAGATTAATTGGTGAGCTTATGTAACTAGTGATGGGTTATTGTTAATTTAAGAAAGTAGCAAACGAAAAATTATGAATTACTTCTAGGATTGTAATTAATAAAATTTACTTGAAAGACTACTAACAATAAAAATTTACTTTCAGAGCAACAATGACGCAATTTTTGCCGTTCCAACGCCATAAACAATTATCTTAGAAAAGGCGAGAGATTTTAAAAACTCCATGTGTATTTGTTGCATGTAATCTTCGAAAATCCACATGTCTTTCAAAATAATATAAATTTCATGCGATATTCACACAATGAATCAATTTAAAACAGTGTCTTATCACCAAATTAAGTCGCCCAACCTATTATCAAGCATCAAGGCCTGAGTCCTTCAACTCACCCGCATAGCCTCAGGTCAGGCATCCCAATTGGTCTAGGAGTTGTACACAAATCATAGTGATCGGTCAGACATCAATAGCGGTTTTACTTTCAGACAATAATCGACAAAGCAGTGTTACTTATATTCTCTCCCTCTCATATTTTCGAACTAAAATGATTTGAAACTCAGACTCCTAAATACATTGTTTTAAAATTTTATTTTACAGTATAGGGATGGACTATTGAGTTCAGCTCACTTTTCAAGCTATTTTCTATGTTTTCTATTTTAGGTTAGGAATCAGTAAATTACCTTCCTCGTAGCAATCCTAAGGGTAGACAGACATGGAAAGGGGGCTTCGTAACATTTTGTTGATGGCTAGCATGCTTAATGTAGGGTTCTAAGAAACCCTTATCAAAGTTTTATTTTGGTTATGCAAAATTGAATGGTTTTATGAAGTGGACTTCAACACTATTAACTTTGGTTGGTTTGGTGAATGTGAAAAGTAATTAAGTATAAATGCGTAGTTCTCATATAGCCTTTGTTCGGCTTGGGACTGTGGTAATGCTTGCAATCAATAAGTCTTCCGCTGCAATTATGGTAATTAATGATTAGATTTAGATGATTGGATAATTAGATTTTGGGGGTATTATAGTTGTGGTATCAGAGCTAGGTTTACAAATCACTAATCGTAGCAGGGTATTTAAGTGTTAGGACATGAGCCTTTAGGAGTTCGATGAGGGTGAACTTTTCTCCTTTTGAAACATACTTAGGCATGACTCACTTGTTTTCCCCCTTTTCTTCTTTTCATTTCTTTAGATGGATCATCTAAGCTCACCAATCCCCACACAATTAATATGATATCAAGAACTTCAGCGGCCACCCACATTTCCCTATTACATGCTAGTACAATGGCCTATATGCAAGACCCTTTCTCGGAGTTCAATAATCTATTGGTCCATACTTGTAGGCTTTCATGGTGTTTACCTACCACGTCCTTATAGGACAAGTTTAGGTTGTGCCATGATTTTATGATGACCGGAGACTCGAGAGCCGATGGGGATAGGTTTCATGTTTTAGAGGCATGGACTACAGTCACTATAGAGCTAGTATTCAGCGAGAAGTTAGAGCAGAGGGGCATTACCATAGGGACACTACCATACATTGTCCCCATATTACATGTACCTCCACCTTTTGTCCCACTATAGCATGTATAGGGTCCACCACCCTACCTCCACAAGTACCTCTAGCCCCTTAGTAATTGCTTACTACCCTACCACAGTCTGGCTTGGAGGATGATTTCTGCTCATCTGAGGGTTCTGGGCCCTTAGGAGAGGTCCATGTGGTGGTGGATATACGAGAATCCCCCTAATGAGTTGAGTTCTTATGAGGATTCTAAGGAAGAGCCTAACCTTGACAAGGACCTTGAGGATGACGTGGAGTTTGACTTGTAAATAACTAGAAATAGCTTTGCTAACAATGAAGATGATGACGCTTCTGACCTAGACTATGATCTGGCTCAGGATTGTTAGAGTCTGACCCATATTTATTTCATTTTCTAGGCTTATGATCTTTTGCTATTGTATATGCAATATAGCTGGTTTAAGGTTGGTGTTCTTCTTTCGCGTTTACATGTAAATGTTTGTAAAACCCTGAAAGTTCATTTTCGTGATGATAGCAGTTGCCACTGTTTACTGAAGTTTCGAGGAAGAGACTTCTTAAGTGGGGTAGTATGTAAAAACCCCAGAAATCCAATATGGGAATCATAGGACATGGACCGACCCTCATAATCCAAGTCAATGCGAAAGACTTTTCCCCCATGATTTCTTTTCAACTTTTACTTATCTCATAAAAAGAATAAATTTAAAATTTTATTCAGGTTATATGTCCCTCGATTTAGTTGTTATTTGATTTCTTACTTATTTACCTCCCTAGATTTAAATATTTATTTACCCATTTATACTTAATTTTTCGTGGCCTCCTTAATGGGCAAATTTCCTCTAAAGTAACCTTTGACCCAAGATTTTCTTTCCAAAATTGCCAAGACATTTAAAAAAAAAAACATTTCCCCTTTTGTTTACACTAGTAACCGGCCCCCTCCCCCCTTTATTCTCTCCCTCTTCCTCACACCATGCACAACACCCCTTAAACCCTAGTCGCACTCTTCTCTCTCTCTTGCTCACTCTTTCTCTTTCTCTTTCTCTCTCTCTCTCTTTCTCTCTTGCTCTCTCTTTCGCTCTCTCCCTCTGGCCCTCCCTTCCTCCTCCTTGCGCCAACAACAACCCACCGCCGGCCACCGCACAACTGCCGCCACCATCATACTTCCCCCCTTCTCTCCTTACTTGTGGTAAGTGGGGTGCAACCCCATGCACCCCATGCATACAAACCCCCAAAAGCTAGAGTCTGTATGTTGTCACTATTTTATGGTTTTGGGTCAAGAATTCCAGTGTGCAAAGTTCAATACGAGTTTTATAATTCTTTATCAGATTTTTACCTCTAAAGGTGTGACAATTCAATCGCTCTTCTCCCAAGATCTAATCAAGGTGAGCCTAAAAGTGGTATTTGATAATTGTTTTGGTTAAAATCGAAAAGTTGGCTTGATTTGGATTAGAAGGGGGCATGGGATCGTTGGGTTCAATACGGGTAATTGTTGATGCAACACCCCTAGCCCCTACGGCCAACATCGTTTCATTTTCTTACTTTCTACTTAACTTCTGGGCGAAACGGATAGAGTTTTCCCTAAAAACTAACCATTTCCATGCTAAAAGCCTTACAATAAATCCTTGCAATCAACGAAAGCGTAAAACATTCTAAAATAAGCTCAATGGCTATACGCCGAAGTTCATAACTCAACGAGCAACTCGCTCAGAATACATCAAACAATATAGTTCGTTGATACAAGAGAAATGGAATATACAACTCAACGGTTCACATAACCAGAGTACTGGGGTTTACATCCCAAAACGTAACTAATTTCAGCTAAAAGGACAACTGAAAAAGTAGATGGTTGGCTAACATGGCCATACAGAGTGATCCCTAAATCTAATGCAGTACATGAACTAGAATACTTATTTACAAACGTTTACAATTCTAGGAATACATTACATGACTTCGTTAAACATGTAAGACCCCTTCAAATGGGCACACATGACATCTTGCAAGCAAGGATAAACTCCATTTTGATATAAGTAACTTGGCTTCTACTTGTCATAATGCAAACCTGGGGATAAAAGGGGAAAGAGTAATGGGATGAGCAACCATGCGCTCAATGAGTATTCCCCGATTACTTTAAAGAAAAACTGTTGCAGGCAATATCACCATTAATAGCCACATATCACGTGCTTATGTATTACTATCGTATTAGGCCATAATAATCCCTAAGAATGGATTATTACCATAAACTTCATTTTAGCCACTCAAACGCATTTCTAGGTTCCCAAATAACCAAATCTCTTAAAAATCAAACACTCAAAACACATAAACAAGCAACAAGGGCTACGTACAAAACCTTCTTCCATAGGTTATGTGATATAACACGTGCTTTATGCCTTGTCTATCCAATTCACTCACACGAGATGCTTGAACACATGGAGTAGAGATTATCCAAGGAGCTTTCTTTCACAAAACATGCACATTCAAACTCATATGCTCGATGCATTATAAGAATATAGCCACATATTACTTGAAATCGCATTCAACTGTGCTTAAAAACCTTTTTCATTGGGCATTCATAGAAATTTTCCTTTCTTTATTTGAAAACACTTTTCATAACCTCTTAAGGTTCACATTCTTTAAAAGGAATTTCTTTCGTATTGGTCCTATAAGGACCCTTACAAGCGTTTCACATTTCATTCAATATGGCCTCTTAATGGCCCTTAAATCTTTCTTTTTCCTGAAATACTTAAAATGGCAAAATGCCAACTTTTCCCTTTGCTTATGAGGAAAATACTTCTGGCATAAAATAGTTACAGGGTGCTGATTGGGTGAGATCTATTCTCAACCCCATAGTGAGACCTAATGCTCACGCTTAAGCTCTTACTCCGGGATGGCTACATATAACGTGTTGGACCATTACCCTCGTCAGGGTCTTCTAGGGTTTCCTAGTATCAGGACTTATTCCCTAGGCTAACATCATTCATATCATATTATCCAATTCACATTATCTTATCCAATTTAAAGCGCATGGCCATAATGGCTAATAAGTTTGTTGCCTCTCGCAACGAAATCCTTTTTCATACATCACACTCGCTTTTTATTTAAATTCCTTAGGGATTCCCCCATTCTAGCAAGTTTACTTCCAAAACTGCATTTGTATAGTTAAAATAGGCCACCAATCGCTAATAGTTATGGCTACTATTAGTTATAACCATGAAAATCATCTTTTTCAAACTCACCCTTACTCGCAAGATGAAACTTAATGACATAAAGGGAAGGGGGTTTGCATGTAACACATTCAATCACTTCATAATTAACTCAGCAGAATAAGCCACATATGGCCTCGCAATCCACAAGATCGCGGTTAAACACAACCCAAACTCCCTTCTCACACAACACCAACTAAAAAGAACCTCAAAACTCTCATCAGTTCAACCTCAAACCATCCAACTACCAACTCGGTTTTCAGTTTCGTAAGCATAGCATAGCATCATACAAGTCTTAAAGAATGGCACAATCGCAACATATAACTTACCGAGCGATCTAGCATCCCTCCGGTGGCGCATTACGACATTTATAAACATATACAGTTTATTAACATAAACAAGGCCCCTAACAGCCCGAATTAAGCAACAAGGCATGAGACTAAGTTGCATACATTGATCACAATTAAGGAGTAAACACGCTCATTCTAAGGCATTTTCAAAAGCCAATCTGAGCACCGTTTAGGCCCTTAAAGTCTATTTAATTTAATTAGCATCATTGGGTTATCTCGAGGTCTTTTCAATAGGAATGAACCGGATTAGCACTCAATGATTTAATGCATTCCTAGGTCATTTCAAGGGTCATTCACAAACATAAATCACTGACCTAACATGCATCGTTTCAAAACATTCATAGATTATTTCAAAGCTACTTTTCAAGTATGAATTAACTAAATAAATATGCATAGATTCGAAATATTCGTATATTATTTCGAAGCTACTTATAAGCATGTATTAACTAAACTAACATATATCGACTCGAAGCCATTTTAAAGCGTTAATTAACTAAACTAACCTACATCGATTTGAAGCATTATTAGGTTAGTCTGAAGTTACATTCAGGCATGAATTAACTAAAATTAACATGCATCGATTGGAAACAATTCTTAGGCTCTTTCGAAGCCAATTTCAAGCACGAATTGGCTAAATTAACAGGCATCGAATTAAAGCATGCTTAGGTCGTTTCAAGGCTACTTTTAAACACGAATTAACCAAATTAACATGCATAATCTAGTCCTGAATTCAATCAAACATGTTAAGCTATACATGCATGTATATTCAATCGAACTAACATGCATAATCACTTCACAATTTCAGTCAGCCTAATCAACCTTAAACTAACATGCATCTCATCTCAAGGGTTAAAACGTTTCGAAATTACTAATACTTCAAAGGCGAGAAACAACCACCTTGATTCCAAGCTTAAGGTTCGTTCGAGGGCTGCTGGGCTCGACTTTGAGTGCTGAAAAAACCCGATTCCTTGAGCCTTGCCTGCCGACCGCTCGACCAGACCCCAACCCACGCCCAGATTACACGAACGGACTCCCAAAACGTCTGACCCTCAGCCACTGACTCGAATTGGTGATGGGAATTCAATGCAGCAGATTCAGTCCCAAATTATAGAAGAATTGAAGTAACTATAAGCTGGATTTGAAGGCCATATTCGGGTGGGCGTTCGATGCCCTGAATTTGCAGCCCAGACCATCAAGGTTGTGGCAAAACCTTCGAATTTTTGATCAGAATTTGCAACAGTGGGCTTACTTCATGCTAAGGAGGTGAAATTTGAGGATTTTTGAGCTAAGTTGAGGCGAAAATCGAAGCCTTTGGGGTCTTAGTTGTCGCGCATGGTGGAGGAGGAGATGAGGGAGAAGAGGCAGAGAAGAGGGAGAGAGAATGTCGGGGGGGTTGCGTGAAGGAAGAAGAAGGAGAGGGGGGAGGTGGTCTTGCACATAATTACTAAAATGCCCCTCCCTCTCTCTTTCTTTTTATTTTTGTTCCAAGCTGCTTAAGAATTGGTATCGCTAGCCTAATTCCTAACCCGAATTCTAAACCCAATCGCTAAGACGACCTTTCATCGATTACTCGCTCCTGAATATCTCTAAGTTCAATTTAATAACTAACGAAACAAATTCTAAGGTTGACAACCTAATCGTATTCGGGTTCCTATTCGATTTAGTACTCGCTAATAATCTATATTAACGCTTACTAAAAATTATCAAAAGATTCTCAAAACTAATAATAATATCAATAGCGACAAAAATATTCTTTTTAATAAAATTACCGTTCACATAAGTTCATCAGGAATAATTTAACCTCTGTAGTTTTAATAAAAATACGATTTTATAATGTAAAAGGTGAGACAATCAGCGTAACGTAAGATAACGAAAGCGAGCGTAACATTCTGCCCCCTTAAAAGAATTTCGTCCCTGAATTTCCCAAGTTATGTTCAATGGTACCTAAAACATGCACACGCTTGACACAATCTACACAAATCATACTAAAATTCAAATCTCGAATACAATTAATTGAAAATGAAGAAGGGCATATGGTATCCAGTCTCCTCCTCGCCAATCCTCTTCGAGCATCTACTCACTCTATTTAGGCACTGAGGGAATGAGTTGGTGTGGAAAACCATACTAAACTTACTTTTTTTTTTAAAAAAAATCAAAAGGAAAGAGACGTTCAATTATCTAGACTCAGTGTGCATAGTAAACAACCACTCTATGTATGTGCATATATCATGATTCGAAATCTAAAAGTAGGGCAATTAGGCTATAACATCTCAAGGTCATACACATGTAGTCTCACTCTAAACATGAATTCAAGGCACCTTTAGGATCACTACGGTTAACTTGGAGACTTCTATAACACATTAGGGTAATAAGAACATCACATAGCACCACGTAGCATCACTTAACCACAACAGTATCGCATAGCATCACATATTATTAGCAATTCAGCATTCTCAAGCCTAAGAATTGTAGGTAACAAGAAACCGTCTAATACACATATAGCAAGCAATTCACAAAACGAAAATATATGCAACCGACATGCCTAGGACCTGTGGGTTGTGGGTCTACACCCCTCCGTTGTGCTACTCTGATCGAACGTATAAGGCCAAGAATATGTGAATGTAAGTTCCTAGGGTTGCCTCATCATGCTTCAAATATGTGCCTATGCAGTCATTCAGCCATGACATGGAATCATAGAATCCACGAAATGCAAACTACGAGTCAAAGGTCATGCCATGCGGTGAATTATAAAACTTAAATGATCTGGATAATCAAGTCACATACCAATCCAGAAACAAGTCAAGTGAACACCAGGGAGTGCAATAACTCATTCACAAAACACATAACTGGTCATGAATTAAGAACTTAAATAACTATACAACCTTCTATGGACTTTAGACTGTATACTGTGATATGACTATGTTTTAAAGCATTTAGGGTCCTAGTAACGTCTTATAAAATGATATCTAGCCAAGTATACATGAATGCAACCCTTATTTAAAACCTAAGGTCAAAATTATGCCTCAAGGTTTGCCCAAACTATTTGGAGTTAGCCATCAATCAACTAATAGGGGGTAAGAACAATGTGGTAATTGGTCTTACGGATCTACATTGAGGTTTTGCAACACATTTTCCTCAAAAAGGTGATTGTGGAGGTCTGAAGAACTCTTAATATGAATTAGGGGGGGCTCTATCTTCCACTATGGGGCATTCGGCTCGTGCACTTGGTGGCAATGCTTAAGAAGGCATTGGCAAAGTATGGGTCGTTTCCCAGGAGGTAACAGGGTGATAGAGATGGCACAACAATCCCAAAGTTTGTCAGGCTCTTTCTACCTTGTTCTTTCTGGGTGTATTGGGGTTTGTTATAGCCAAGACACTACCAATTTCACATAGGACATCAAGCACATTGTGCAAGTGACAATGAGCATCGCCCTAGACAATGAGGGCAATTTTCATGCAATGGTCAAGAGAAATGCACTACTATTGCTCAATTTCTATCCAAGCAAATTGAAATCTCATTAAATTTCTTACAATTTCAAATTCATGCATGGGGGGTACCACCTAGTGAGATTTTCAGTCATAGAAAGCTGCCTCCAATCACTTGCAACAAATCATCATTAACACATCCGATAATGCATACACCTTGGCATGTGATCACTCAAAGTCATTTGATTACACACAAAGAATTAAGCTCGTAGGGCTAACCCAAGCATTAATGCAAAGCAAATGCGAGTCTTTGGTTGCAACAATAAGACCCAACCAAACAAGTAGAAAGGTTTCTAATGCGAAAGCACAACCCTAACTCACTAATCGGAAGACTTTGACTTTCAAGGTCTTTAGGTTTCCAAAAGGAAACAATTTAACTGCTTCTAACTCTCTCTCTACCAACCTTTGAGTACATCTGCTCACTCCATTATGGGGCCCGAGGAGCAAATCGTACTACAGAGGCAAAGATGAGCCTAGAGTTAAGACTTTTCCAATCATTTGAATTCAAATCATATGTTCTTTAAACTTTTGATTAAAACCACCAAGGTAGACACACAAAACAATGTTGACTGAGCTAACGCTTAGCTCATCTATGAGAATGCAAGTCATTCAGCTTATACTCTTAGCAATTCGATCATTCACTCAATTAGTGAGCCCACTCCGGCCGCACCTAAGTAGCCAAATGCTCTAAGATTCACATAAAACTCACATTTGCACACCAAAGCAAGCATATATCTCATTATTACGAACGCGTCCCTAGATAACTAAATGAAATGTAAGACTCAGGTTACAACCTTTGGTCGCAGGACCCTGCTCTGATACCATCAATGTAACACCCCCAGCCCCTACAGCCAGGAGCATTACGTTTTCTTACCTTCTACTTAATTTCCGGGCAAAACGGACAGAGTTTCCCTTAAAAACTGACTGTTTCCATGCTAAAAGCCTTATAATAAACCCCTGCAATCAACGAAAGCGTAAAACATTCTTAAATAAGCTCAACGGCTACACCCCAGAGTTCATAACTCAACGAGCAACTCGCTCGAAATACATCAAACAATATAGTTCATTAATAAAGGAGAAAAGAAAGATACAATTCAATGGTTCACATAACCGGAGTACTGGCGTTTACATCCCAAAACGTAATTGATTTCAGCTGAAAGGACAACTGACAAATTAGATGGTCGGCTCACATGACCACATAAAGTGATTTGTAAACCGAATGCAGTACATGAACTAGAATACTTGTTTTACAAACGTTTATAATTCTAGGAATACATTACATGACTTCGTTAAACATGTAAGACCCCTTCAAATGGGCACACATGACATCTTGCAAGCAAGGATAAACTCTATCTTGACATAAGTAACCTGGCTTCTACTTATCATAATGCAAACCTGGGGGAAAAGGGGAAAGAGCAATGGGATGAGCAACCACACGCTCAGTGAGTATTCCCCGACTACTTAAAATCAAAACCGTTGTAGGCAATATTGCCATTAATAGCCACACATCACGTGCTTATGTATTACTATCGTATTAGGCTATCATAGTCCCCAAGGACGGATTATTACCATAAACTCCATTTTAGCCGCTCAAACTCATTTTTAGGTTCCCAAATAACCAAATCTCTTAAAAATCAAACACTCAAAACACATAAGTAAGCAACGAGGGCTAAGTACAGAACTTTCTTTCATAGATTATGTGATATAACACGCGATTTATGCCTTGTCTGTCAAATTCACTCACACTAGATGGTTGAACACATGGTGTACAGATTATGCAAGGAGCTTTCTTTCACAAAACATGCACATTCAAATTCATATGCTCGATGCATCATAAGAATATGGCCACGTATTACTTGAAATCGCATTCAACTGTGCTTAGAAACCTTTTTCATTAGGCATTCATAGCAATTTCCTTTCTTTCTTTGAGAACACTTTTCTAAACCTCTTAAGGTTCACATTCTTTGAAAGGAATTTCTTTCGTATTGGTCCTATAAGGACCCTAATAAGCTTTCCACATTTCATTCAATATGGCCTCTTAATGGCCCTTGAATCTTTCTTCTTCCTAAAATACTTAAAATGGCAAAATGCCAACTGCTTTTCTTTGCTCATTAGGAAAATATTTCTGGCATAAGATCATTACTGGGTGCTGATTGGGTGAGATCTATTCTCAACCCCATAGAGAGACCTAACGCTCACGCTTAAGCTCTTACTCACGGGATGGCTAACTATAACATATTGGACCATTACCCTCGTTAGGGTCTTCTAGGGTTTCCTAGTAGTAGGACTTGTTCCCTCGGCTAACATCATTTATATCATATTGTCCAAAGCGTATTATATTAGCCAATTTAAAGCGTACGGCCAAAACAACTAATAAGTTTGCTGCCTTTCGCAGCGAAATCTTTTTTCATACATCGCACTCTCTTTTTATTTAAATTCCATAGGGATTCCCCCATTCTAGCAGGTTCACTCCCAAAACTGCATTTGTATAGTTAAAATAGGCCATCGATCGCTAATAGTTACCACTACTATTAGTTATAACCATGAAAACTGTCTTTTTCAAACTCACTCTCACTCGCAAGATGAAGCTTAATGATATAAAGGGAAGGGGGGTTTGCACGTAACACATTCAATCACTTCATAATCAACTCAGCAAAATAAGCCACACATGGCCTCGCAATCCACACGATCGTGATTAAACACAACCTAGGCTCCCTCCTCATACAATACCAACAAGAAAGAACCTCAAAAATCTCATTGGTTCAACCTCAAACCATCCAACTATGAACTCAATTTTCAGTTTCGTAAGCATAGTATGGCATCATACAAGTTGTAAAGAATGGCATAATAGCAACATATAACTTACCGAGCGATCTACCATCCCTCCAATGGCGCATTACGACATTTATGAACATATATAGTTTATTAACATAAATAAGGCCCCTAATGGCTCGAAATGAACAACAAGGCATGAAACTAACTTGCAAACATTGATCACAATTAAGGAGTAAACACGCTCATTCTAAGGCATTTTCAAAAGCAAATCCGGGCAAATTTAAGGCCTTTCAAGTCTATTTAATTTAATTAGGATCATTGGGTTATCTCGAGGTCTTTTCAACAAGAATTGACCGGATTAGCACTCAACGATTTAATGCATTCCTAGGTTATTTTAAGGGTCATTCGCAAACATGAATCGCTGACCTAACATGCATCGTCTCAAAACATTCGTTAATTATTTCGAAGCTACTTTTCAAGCATGAAATAAATAAATAAACAAGCATCGATTCGAAGTATTCGTTTATTATTTCGAAGCTACTTATAAGCATTTATTAACTAAACTAACATATATCGATTCAAAGCCATTTTAAAGCGTTAATTAACTCAACTAACGTATATCGATTCAAAGCATTATTAGGTTATTTCGAAGTTACTTTCAGGCATGAATTAACTAAACTTAACATGCATCAATTGGAAACAATTCTTAGGTTCTTTCGAAGCCAATTTCAAGCACGAATTAACTAAATTAATAGGCATTGAATTAAAGCGTGCCTAGGTCATTTCAAGGCTACTTTTAAACATGAACTAACCAAATTAGCATGCATAATCTAGGCCTGAATTCAATCAAACATGTTAGGCTATACATGCACGTATATTCAATCAAACTAACATGCATAATCACTTCACAATTTCGGTCAGCCTAATCAACCTTAAACTAACATGCATCTCATCTTACAGGTTAAAACATTTCAAAATTAATAATACTTAGGAGGCGAGAAACACTCACCTCGATTCCATGCTCAAGGTTCGTTCGACGGCTACTGGGCTCGGCTTTGGGTGCTGGAAAAACCCGATTCCTTGACCCTTACCCGATGACTGCTCGACCAGACCCCAACCCATGCCCAGATTACACGAACGGACTCCCAAAACGTCTGACTCTTACCCACTAACTCGAATTGGTGATGGGAATTCGATGCAGTAGATTCAATCCCAAATTATAGAAGAATTAAAGTAACTGTAAGCTGGATTTCCAAGACCATATTCGGGTGGGCATTCAATGCCTTGAATTCACCGCATAGACCATCAACGTTCCGGCAAAACCTTTGAATCTTTGCGCAGAATTTGCAACGGTGGGCTTTTTTTATGCTGGGGAGGTGAAATTTGAGGATTTTCTGAGCTGGGTTGAGGTGAAAATCGAGGGTTTTGGGGACTTGGTGGTCGCACATGGTGGAGGAGGAGATGAGGGAGAAGAGGCAGAGAAGAGAGAGAGAGAATGTGGGGGGTCGCGTGAAGGAAGAAGAAGGAGAGGGGGAGGTGGTCTCTCGCGTAGTTACTAAAATGCCCCTCCCTCTCTCTTTCTTCTTATTTTTGTTCCAAGCTGCTTAAGAAATGCTACCGCTAGCCTAATTCGTAACCCGAATTTTAAACCCAATCACTAAGAAGACCTTTCATCGATTACTTGCTCCTGAATATATCTAGGTTAGATTTCATAACTAACGAAACGAATTCTAAGGTAGACAACCTAATTGTATTCAGGTTCTTATTCGCTTTAGTACTCATTAATATTCTATATTAACGCTTACTAAAAATTATCGAAAGATTCTCAAAACTAATAATAATATCAATAGCGACAAAATATTCTTTTTAAAAAATTACCGTTCACATAAGCTCATCAGAAATAATTTAACCTATATAGTTTTAATTAGAATATGATTTTATAACATAAAAAGTAAGACAGTCAGCTTAACGTAAGATAACGAAAGTGGCGTAATAGTTGATTTGGTTGTACTTAAAACGTGGCCTAAAAGGAGTACTCTTTAGGATTAAGGTCTGGGAGGAATGTCACCGGTTGGGGACAGATCTTGCCTTGACTTCAAACATTTTCCCACAAAGTACTATTCATCCAAAAATCATAATATTTTTATGGTAGTTAGACCTAAGTGACCTCTAAACTACGGGTTTTGAATGACTGGAATTGGAGTTAAATTGAGCAATTTATGGGCAAGTTACCAAAGGTTGTCCATATCTAGACAGTCAGTGACAGGAATTTTGTTTTGAGGTTTTTGACCTAGTTGTTGGCAGATTTGGGCGAAATGCTGAACATAGAACTTGTAGGGGACGAGGTTCCTTTCACGAATGGGTACAATCTTTGAGTTTCAACATCAGGAGCTCTAGCTCTGGCTTCTGGAATTTGGACCTAAAATATAACTTGAACTGGACACTGGAATAACCACGTTTTGAAATTCCTAAGAGTGTTTAAAAATTGTAGAAAAATTATTTTAAGTGACGGATGGGTTGTAAATGTAGGTTGTGAGATTTGGAATAAGTGTGAATGCTATTTTGGTCCAAGAGATGATCATTAGGCCC
>JACYFF010003369.1:37475072-37566470 GCA_017589665.1 Selenicereus undatus
TATATATATATATATATATGAGATGAAGGTAATGTTTAAATTACAATTGTGTTTAGCCTTGAGCAGTTATCATTTGGTTATGATGCAATGAAAATTTAAATAATAACCATTAGTTGTTGACCGAACTTGTTAAAATATGTATACAAATAGTTGAATAGCAATGAATGTGGTAATAAGGGTGGCAGTTGGGATTCAGGTCTCCAAGTCCCTATAAACTTACAGCAAAAGCATAGTGGGGCCCCATCAACAGTTCTTAAAGTATTAAGTACTATTAAAGGTCGAAACTTTTGGTGGAACTTGGTCACTAAATTGATGAAACGAATCTCTTTATACTTGCTGAAATGACCCCTAAACCTAATGAATTGGTTGATAAGGTGGCTCAACACAATCTTAAGGTTTATGATGGGAAGGTTGACCTGTAGAGCATGAGGAATGGATTAGGGAAATGCAGAAAATATTTGTAGTTGTTAAGCTACTTGGAGAACATAGAAACCTTTTATTTAGCTAGTGAATAGGGCATATGGTGGAGTCTTGCAAATGATAAACCACAACGACTTGAGCATGCTAAGGCTAAATTTGTTAAATAACTTATGGCCAAGTTTTAAAAAGAAGAAAGAACTCATGGAATTGAGAACGAGTAGCAATATGTCCATGGTGCAATATGCTAGTAAGGTCACTGAGTTATCGAGGTTCATTCTAGAGGCTTCTAAAATTATGAAGACAAAGAGATTCAAGGAAAGCTTCGACCTTTTACATACAAAACCAATTGGTTGGTCAATATATTCAAACTTATCAAGAGCTTTATAGGCAAACTGCTAAAGTGGAGCTAGTAAAGAGTAAGTTGAGGGCCTTGAACCTGGGAAATCAAAAAAGTAAATAGAATGATAATTGAGGGACCTCAAGTGAGAGTGTAGCCCAGGAAAAGCCTACCATTCAACCTACCAAAAGTCATCCATCAATTGAATTGAAGCTTATGGAAAGTGTGCTCACACAAACCATACCGCCACAGAGTGCTGAGTTGGTACTAACAAATACATGTAGTGTGGTAGTCTTGATCATTTAATGTTTACTTACCCAAGAGGACCGAAGGGTATCAAAAAAGGAGTAGTCAGGCCGCCAGCACCAGCATGCTAGGGACGCTGGCCCCTAAACTTACAACCATAGGCTGAGCCTATGTGATAAGTAAAAAGGAAGCTACAGTCTTCGGTACAATAGTCACCGGAAAACTCTTTTAAACTCAAAGCCATTTTGTGTTTTATTTGATTTGGGTGCCACCCATTCATTTATATCCATCAGAACTGCATTGCAACTAAATTTAGAAAATGATAAATTATGTGTCAACTATAGAATTAGCTTGCCAAATGGATACGTAGTGGAGTGTCCCATCTTTTACAAGCACGATCCTATCTTGATTAGGGAGTATGTGTTCCCTAGGAATTTAATTCAATTTAACATGTTGGAATTTAATGTAATCTTAGGATAGATTGGTTGGCCACTCATGGGGACAACATTGATTATAAAAACCTTAAAGTCACTTTAAAGGACCAAAAAGGGTCAAGAAGCATGTTTTTATGGTGAAAGGAATTGAAAGGAGCATCCCATAATCTCAACTATGGAGGGTAGCAAGCTATTAAGGCAAGGTTGTATAGGATATTTATGTTATGCCACTAAGGTTATAGAGAAAGAAATAAGATAAAAAAAAACACCCCTATGGTTTGTAAATTTCCCAATGTCATTCTGAAGAACTACTCAGCTTACCCCCTCAAAGATAAATTGATTTTGAAATTGAACTAATTCCTGATGCACACCCTATTTCAAAAACTCCATGTAAGATGGACCCAACTGAGCTCAAAGAATTGAAAACTCAATTTTATGAATTACTACAGAAGGGATTTATTAGGCCATGTGTGTCAGCATGTAGAACCCAACTTCATTTGTGAAGAAAAAAGATAGAATCCTAATCTAAGGCTTTATATACATTAGAGAGAGTTAAACAAAATTACTATCAACAAGAAGTATCCTTTGCCCTGAATAGATAATCTGTTTGATCATTGCAAGGAGCTGGGGTGTTTTCTAAAATTAACTTGAGGTTTGATTACCATTAGCTTGGCATTAAGCCAGAGGATATTCAGAAAACTACTTTCAGGACAAGAAATGGTCACTACAAATTTACTATGACGCCATTTGGACTTACAAATGCCCCTGCTGCATTCACAGATCTCATGAATAGGTTTTCATATCTTACTTGGATAAATATGTGGTTAGTTATAGATGACATTATGATATACTCTAAGGACCAGGAGGACCATGCTGAATATTTGAGAACTGTGTTATAGACTATGAGAGAACACCAACTATAAGCAGTTACTGAATGGCCCAAATCCACCAATTTTACAAAATGCCTATGCCTCCCAACAACTTAAACTCTATGATAAGAACTACCCAACTCATGATTTATAATTAGCAGTAGTGGTTTTTACATTAAAAATTTAGAGACACTATCTATATGGGGCGCTAAGTAAGATTTACACCAAACATTAAATGTTATAGTATATCTTTGCTCAGAAGGAAATCAACCAAAGGCGGCGATCATGGTTGGAGTTACTTAAGGTTTATGATCTATATATTCAATATTATCTTAGGAAGGCAAATGTCATAGTAGATGCATTGAGTGTGAAGGTCAAGCACAATTTAAACATAATAATAATTACCTAACCTGATGTCTTGAACGACCTCGAGAACATGGGTGTTGGGTTTGTATCCCAAGGCCAACAAATCTATTGTCAGCACTAGAGGTACAACCTTCCATAGTCAAAGAGATTAACCTAGGCCAAAAGGATTATGCTAAGTTAGACAAGCTTAGGCAGAATGTCATACAAGCAAAATCACCTGGCTTCATGATACATGAGGTTGGAACCTTGAAGTTTCAAAATTGAATATGTGTGCCCAATACGGAGGAAGTGAAAAGGAAGATTCTAAAACAAGCCCATAATACTTGGGGTGTATGGAGACTAGCACACTTGTATGTCAAAGAAATAGTCCAGCTAAATAGCAAACCAAAGGATGTAGTATTTGACATGTACAAAAGATTTTAGGCTCGTTTGGCAAGCCTTGTTGAAAGCTTTTAGGACTAAGCTAAATTTCAGTAGCTCATATCACCCTAAGACTGATGGACTGCCTGAGAGGGTGAATTAAATCTTGGATGATATGCAGAGGGCATGTGTGCTTGATTTCCAAGGGAAATGGGAAGATGGTTACCCTTGGTGAATTTTCCTACAATAACAGTTATCAATCCACCATTACCATTGTAACGCCCCCAAATGTACATAAATCACTGTTTATGTTCCTTTCATTAGTTTCCCCAATTAGAAATAATAACCCAAATGATCAGGCGTCACCGCCGTCCAACAAGGACAAGGCTTTGCTTGTGCATGATAACTTAGCTATAATAATCAATGTTTACCATCAAGGGCATTCACATCTTCACAGCTCATTAGACCATTTAGATAAATATAGAAACTGTTCTAACATCAAAACCATTCAACCATCTGAAGGATTACACCAAAATATTAAAATTTTGATAAAATATACAGTTTCAATACCAAAATATATCACAATACAGTGTTTTAAACATCTCAACGCCAATACACCATCATTCCATATAGACTTCCTAGCTCACTTATCATCTTCAGCCATCCTACCCATCTGAGGGTGATTCATTGAACTGCTTCCTAAAACAAAACATGAAAACATTTCAAACTGTGAGCTGAAGCTCAGTACATGTATTTCTGTATTGTTAAACATTCATGTAAAAACTGGTTGGGGGCCCGTATTGCAATTCATTTTTAATTGAAAACAAGGAATGAGATAAATATGAAACTACATTATCAATTATTATCTGATAGTGAACCCTTAGTAACTGTTACGATCTGAGGATAAGTGTAGACCTGCCAAGCCGATCGGGACCTGGCTTGAAACCGCGTGGGTAACTGAAGGGCTATGTCTTGCAGCTGATAACTGATGGGGTCACTAATTATGTAATTAATCACTGATTAAACTGATTCATTGATATACTTACCAAAACATTATAATTTTGATAAATACGTGTTGATTTCTACAGATACAGACAATGAACGTACTTGGAATTTTTAAATATAAGCTCACTGAATAATATTATGCACAAAATTGGAAGGAATGATACATTAGGCCCTAATTCTGTACAAAATTATAATTGCTGGAACATACGGTTAGTAAAAATATTTATTTCATAGCTAATAATTTAGTAAAAGAAAAGTTAAAGTATAATAGGGGCTTAGAAAGAATGACCCGTAACTTAGACATCTAACCTCTGATTGAGACTCAAAATCCCAATATAGAAAGCCTAGGAACTCCCAAAAATCTTTCATTTGGAACACCAAGCTTGATTCCCATAATAGAATTCCCAAAATGAGGCTAGAACACAAACATGTCAGTTTTGGTCCATTCTGCATAGTTTTCGTAAAATGACCATAACATTTTCCACAGACCTCGGATTAAGGCAATTCTAAAAGCCTTTGAAAGCTAACATAATGAAATATATAACCACCAAAAATCATAATTTTCTAATGGGCTGATCATTACCTGTTTAATCCAAAAACCTGTTCTGTTTTCCTGAAATTTCCAGCCTTCACTATTTTAACTTTTTCCTCTCTTTTCACACAAATCCTCAACTTAAACTATTCTTTAAAAGTATGTTAACAAGATTTCGTCCATCCCAACATCATACAAAATCACCACACTAGATTTCACATGATAATCATATCCAATAAAGATCATTTTTCAATTAAATACCCACATAAACCAAGCTTAATGCCAATTTAATCCAAACCATATATTATTTGCCAAAACCCTAGTTTATGGCTAGCTTGGGCTTACTCCAACTTATTTCAAATCCTTAAAAATATCATCATAAACACCAATAGGATAGAAGATGACCAAATCAAAGATAAAACAATCAAAATCCAACACTTTAACATTGAGCTTGCATGACTAAGAATTAGCCCTAACCCTAGCATGATCCAACCTCAACTCCACAATGTTCGACACCAAAATAACTCTTATTTATTATCAAAACATTATGATCAAAGATCACAAATATCAAAACAAGAATCAAAACTAAAGTAAAAAAGCAAAACCAACCATATCAAGTTCAAGATTACTCACTTTGCTTGAAGATAAGTAGAGAAGGAGGTGATGTTTATCGGTTTTGATGATGGAGGATGGTGGCTAGTGGTACTAGGATGTCTAGGGGGGTTGGAGGTCACCGGGGCTGGCCAAAAAGCTGGACGAAAAACACCCAAATAGTAGCTGGAGTTGACTGTTGTGTGGGAGAGAAAGGAGACAGAAAATGGGGTTTTTGGGTTGAGTTGTGTTTTCTTAACTAGTCCAACTCTTAAAGTAACTTTTTTGGGCTAACCATGATAAAGCTTAATCATGATAATTAGTTAGGTTAATAAGCAAACTTGTTGGGCTTCAAATCGGCCGAAATAAATTGGGTTCGGGGATAAAACACTTCGTAACGACAACGTTTTTATGAAACTCTAAATTAAATTTTTATAATGTTATGGAAAAAAAAAATTACTTAGATTAAACTTGTTAGGGCCTACTATCAAATCTTCCAAAGTTTTCATTAATCTATTAAATAAACAAATAAAATCCGAATTGCCATGTGAGAGGCCGAATAAAATTTTCTAGACCTTCATAAATAAATGCGATAAATAATTATGAGAGAAAAAAAATATGAACATGAGGTAATTAATTAAATAAATATAATTCAATAATTTATAGTTGCGCTATTACAGCCTTCCCCCCTTAAAGAGTTTCGCTGTATGGGTACTTGGCTTTCATTTCCTCTGCAGTCTCCTAAGTAGCTTCTTGGGAGGTATGATTTGACCATAGCACTTTGACTGTAGGTATCTGCTTGTTGCACAACTGCTTAATCCTGCGATCTAATCTTTGAATTGGTTGCTCTTCATATACTAAATCCGCAGTTATTTCAATAAGTTTAGATACAATGGTGTGGTTTGGATCTGGGGTACATTCTAAGCTGAGAGATGTGAAACACGTTATGCACGTGTTCTAATTCTACTGGCATATCCAAACGATAAGCTACAGTAAGCTACAAGATTCAACTTTTCAATGATTTCATATGGTCAAATATATCTTGGACTCAATTTTCCTCGTACCTCGAACCTCCTAATAGCCTTAGTTGGCGATACTTTCAGAAAAACCTTATCGCCTACTTGAAACTCCAAAGGCCTCCTTCTCTTGTCCGCATAACTCTTTTGCCGACTTTGGGCAACTCGAATGTGCTCCCGAATACTTCTTATTGTTTCCACGGTTTCCTACATCATTTCAAGGCCTATAATCAATGCCTCATCCAAATCACTCCAACACAGTTGGGTTTGACACTTTCTTCTATATAAAGCCTCAAACGGGGCTATTCTGTTGATGGACTGATAGCTATTGGTATAAGAAAACTCCACCAAAGGTAAATCGTCTTTCCACTTCCCTTGGAACTCCAATACATAAGAGCTCAACATGCCCTCCAAAATTTGATTTACTCTTTCAGTTTGCCCATCTGTCTTAGGATGATAAGAGGTGCTAAAGTTCAATTTGGTCCCAAAGGCCTTTTGAAGTGCTTGCCAAAAACGGGCTTGGAATCTTTGATCCCTATCTGATACTATATCTAAGGGGATTCCGTGAAGTCAGATAATCTCTTTAACATACAAGTGGGCTAGTTTTTCAACTCCCCAGGTATCTTTGATTGGCAAAAACTGGGCCGACTTGGTAAGCCAATCGACTATAACCCAGATAGCATTCTTCTTCGAGGCAGAAAAGGGTAAACCCATAACAAAGTCCATTGTGATCGAATCCCACTTCCAAGTGGAAATTTCAAGGGGTCGCAATTCACCCACAAGATGCTGATGCTCTGCTTTAGCTTTCTGACAGGTCAGACACTTGTCTACGTATTCTGCAACCTCCTTTTACATATTATTCCACTAGAAGTATTGCCTTAAATTTCTGTACATCTTGGTGCCTCCTGGATGCACTGAGTAGTGAGTATTGTGAGCCTCCTCTAGGATTTGTTTCCTTAATTCCTCATTTCGAGGTACACATAAGCGATTCTGGAATCGTAGGGTCCCATCCTCATGTACTACAAACGCGAAAGACTTTCCTTTCTCTAAAGTTTGCTTTATTCTTTGTAGTTCAGGATCACTTTCTTGGTTCACTCGAATTTCCTCCACTATAGAAGGCTATAAGGTAAGTGCTGATACTTGAATATGTGCTTGCCCATGGGACACTAGTTGAATTCCCAAGTCATCAAGCTCTTTCAAGAGACTCAACTTAGTAATCACCACAGTATTTGAGCTATGTTGCACTTTCCTACTTAAGGCATCTACTACAATATTTGCTTTTCCTAGATGATATTGAATCTACAAATCACAATCCTTAAGTAGCTCAACCCAATGTTGTTGCCTCAAGTTGAGCTCCTTCTGGGTGAAAATATACTTCAAACTTTGATGGTCAGTATAAATTTTGCATGGTACTCCATATAAGTAATGTCTCCAAATTTTCAGCGCAAAGACCATGACGGTTAACTCCAAGTCATGTGTAAGATAGTTTTTCTCATAAGGCTTGAGGTTTCGAGAGGCATAAGCTACAAACCTTATCTTCCTGCATCAGAACACACCCCAAACCATTCTTTAAAGCATCACTATAGATGGTATACTCCTTACCTTCCACTAGTAGCGTTAGGTTTGGGGCAGTAGTTAATTGCCGCCTTAACACCTGAAAGGCTCTTTCACACTTCTCTGTCCACTAAAATTTATTTGCTTTCTTCAGTAGATTGGTCAGGGGTGAAGCTATTTTCGAAAAGTCCTTAACGAACGTTCGATAATAGCCTACTAAAGCCAGAAAGCTTCTAATCTTAGTGATGTTAGTAGGCCTTGATCATTCCATGATTGCCTTCACCTTCTGGGGGTCAACTTTGATTCCTTCTTTTGTAATCACATGACCCAAAAACATCACTTCTTCCAACCAAAATTCACACTTCTTTAATTTGCCATAAAGTTGATGATCTCTCAGGATTTATAACACCATCCTCAAATGATCAGCATGTTCATCTATGTCCTTAGAATAGATAAGAGTGTCATCTATGAACACTACCACAAATTTGTCTAGGTAGGGTATGAAGACTCTATTCATAAGATCCATGAAAGTTGCGGGAGCATTGGTGAGGCCAAATGGCATCACTGTAAACTCATAGTGACCATACCTAGTCCTAAACGTAGTCTTGGGAATATCTTCAGGTTTAATCCTAAGTTGGTGATACCCTAACCTTAAAACAATCTTAGAGAAGACTCCTACTCCTTGTAATTGATTAAACAAGTCATCTATTCATGCCAAAGGATATTTGTTTTTTATGGTGATCTTGTTCAACTCCCTGTAGTTAATACACAGCCTTCAAGTTTCATCCTTTTTCTTTACGAACAACACTGGGCACCCTATGGGGACACACTTGGCCTAATAAAGCCCTTCTGTAATAGCTCATCTAATTGAAACTTCAGCTCCTGAAGCTCAGTTGGGGCCATATGATATGGGGCTTTGGAAATATGTTGGACATCATGGATTAATTCAATTCCAAAATCTATTTCCCTCTATGGGGATAATCCTGGTAACTCTTCAAGGAAAATATCCTCAAATTCATAGACTGTAGGAATATTTCCAGCTTTCTCTTCCTTTAATTGGGTGTCAATAGCATAACACTAATATCCAATACACCCTTGACATAACAGTTTACTCCTATCCTACTGGTGCTGGCCTTGGTGAAGTAGGGTCAAGGGTTTACTGCCCCTTTATCTACAGCCTTGAACCTTCGGGCGCATGCAGCAATAAGGTGGTCAGGGCTTCCACACCACATGCACTTATTAGTTCCTACCCGGCATTCAGGGGTAGTGTGATTTGTTCTTCCGCATTTCGTACAGGGTGCTATCGAGCCTGCAGGATGGCTCTTTGGAGGAGCAGGAGAAGGTTTTTTCTGGTTCACACTCTCACTCGAAGTTCCTCGCTCAAACCCCTTTCTCTTTTAGTTGATTGGATTCAGTGCTCTCAACTCTGTCTTTACTCGTCCATATCAGCCACTCGCTCATATAGTTCATGGTATGTCAAAATTGGTTGCCCAACTAACTGATTCCGAATATAGAAGGCCAAACCCTCTTCAAACCTTCTCATCTTCAACCTTTCAAATGATACAAACTCAGGAACAAACCTGGATAATTCTGTGAACTTGCTGGCGTACTGCGTCACAGTCATGGTGCCACTCATCTTCAGCTCCATAAACTCTTTCTCTTTTTGCCTTTAGACAACAACTGGGTAAAATTTTGCCCTCAACTCACTCAGGAATTTAGTCCAGGTGAATTTAGGCCCTACAAGCTTATCCTTAATAGTATTCCATCAAATATCAGCTTCACCAGTCAAATAATACGTCCCAATGTTTACTTTCTTTCCTTCTGGTACTTCTACCACTATAAAGATTTTCTCCATTCCCCTTATCCATTCCTCCAATACTATTGGATCATAAGTTCCATCATAAACGTGAGGGTAGCGTCGTGCTACCCTATCCACTGATTTATCCTCTTTAGGAGGGGTTTTAGTAGGTACTTGGGGAATCTGCTTCATCGATTCAGCTACTAAGGTCGGCCAGTAGTTTGGGTTCCCAATGTTATTAGCTAACTTAGAAGGAATTGGTGGCATTTGGCCAAAATTTGGTGGCACAAGATGGGAGGCTTGATCACCCAAACCCTGGACATGATCCGAGATTTCCTCTATATGAACCTCTACATTGTTGTGCATTGATTTGGACTTTTTGATCATACAATAAACGAAACAATTCAATCACTGGAATACCTAATCATATAAGATAAGCATGCCTAACAAATACATTTAATATAACTCAAAGATTATTAAAAACAAACCCAAAGCTTCATTATATCATTTCATAACTGCTTATTTACTTACAAAACTATCTATTTATATACATGATCAGCAAAACATATTACATTTAACTGACTTGGCAAAGTCAGTTTTGACTCCTACCTCAACCCTAAACACTAGCTAGCCCAAAGACACTAGGTCCGTCAAATGACCAAAAAGAGATACGGACCATGTCATCATGGTCGAAGAGGATCTAACTGACTATACACAATGTCATATTCGACACAAAATACATCCACCCAAATCGTCCATCCTATAAACAAACAGGGCTCAAAAAGAAAACTGCTAACACCGACCCCTAGAACCACCTAATGATCCCTAGATGGATCGTAATCCGAGTCGGACTCATCATCAGGCTCTTCGCCTGAATCGAAGCTGCTAGTCAATGCCTCTGACTCGGCATCACCAACCTCTTGCTCAACGTGTTGCTCCACGATCATCTCGTCAATCTTGTAATGCCCCCAAGTGTACGTAAATCACTGTTTGTGTTCCTTTCATTAGTTTCCCTAATTAGAAATAATAACCCAAATGATCAGGTGTTGTCGCTGTTCAACAGCGACAAGACTTTACTTGTACATGATAACTTAGTTATAATAATCAATGCTTACCATCAAAGGGCATTCGAACTATCACAATTCATCAGAACACTTAGATAAATATAGAAACTATTCTAACATCAAAACCATTCAACCATCTCAAGGATTACACCAAAATATAGAATTCTAATAAAATATACAGTTTCAATATCAAAATATATTACAATACAGTGTTATAAACATCTCAACGCTAATACACCACTATTTCATATAGACTTCCTGGCTCACCTATCATCTTCAGCCATCATGCCTGCCTGAGGACGATTCACTGAATACTTTCCTAAAATAAAACATGAAAATATTTCAAACTGTGAGCCGAAGCTCAATACATGCATTCCTGTATTTTTAAATGATCAATGAAAAACTGATTGGGCCCGCATTGTAGTTCATTTTAACTCAAAACAGGAATAGGGTAAATATGAAACTACATTGTAAATTGTTATCTGATAGTGAACCCATAGTAAAATTACGATCTGAAGATAGATGCACACCTGCCAAGCCGATCGGGACCTGGCCTGAAGCCGCGTGGGTAACTGAAGGGCAATGTCTTGTAACTGATAACTGATGGGGTCACTAATCATGTGATAAATCATTGACTAGACTGATTCATTGATGTACTACCAAAACATTATAATTTTGATAAATACGCGCTGATTTCTAAATATACATACAATAAACATACCTAGAATTTTTAAATGTAAGCTCGCTGAATAATATTATGCACAAAAGTGGAAGGAATGATAGATTGATTCTGTACTAAATTATCACTGTTGGAACATACGGTTAGCGAAAATGTTTATTTCATAGCTAATAATTTAGTAAAAGGAAATTAAAAGCATAACAAGGGCTTAGAAAGAATGACTTGTCACTAAGTCATCTAACCTCTCATTGATACTAAAAACCCCAATACAGAAAGCTTAGGAAGTCCTAAACATCTTTCATTTAGAACACCAAGCTTGATTCACACAATAGAATTCACAAAATGAGGCTAAAACACTAGCATGCCAGTTTTCCTCCATCTGCACAGTTTTGGTAAAACGATCATAACCTTTTTCACAGGCCTCAAATTAATGAAATTGAAAATGCATTTGAAAGCTAACACACTGCACTATCTGCCCACCAAAAATCATAATTTTCCAACGGGCCAATCATTATCAGTTTAATTGTGAAGTCTATACTATTTTAGCTTTTTCGTCACTTTATTACCCAAATCCTCAACTTAAACCATTGCTTAAAAGTATGCAAACAAGCTTTGGTCCATCCCAACATCATACAAAATCACCATACTTAAGTTTGCTTCATAATCATATCCAATAAAGATCATTTTTCAATTAAATACACACATAAACAAAGCTTAATGCTAGTTTAATCCAATCCATACATTACTTGCCAAAAACCTTATTTATGGCCAACTTGGACTCACTCCAACTCATTTAAAATTACCAATAACATCATCATAAACACCAATAGGTTAGAAGATGACCAAATCAAAGATAAAATAATCAAAATCCAACACTTTCACATCAAGCTTACATGATTAAGGATTAACCCTAACCCTAGCATGATCCAACCTCAACTCCACCATGATCAACACCAAAATAACTCTTATTTCTTATCAAAACATCATGATCAAAGATCACAAACATCAAAACAACAATCAAAACTAAAATAAAATGCAAGACCAACAAGATCAAGTTCAAGATTACTCACTTTGCTTGAAGATAAGTAGAGATGGAGGAGATGTTTAGAGGTTTTGATGATGGAGGATGGTGGCTCGAGGTACTAGGATGTCGTGGGGAGTCAGAAACCACCAGGGATGGACAAAAAACTGGCCGAAAAACACCCAAATGTTGCTGGAGGATGGCTGGCCGTGAGGAGAAAGAAAGGAGAGAGAAAGTGTGTTTTGGATTGAGTTGTGTTTTTTGACTAATCAACTCATCTTGGTTGAGTTTTTAACCAAAAAATAATTTTTTGGCTAACCATGGTTAAGCTTAATCATGGTAATTAGTTAGGTTAAGAAGCAAACATGATGTCTTAAAAGTGGGCCAAAAAAAAAAAGTTGGATTCGTGACTAAAATGCTTCGCAACGATAACGTTTTTACGAAACTCAAAATTAAAATTTTGTAATATTACGAAAAATAAAATAAATTACTTAGATTAAACTTCTTAGGGCATACTATCAATTCTTCCAAAGTTTTACGTTAATAAATTAAATAAACAAATAAAATCCAAATTTCCAAGTGAGGGCCAAAAAAAAAAAATTTCACCGGGATGAATAAATCCGATAAATAAATATGAGAAAAATCATTAACATGAGATAATTAGATAAATAAACATACTTTAGGGTTCGACTATTACAGCCTTCCCCCTTTAAAGAGTTTTGCCTTCGAAACTTATGAACTTTACCATGTAATGGAAGATTACCTCAAATAAGTGTGGGCATTTGGCTTTGATTTCCTCTTCAGTCTCCCAAGTATCTTCTTAGGAGGTATGATTTGACCATAGCACTTTGATTAGAGGTATCTACTTGTTGCGCAACTGCTTAATTCTGCGATCTAGTATTTGGATTGGTTGCTCTTCATATACTAAATCCGCAGTGATTTCAATAGGTTCAGCTACAATAGTGTGGTTTGGATATGGGGTATACTTTCTAAGCTGAGAGATGTGAAACACATTATGCGCATGTTCTAGTTCTAATGGCAGATGAAGGCGATAAGCTACAGGATTCAACTTTTGAATGATTTCATATGGTCCAATATATCTTGGACTCAATTTAAGCATGTGTTTTATAGTTAGGGGTGGACATTATTGAGCTCTATCCCGCTATTTGAAATGCTTTGTTTTCAGGTATAGATGTGCTGCATGGAAATGGGATATGAGGGAGGCCGCATAGATGTCTAGATTAAATTCTTTTTTTTATTTGCATTGAATAATATTGAAGTTGTAGTTGACACTAGATCTTGACCTTGGCTTTGATTTCTACGTTTGTTTAATCTAATTAATTACCTTTTGCCTTGTATTTCATTATGGTATACCGCAATGATGCCAACTAGGATATTTTCGCTACATTAAATAGGCTACATATTCGCAATAAAAATGAATTAGAATTTTCAAGGTGTCATAAAAGATGATCAATTTTAAAGTCATATTATCAAAAGACAGTCTGATCATGCCATTTTTGAAATTAATAAGAGTATTGGCAGTAGCTAAGAAAGGACACCGTAGAATAACAAGGATCTAACTAGCAGTATTCGCTACCTTCTCAATCTGAAGCACAATAAAATCCACTGGGCAACTGAATTCACCCACCTTAATTAGGACATCTTCTACCACATCCCTAGGCAACCGAGTTGATCTATAAGCTAGCTAAATGACTATCTTGATAGGTTTCAATGCATCTAACCCTAGCCTCTTATGCTCAGTGAAGGACAACAAATTGACATTAACCCTTAGGTCAAGCAGTGCTCCATAAATGAGCTAGTCCCCTATAACTATAGAAATAGTAGGGCAATCGGAGTCTTTGTACTTCATTGGAATTTGATGAAAAATGATAGGACTAGGACCAAATGCTAAGAAAGGCTTATTAGGAACACTAGTGGTGTGCTTGGTAGTATATAGATCCTTCAAAAATCTAGCATAAAGAGGCATCTACTAAATAGCATCAAGCAAAGGAATGTTAATTTTGTCTTAAAAGAAGGACTCTCTTGTCTTGTCAGCATAGGCTTGGTCTTTCTTTTTCATTCTATGAGGAAGCATGGGTACAAGCTTATGAGCTCTCTCAGCAGCAGAAGGAGATGAAGAATCCTTAGGAGATGAGGTATTCACTGCATCAGCAAAATCTTTCTCCTTATATTTCTCTTCACTAAAAAATCAGTGAAAAGGAAGAGTATCATTAGAAAAACCACTAGGGACTCCATCAGTAATACCCGCTACCTTACTAAATGAACCATTTTTTGGAGAAGAAGAAGGGGAGAAGATAAATTTTAGAAGAAAGTGTGAGGGTATTTACAGGTTTCTTTAGAATTTCCCACCCAATGATCAATCTCTCGGCCTAATCTAAGAAATATAACTTCATTCACTTTTCTCACAGTCTCACTAGCGTTAGCTCGAAAAGAAGATGAGGTATGACCCTTGGAGTTCACCTCTGGCAGATTAGGAAAAGTATGTGGCTCCCTATTAGATTATGCTAATTGGAAAAATTGTTCAGTCATCATTCTCATCATTTTATCCATATTAGCATTAATCATCCTCTCCACATTACTATTAATTCTCCTCTCATTGTTATCAATATCAGTATAACCAAAAGGAGGCTAAACCTGAGCAACAGGAGGTGGAGGTCTAGGTGTATTAGGCACGCCTTAGAAAGTCATCTCTGATAAGAGTTAGAAGGAAGGGAGATGGGTTGGGTGTTGTTTCCAACAAGCACTCTAGATTGGGAGTTAGGAACCACAACATTCGGTCCACTACCCAAGAAACGTTTGGATGATTTCTCCACCCTAGATTATAGTAAGGGGAGAATAGGTCATTCTTGGATCTTTGGTAGACTATGCTCACTTGGTCCTAACCAGCCAATAACTAGTGAGCAAAATAAGGACATGAAATTAATGTATAATCTAAGGCCTGATAGTAGGGAACAAGATACCATAGAAGTCTGGGGGATTTGAACAGACAATCTCTTTGACATTCTCTCTAAAACTACTATCTTAGACTTTAGGAGACTCACATCAGATGCAAAATGCATTCCACTCATAGTAAATCTAGAACTTAGGCTATCATCCCTAGCAGTTTTCCACTGCATAGTGTTCTCATCTTTGTCCTCTAGAAATTCTCAAGCAGCAGTGGCGCTTTTAGAAAGAAAGCCATACTAACACATGGACTCTAACATGGTTCGGGTTTGTTTGTCAAGTCTTTTATAAACAATTTGGCACAAACACACTTGGTCTAAACCATGATGGGGACACTAAGCTACCACATTCTTAAACCTATCTAAGTATTTTCAAAATGATTCCCTTTCTGGTCGAGTACGAATTTCATCATAGCACTTGCTGGTCGGTCCACAAGGATGGGATTGAAATTAGGTCACCAGGTATTAGAAATATTAGACTAGCATAATGCAATAAATTGCCTATTAATTAAAAATAAAAATAAGTGAACTAAGCAAATTGTCCTAGTCAAGCAAAGGAACTTACAATGCTTAAAAAAAAAAGTAGAAAAGGAGATATATCATCCAAATTAATAACTACTACCATAACTCCACCAACGAACCAAAACTACCCAAATGAAATGACAACCTTGTTTTACATTAATAACATTGAAAAGAAAGCTATCGTCTAAGCAGGAGCCCAAGCACACTATTAGTCGACCCAAAATTAAATATGAATAGAATCAAATTAGATACAAAGTGAACTAGATTAGAAAGGAATGGAGAACTCATTAATAAGATGAAACACAAACGAAAACAGGGGCAAGAGGACCTGTAGAAACGAGAACAACAAAAGAAACCTCAAGTCTCCCATAATGGAGGTTGCATTCCAAGATTCAGAACTCGAGCATGGGCCAACAATAGATCGCAACTAACCAAAACATAGATGGGGAAAATCCAAAATTTAAACTAAGAACTTCTAATATGATACCAAAACAACAATTTTTACTCAACAATTAAACCCCATAATTGAAATTACATTAGTTTGTGAACTAGAACTAAATATGAAACTGAAATAAAACAAAAAGGGAAATAAAAATTACGAATTGGAATTTAAAACTCTATTATATTTTTCTCCGCACTTCTCCTTGCTACTGCCCTCCCTTTTAAAATGAAAGTCTACTCTTACCACTTAGAGTGTTTCTATTAAATCCCAAATTGAAGTCTTGTCCAAGATTTGTAACCGTCGAAATGATGATGGAGGGTAACGACTTGGATTAATGGTGCTAATGAAAGAGAAAGAGAAATTGAAATGAGCATCAGTTATAGCTAGGTAGTAGGTGAAGAAGAAAGAGAAAGGGAAGATGAAGTGTAGGGGGTGGAGTAGGGTGTATCGGGCTTCACTTGGGAAGTAAGAAGATAGATAAATAAATACGAAAGGGTGATGAGGGCTGCAACCACATGACTCGCGCATAAGGCAGGGAGAAAGGTTAAGTGAGCATGTCTAGGACTGGGTGAGCATTTGGGCACAGGCTCATGAGAGAAAAAAGAGAGCAGGAAGATCATAGGCACTGTTGGGCTTTGGGTCGTTTCGTCTAGGACGTGGGTATGGAGCAACAAACAAGCCCATGTTGAAGGAGAGCTAAAGGGCTAGGGGTCATGCGCCGAGCACGTGACTAAAAGAAGGAGTTGACTCTAGGCCTTGCAGGCCAGAATGAGAGAAGAGCAGTCCCGCGAGAGATATTGGGTTGGGACTGGGACACAGTTTTTCCACTTTTTGACAAACAACTTATTTCTTCTTTCAATCTTCCCCAATTCGTACAAAATAAACAAAAATATATTAAAATCATAATTTAATTATTTATTTCAAGCGGTAATGCCCCAAATGTACATAAATCACTGTTTGCGTTCCTTTCATTAGTTTCCCCAATTAGAAATAATAACTCAAATGATCAGGCATTACCGTCGTCCAACAAAGACAAGGCTTTGCTTGTACATGGTAAACTTAGCCATAATAATCAATGTTTAATATCAAAAGGCACTCATAATATGACAATCCCACAAAACTATGTGTGTGTGTGTGTGTGTGTGTTCTAGCATCAAAACATTCAACTAATCCAGGGTTTTCACCAAAATACAGTAACCCTTGTAGAGTATATACTTAACATCAAAGTATTTCACAATATAGTGCTCAAAACATTATAGCACTATCACACCACCGTTCCTTTCAGACTTTCGCTCTCACTTGCCTTATCCAGTAGGCCTGTCAGCCTAAGGGCGAATCACTAAGCCTTTTCCTAAAACAAAACATGAAAACATTTCAAATTGTGAGCCAAAACTTAGTACATGCATCCCTGTATTGTTAAATTATCATTGAAAAAAAAAACTGATTGGACCTGCATTATAATTTATTTTAATTTAAAAACAGGGAATGGGATGAATATAAAACTGCATTACTAATTATTATCTTATAGTGAACCCCTTGTAACTGTCACGATCTGTGATAGGTGTACACCTGCCAAATCGATTAGGGGACCTGGCCTGAAGCCACGCAGGTAACTGAAGGGCAAAGTCATGTAACTGATAACTATGGGATCACTTATTATGTGATAAATCATGGATTAAACTAATTCATTGATGTACTTACCAAAATATTATAATTTTGATAAATACGTGTTGATCCTAAAGTTACAGGTAATGAATGTACCTGGTACTTTTAATGAAATTCAGCGAAATGGGTGTTGAATGTATAATTTTGCATAAGTTAAGTCAAAATTATGTCGATAAATTCAACATGAGTCCATTTTTTGAATTAAAAAAAAGTGGTACCGTAACTTTGGGTATAAGTCTATTTACCGTAGCCCAATTAATCCCAATCCAAACAGAAATTGTACAAAAAAATTACAAAGTGACAATTCAGGAACATGGCACGTGATTTCTGTCTACGCTAGCATCATTAGAACAAGACAACTTCTATTTTGTATGATAGTCAAATACCATTTTTTTTAATTATTTGGGGGTAGTTGCAGAGAAAAAAAATGGGTTGTGGGTACTCCACGTTCCCTCACCATCTTCACTTAATTGCATGTCCCCTCTTCATTATAAAAACTGGAGGAGAAGCAAAGTAGAGGCAGACATAGAAAAAAAAAAGGAAGGCCATAAAACTACTGGGAGCAAGAAAAAAAAAAGAGTCAGGAAACAACATAGAGGAAGACAAAGAAGACGACTCGAACAACATAGGAGACTAGCATAAGTGAAGAGGATACTAAAGCAACACTCATCATCGTCTGCAACGTATTGAAGATTGAAGGTATCAAAATATGAAGTCTTCATCTTCTGCAACATAACGTGAATACTGCCCAAATCCCAGGCTCCAATCACGAACTCATGCTCCGTCAACCCGCAAACTAAACTTGGTTCTTGCCAGAAGCACAAACTCACAGATCTTGCTAGATCACAAAAAAAAAAGGATTTTGTTTAAGCCCGAGTCATAACGGACTCACAAAATCATGGATTCTACCGAATCTCAGATCCTACCGGATCCATAAGCTTGCATCCCAACGGATCCTGGATGTTGATAGACCCCTAAAAGAAGCTGAGAACAAAGAAGTAACTTTCAAGAAGCAAATCGTTGCCAACAAATAAAGTCGAACTGCAAATTAATCCCTCAACACAAGTGTCTGTTTTGGGGAGACGATGCTCTGTTTTGGAAAAAAAGCTAAGACTACATGTCTTATTTTACAAAAGGAATATAATTGAGGATAAAATCTTTGCTAATGGAAATAAAGCAGAGATAAAATCAGACAAATCAGAAGTCCTGGATTTAAGACTTCTGAACTTTAGAATTCCTATCAATGCCTGAAGTCAGGAATGAAACTGGAGCCCGGCAAATTGGTGGTTGGCATAATAAAATATATATATATATATATATATATATATATATATATATATATGTTCATCATTTAGAAAATGATTATGGTAATTAGTTTGATGGGGGAAGTTGAGACCCTATCTCAGCAGGTCAAGGTTGTAAAAAAAACAAAGCAGCAAAACTGGATGAAGAAGAAGAACTGAAGCAAAGGCAGATGAGTATCAGAGACAGGCATATGAATTTTCAACTCTATTAAAATTAATTTGGTGTTAGCACCAAAGCTATTAAAAAAAAAGAGTGGGTGATTCTGCAATGAACAGATGGGATGGACATTGAAGTCTGATGACAGTTAAAGAGGTGATGATCCCCATGAAATTAAAGGGCTGAAATCGAAGGAGCATAACATAATAAAGCTTGGTAAAAGCAAATCACAAGCTCCTATAATAAATCCCAAATTTGACATAAAGCACATATAGTTTGTCATTAAGGAATAGCAAACAAGGCGAAAATTACGTGTTAATGCTTAAGCAAAATTCATGAAAGGAGAAAAAATAAAATTATGACTAAATTCCATTAGAACTATGGTGACTTTATTCCACTAAGGATACGTAGGAAGCCCGATATAAAATTCTCGGGTTCAGTATAAATCGGGGTTCTCAAACGGATTTAAATCGATACCCCCCCCCCCCCGTTTTCACAAAAAACTAATTTTTTTTTCAAGTCAATTATACCTTACTTGTTCAAACGACAAAAAAGTCGAGCCCTACAACCCCTTAAATTTCCAAGTCCACAAAATGCGTCAAGCTACCTTATCAATATCCCCCCCCTCCTTTATAAAAGACCAAATTACAAGTCTGTAACCCTTGGTTACATGTTACGTAACAAAAACAAATTAAAGGGGGGGTTTTTCAAAAAGTCAATGCCTTGTTCAAACAATAAGCATGGCAAAATAGACTAAACCCGAGCCAAACATACAACGTAGCTTTCTAAATCTCCCTCCTCCCACGACGTAAGCCTAAGACAAAATTTGGGCCAAGAACTACGTCGATTTGATCCCACTAAGGGTATGTAGGAAACCCATAAATAAATTTCGGGTGCAATCGCACGTTAAACAAAATTAATGGACCGACCCCATTAAAGGTTAAGTCGGCAAATAAAAAAAATCATGAAGTGGCTAAAAATATAGCTTAGCCATTTTTTTAAAGTGCAAGTACCAAAACTAAATCAAAAATTATCCTAACATAAATAACTTAACCAAGATAAAAAGATAAATTAAATCAAATAAAATTAAAAAACAACGGCCGGTTTGAACCTCTATAAAAGAGGTACGTAGGCAACTCACGATAAATGAGTGAGTGCAACCCAAATTCCAAATCAAATAAAATTGCCCGTGCCATAACTTGCATATGAAGAATGTGTACGTGTAGTACCCTTCCTTGAAGGTGCCTATGCGGCCACTATCTGATGCAATTAAGTTTTGGATAACGGATGACTCGGCATACAATATACATGTCGAACCAAATTGTATAAATTCTCATTAATACAAAATAAAACGAACAAAAAAAGAAAATAATAAAATAAAACGAATCAGAATCAAAAGGTGGGCTTCGAGATGGGAGACGTAATTAAGGAGGTTTATCCTCTTGAATAGGGTTGTACTCACAATAAACCGATATATATTTTTTATACATCGGAAAGTTGCATTGCGCATTTTATTTTTATTAAATTTTTGCTCAACATAATTTTTGGCACACTCAATAGGACCCTATTTTCCTTTTTATATCCGATTTGTTTATATTAACTAATATTTATTTTCTTTTCTGTTGTTGTGTTTGTTTTTGTGTGAAAATTTAAAGAACAATGACACCTCAAGTCACCGTTAACTTCAACGAGCTCCCCATCACATTTGTGGTCAAATACGGAATGTTCCCAGCTAGGAAGAACATGCACGTGGTCTTCACTATTGGGCCACGATCCATCCTGGCTGAGTTTCCATTGTCAAACTCAATGGAACATCTTAGGGGCCTCGAAAAGGCAAGCAGGCCCGCCCCTAAGGCCGACAAGCCGCTTACAAAGAAAACGGTGAAGAACCTAAAATGCAACAAGCGTAGAAGCTACAAACGTCGCGCCAAGACTGCTGCACCTAAGCTAGTTCCATCACCAGCCTTGGAGCTAGCCAAGACGACCTTGAGGAGGGCTTTTAAACAAAGGTCATTCTTTACGGCTTGCCCCTCAATGGCTAGGCCGTTCAACTCAGTGTTGACTCCACGCCCCAGCCAAGTTCCATCTCGATAGGGAACCCTCACAAGGGAAGCACCAACAACCCGAGCGACAATCCAACCAAGGCAAGCTCGGGTCCCGTATCTGACCCCAAGGCAAGTTTGGGTCCCTACTTTGGCCCCGAGGCAAGATCGAGTTCCTTCCTCAAGCCCAATCCACACTTGGGCTCCTGTATTTACCAAGAAGAGGGCAAAGACAAGCAAAAAACCCCTAACCTTGAGGACCCCTAATAAGCCATTTGGGGAAGGAACCTCAGGATTTAAGAAGGCTCCTCAAGTTTGCCCCACAAGGCGGATTTTTATCGGGACTATCCCCGTTGATATTCTCGTAGCCGAGGTAATGATGACCTCCTATTCAAAGGAGGAAACAATACCTAAAACTGCAAAGGTTAAATTTGTTAAACCTTCACCCTCAAGCACCTCCACTATGGTGCCGAGACTTTCGGAGGTCACAACCACTCCTCCTCCTCAAAGCCTTACAAAAGGTAGGAGGATTTTACCTCCTAGGCCACAAAATGAAAGTGATTTGACCTTTGAAGGGATCAAGTCACAGGTATACAGCAGCCTAATCACCAGTTCAAGGGCCAAAGCACTATCATATGCTGAGGTGGCCTTACAATCTTCAGCCACTACCTTTCAGCAAGGCAGGGACCAACTGAAAAGACAAGATGAAGTTACAAGGCCTGCCTTTCCCCAAGAAGAAGCGGCATCCACCATCATCCAACAAGAGCAAATCAGCAAGGATGATCAGACTGAAAACATGCTGGTCATGGTTACCAGCACGCCGAACCTCGAGGAGCAAATGCAAGAGTTACAAAGGAAACTTGCAGAAAAAGTGGCTGAAATAGCTAACCTCGCTATGCGCCTTGAAAATAGGAGGCATGAAAAGACTAATGAGGTTAGCAGTAACAACACAATTATCACTCCGCAAGATATCAAGGAGTTGGTAGCTCAAGGAATCAGAGAGCATCAAGCTGCCATGAATCCCCCAATGTTGGGGTATAGGAGCCCATACCCAAGTCACTACAACTCGGTTCGTTTCCCCAAGGGTTACCAAAAGCCAAACTTTGAAAAGTTTGATGGAATGAATGGGTCACCGCATGAACATTTGGCCCATTTTTATTCAGCCTGCAGTGAAACTGCCTTAAATGATTCGTTGTTAATCAGGCAATTCGTACAGTCCCTCAAAGGAGCAGCGTTTACATGGTATACCCAGCTTCAGCCTGGGTCATTACACACTTGGGATGACCTCCAAAGGGCATTCCTAGCCCAGTTCGTGAGTTAAAAGCGAAGAGTTTCTATAATAGACCTTACCGATACTCACCAAAGGCCAAAGAAAGTGTTATGATTTCATCATGAGGTGGAGAAGCTTAAGCTTGTAATGCCCAGAAAAGCTAAGCGAGCAATCAGCAGTTCAAATGTGTGCAAACAATTTAGACCCTCAAGTCGCTACATATGTTGGTACTGCTAAGCCTCAAAACTTTGATGCTCTCGTGTCTAAGGCGAGCAATGTAGAAAGACAACTTGCTCGTCAAAAATCCAAACAACCCAAGAGGGAAGAAATCAAAAGGCCAAACAAGAAGGGAGAGTCAATGGCTACGTTTGTCAGAGCAAGCCCAAAGCCAATCAATGGCAGAAATTTCAACGGCAAAGACAAACAAAAAAAAGGAGCTTGACGACTCACCCTCCAGGAAAGGAAAGAAAAGAAGTATCCCTTCGATGATGATGTTCAAGGGATATTTGATGAGTTAATGGCTGCAAGAGCCCTTTCTCTTCCAGAGCCAAAATGACCTGTCAAGGTCAATATGACAAATGATCCTAAGTATTGCTCATACCATATGTAAGGCTTGTCGTGGTGCCTACAAATTAAATAACCTAAATACCCTTGTAATTAAATATTAAGAACTATAGATAGGGCAAGTAGGGTCGATCCCACGAGGAAATAGAATTAAGTTAATAAGCAATTAATTCTCACAAAAACAACACAAATTACTGACTATTAAGATGTAATTCTATAACTCAGATGACTCAAAAAAAACCGACTTGGGGGGGGGGGTTTAATTGGATAATAAATATTTAATAAACTAATAACAATATAATTAAATTATTTGGTACCAAAAAGTATAAACTAATAATAAAATTTGAGCAGAATAGAAGCAAACAATTATCGCTTGACTGGAAAATTGCTTAACCTTAATATATATTTTACCATGTTCCGTTATTCAATCATCGATACACATATTATATTTACTGAATAGTTAGACTGTAGGTTAAGAACGTCTGTAACCCCTATTTTTCCTTACTTTTTAATACACCCTAGAACGTCTAAGGATGAATTCTTTTAAGTCAACTAACTTATTACTCTACAGCATAACAAATTATAGACTTAAAGCATTAGGCTTTAGGAAAACTTCGACTAACCTAAACCATTAAATCCTCAACAGCTGATTCATGTAATTTAGACCCAAGTTGACCCTTTTAACCCTACTGGTCAAAAGATGTTACTAGTTAACATTATTAAATGTTAGAATTATTTAGGTGGCCAAACAAAAATAATCCAACATTCAACAAATATTTCCAATCAGCTTAGATTATTCACCTAAATATAATATGAAATTTAGGCACATAAATCTTATCTCAAGCAAATAACTTCACATGGTAAAATAAAATATTAGGTCAAACAAATATTAAATTAGCCTAGCATAATGACACAAAATCCACCCAAGTAAACCAAATTCAATAATTAACTGAATAAATAAAAAAAATAAAATAAAATAAAACTAACGTAACAACACCAAAAAAAATAAAAAATATAAAAATAAACAAAGACTAAGAAAAAAACAATCCTACTTTGCGTGAAGTTGGTGACGATGCTCAGAACGATGATGATGATCGAGGAGGCTGATCATGGTGATGCGGTTAGATGATGGTGGTGATGTACGGTGATGAGGGAGATGGGGAAGCAGAGGAGGCTGCGTGATTGTGGTGCTGGGGCGTGAGGCTGATTATGAACGAAGATGACGGTGATGATGGTGGCTGAGAAGGCGTGGTGATGGAAGTCGAAGCTGCTGTGTGGGATGTGGCTGCGTCGAAGATGATGCGTGAGGATGATTGAAGGAGGGTAGTTGTTTTTGTGTTTAGGTAAGAGGGTGCTGCTGCTGATGCTGCGTGAATAGATGAGAGGTGATGGGGTTAGAGGCTTTCTGATGTTGGTGATGATGGGTATGGTGATGCGGCATGAGCGTGCGGAGAGGAAGGAGAAGTCGTGGGATGGGGTTTAGGCGTGAGGTGTGTGAGATGAAGATGATAGATTGTCGTGTGGGTTTTTATCGGCGTGGGGTGTGGTAGTGGTCTAGGGTTTTCTTCTCCTCTCTTCCTTAGATGTTTTCTTCCCCAAGACTTGAAGCCTCTTCCCAACTCTTATAATCATAGCCCAATATAATAATTATGAGAATAATAATTTTCATAATTATTATATTTGGACCGTCTTGTAGTCAAGTGTGTAAAACCGAGCTTCTACGTCCTTTCTCCTCCTCTTAATTAAATTAACACTAATCCTGAAAAATATATAAAACAAATCAAATTAAACGAAATAATATATATAGTACACTAAAAATAATTATAAAAACAATGCATGAAATTTGACTTAACAAATTCCCCCACACTTAGACTTTGGACGTCCTCGTGCAAAGAAAATTTAGACTCGACCTAAAAACTTACCTTCTTCCTTTCTTACAAAGTCATGCATCACTATGATGTTTATACTAGACTTTGGCTTGCTTTAGAAAAGCAGTTTTACTGATTTGATTAGTTTTTCCTTCAATAGGTGAATACATGCTAAACATCTAACTATCCTTAGAAAGTTTATTAATCAGCCTCACAACATTTTCATAATGAAGTAACAGGATCAATAATTATCCATCTCTTTTTGATTATGCATACACCAATTAAGAGGTCTAAAAATTTATGATAGAAAAATTTGAGGCACGGTATGGCTGTGGAGACAATTGAATTAGGTAGAATAACTCATTGAATTGATTCTAAACGTGCCTTGTATTTATTTTTCTTCTTCTTCTTCTTTTTTTTTTGGATCACTAGTATGGGAAGCAAGCTTTCCAGTGGCAGTATTGCCTCAAAGGGTACCACCCAGTAGCGCATGCCTCAAATGAGTACTTGTCATTCCCAACTTTTTTTTTTAAGAATAAAAACTGCAGGAACTAAATGCAGGATGCACCCCCCCCCCCCCACACTTAATTCATGCATTGTCCCTAATGCATGCAAAAAGAAAGAAATAATAAAAATAAAAGCAAAAGTAAATGAGTACTTCCCTAAAAACGTTGGGTTGCCTCCCAACCAGCGCCTTTGTTTCTTATCGTTGACTCGACCTCTTTTCCGATCATGGATCTTCCAAATCAATATCCTCAATTTTGCGAACAACTCCTTCATAAAAATGTTTCAACCTGTGACCATTCACCTCAAAAATCTTATTAGTATCAAGACTCCTAATTTCTACCGCCCCATGAGGATGGACTTGAGTGACTTCAAAAGGGCCTAGCCACCTAGATCTAAGTTTCCCAGGAAATAGTTTCAATTTTGAATGAAATAACAAAACTTTTTCTCCTACATGAAACTCTTTCCTAACCAACTTAGCATCATGAAATGCTTTAGACTTACCCTTATAAATGACTGAGTTATCATAGGCTTCTAACCTTATTTCCTCTAACTCTTGCAGTTGTAATTTTCTCTCCTTTCCTACTTCCATATAATCCATATTACACTTTTTCACAGCCCAAAAGGATTTATGTTCCAATTCTACAGGTAAGTGACACGCTTTCCCAAAGACTATCCTGTATGGTGACATCCCAATTGGAGTTTTATATGCGGTCCTAATAGCCCAAAGTGCATCATCTAATCTATCACTCCAATCCTTCCTGTCAGGTCTAATAATTTTCTCCAAAACCCCTTTTATTTCTTTATTCATGCTCTCAGCTTGACCATTAGTTTGTGGGTGATAAGCAGTCGAAACCTTATGCGTAATATGAAACTTATCTAGTAGACTCTTCAAAGTTCTATTACAAAAATGAGTTCCCCTATCACTAATGATGGCTTTAGGCATCCCATACCTATTCAAAATGTTTTTCTTAACATGCTTAACCACAGTCTTTGCATCATTAGTTTTGGTTGGAATAGCCTCAACCCACTTAGATAAATAATCCACACAAACTAGAATATATTAGTTACCATTGGAAGGGGGAAATGGGCCCATAAAGTCAATACCCCATACATCAAAAAGTTCACACACAAATATATTATATAAGGGCATTTGATTTCTACTATCCAAATTTCCACTTCTTTGGCACATGTCACATCTTTTACAGAATTCAAAACAATCTTTGTGAATTGTGGGCCAGAAAAATCCACATTCTAAAACTTTATGTGCAATGCATTTAGGACCAAAGTGCCCTTCTCCCTCTCGGGAGTGACAAAACTCCAAAATAGATAAAATTTCAGAATCATCAACACATCTTCTAATTACTTGGTCACTACAAAAACGCCATAAATAGGGTTCATCCCACACATATAGTCTAGCTTGTGATTTAATTCTATCTTTAGCATGCTTAGGCATATTAGCAGGAAAGGTCTTGGTAACTAAATAGTTAACAATGTCCACATACCAAGGAAAAGTTTCCATAACAGCATATAAATGTTCATCAGGAAAATAATCATTAGAATCCTTACTAATTTCTGCAGTTGGAATCCTACTTAGATGGTCAGCTACATGGTGATCTAGGCCTTTCCTATCCTGAATTTCTAAATCAAATTCTTGCAACAATAAAACCCATCTAATTAGCCTAGGTTTAGCCTCTTTCTTTTTCATTAAATACTTTAAAGCAGCATGATCAGAATACACAATGATCTTAGTACCCAGCAGATAAGATCTAAATTTTTCCAATGCAAACACAACAGCATACAATTCTTTCTCAGTAACAGTATAATTACATTGTGCAGCATCTAATGTCTTACTAGCATAACAAATCACATGAGATTCCCTCCCCTGTTTTTTCCCTAAAGCAGCCCCTACTGCTTTATCGGATGCATCACATAAGAGTTCAAAAGGAAGGGCATAATTAGGTGCTTGAACAATAGGAGGTGAAATCAGACACTTCTTTAATTCATCAAAAGCATGCTTGCAGTCATCATTAAAAACAAACTCGACATCCTTAGCAAGCAAAGCACATAACGGAGAAGCAATTTTTGAGAAATTCTTAATGAATCGTCTATAAAACCCTACATGTCCCAAAAATGATCTGATATCTTTCACAGTAGATGGGTAAGGCAAAGACTGAATTACTTCTACCTTAGCTTTATCAACTTCTAAACCTTTTTCTGAAACGATATGCCCTAGTACCACTCCATGATCAAAAATAAAATGACATTTTTCAAAGTTCAAAATTAGATTGGATTCAATGCAACGCCTAAGAACTAATGTCAAATTATGCAAACTTTGGTCAAAAGAGTCACCATGCATGGTAAAATCATCCATAAACACTTCCATAATCTTATCGATGAAATCAGAAAATATGGACATCATACAACGTTGAAAAGTAGCAGGTGCATTACAAAGACCAAAAGGCATGCGTTTGAATGCATAAGTACCAAAAGGGCAAGTGAAGATGGTCTTATCCTGATCCTCTGGAGCTATGGGTACTTGTAAGTAACCCGAATACCCATCTAGGAAGCTATAGTAAGAATGACCTGCTACCCTTTCTAACATTTAATCCATAAAAGGTAAGGGAAAGTGGTCTTTCTTAGTTGCTTTGTTTAGCTTCCTATAGTCAATACATATCCTCCGTCCTCACTGTACTCGTGTGGGTATGAGCTCTCCCTCTTTGTTGGTCACTACAGTGGTGCCACCTTTCTTAGGGACTACATGTATGGGACTAACCCACTTAGAATCAGCAATGGGGTAAATCACCATTGCTTCCAACCACTTTAAGATTTCCTTTTGCACCACCTCCATCATAGGAGGATTGAGACGGCGTTGAGGATCTCTTTTAGGGATCGCATCAGGTTCCAAGGCAATTTTATGTGTACATAATGTTGGGTTTAGTCCTTTAATATCAGCTAAAGTCCATCCTATTGCACTCTTGTTATCTCTAAGAACTCTAATCAATTTTTCCTCTTGCAGTTTAGTTAGGGAATTAGAGATAATCACAGGTAATGTCTCATTGTCACCTAAGTACACATATTTCAGATTATCAGGCAAAGGTTTCAGTTCAGGCTTAACTTCGGTATCTTGGGTTGACATGGTTTTAACACATAACTTTTGTCTAGCAACTTGAAAAGGGGGTTGCATACGTTGTAAAGACTTCAAATCATAAATAGCATCCACCAATTCATCACATAAAACATAAACACATACAGTCAAATCAGTACTAGACAAACTATGAGTAACAGCCAGATTCAAAACATCATCATTATCCAATTCAAAAACATCTTGTGACAATTTCTCATATACATTCAAGGCATTCACATTATGTACGTCAGCAGGAAATTGCATTGCCTCAAATATATTAAACTTAATGACTTCTCCATCAAATTCCATGGTTAACTGCCCACTATGCACATCAATCTTTGTTCTAAAGGTTTTCAAAAATGGTCGGCCAAGTACAATGGGTGGTTCATTATCGCCCCCTCCCATGTCAAGTACAGAGAAATCAGCAGGGAAGACAAGCTCATTAACCTGGACTAAAACATCCTCTAAGACACCATCAGGGTAAGCATTGCTTCTATCAGCTAACTGAATTACTAGGCTAGTCTGTTCTAAAGGTCCAAGATTAAGAGAATCATAAACAGATCTAGGCATAACATTGATAGAAGCTCCTAAGTCAAGCATACATCTATCAAATCTATTATGACCTATTTTACAAGGTATAGAGAACATGCCAGGATCCTTACACTTAGGAGGTAACTTCTTTTGAAACACAGTAGATAAGTTTTCCCCCACACTAATCTTTTCATTCCCTTTTAGCTTTCTTTTATTGGTGCACAATTCTTTTAGAAACTTAGCATACCTAGGCACTTGTTTAATAGCATCTAAAAGAGGAATATTGATTTCTAGTTTCCTAAACGTCTCTAAAATCTCATCATTAGCTGCATCACGCTTAGGTTGGCCATATCTATGTGGGAAGGGTGGTCTAGGAACATAATGGGGGAGTTTGTTGAAGTCCTCTAGAGTCATCTCTTGATGTTTCTTACTCTTTGGTTCTTCTCCCTTCTCTTTCTCACTCTTATTTCGGTCCTTGGTCTTAGTTTTCTCACTCATTTCTTTCTCACTCTCAACATCTTTCTTAGACAAAAGGGGCTCTCCTAGTTCCTTTCCACTCCTTAAAGTCATGGCACTGAAATTATCCTTAGGATTTGTAAAGGGTTGGGCAGGCAACCTATTACTACTTTGAGATTGCATGTTACTAACTAAGGTTCCTAAGGCGGATTGGGTTTGGCTCATTTGCTTAAAGACAGTTTCCATTGAGTTAAATCTAGCCTCTGTCTCTTTCTTATCTTGGTCCATTTTTTTCATTAACTGCTCTAACAAAAGGGAGGTCTTATCAGTTTGGTTAGCTAGAGGTTGAGGTCGAGAAAAACCAGGTGGATTAGGTGGTCCGTACCTAAGGTTAGGATGATCTCTCCAACCCTCATTGTAAGTGTTGGAGTAGGGGTCATACTTCCTGGGTTGATGGTTAAACATAGCATTAACATTCCCCTCTTGTAAGGTTGGGCAAGCATCAGTAGGATGATCTTCCATACAGCATACTCCACATACTACCCCAGCACTAGGTCCTTTGGCTATCAACTTATCTAACTTAGAGGTCAAAGCTGCTAATTGGTGTTGAATAGTATCAACCTCCTTAACCCTACCAGTCACCAAGTCATATCAAGTATTAAACTGTTGTGAGTTTTGTGCCACATTAGAGATCAAGGTCATAGCTTGGGTAGGTGTATTGTCAACTAAGGCTCCCCCACTGGCAGCAGCTATCATTCCCCTATCATTAGGCAATAGTCCTTCATAAAAGTATTGAATCAGCAATTGGTCATTAATCTGATGTTGGGGGCAACTGCTACATAGTCTTTTAAACCTTTCCCAATATTCATATAATGACTCATTCAAATTTTGCCTAATTCCACAAATTTGCTTTCTAATGGCACCAATTCTACTAGCAGGAAAAAAAATTTCAAGAAAAGATTTTTGCAATTGAGTCCAAGTAGTAACAGATCCAGTAGGAAGGTTATATAACCAATCCTTGGCTAAGTTTTGTAGAGAAAAAGGAAAAGCATGAAGCTTAACCTGATCCTCATCTATCCCATCAGGTCTCATAGTGGAACAAACAACTAAAAATTCTTTTAGGTGCATATGAGGATCTTCGCCAGACAAACCATTAAATTTAGGTAAAAGATTTAGAAAACCTGAATTCAGTTTTAATGGTTTCTCCAATTCAAGAAAGACAATTCCAAGTGGCTGCTGCGAAACATCCGGCGCAACCAATTCTTTTAAGGTCCTCGTCGCCATGGGTGGTTCTTTCTCGTCTTCTTCGTCGTTCTCAAAAATTTCTAGTAGCTGCTCTACGGTGGCGGTATTCAAGAATTCAACGTACGTGTTTATATGTTTTATTCTCTCGTCAACGTTCATAAACCTGAAAAGGAATATATAATTAATCGAAATAAAATAGACTAAAGCAAATACTAAAGGTAGTAAAGAAAATAATAATAATAATAATAAATAGATAATGAGATTAAATTCAAGACTTTCTAACAAAAATAATTTCCCCGGCAACGGCGCCAAAATTTGTAAGGCTTGTCGTGGTGCCTACAAATTAAATAACCTAAATACCCTTGTAATTAAATATTAAGAACTATAGATAGGGCAAGTAGGGTCGATCCCACGAGGAAATAGAATTAAGTTACAAAGCAATTAATTCTCACAAAAACAACACAAATTACTGACTATTAAGATGTAATTCTATAACTCAGATGACTCAAAAAAAACCGACTTGGGGGGGGGGGGTAATTGGATAATAAATATTTAATAAACTGATAACAATATAATTACATTATTTGGTACCAAAAAGTATAAACTAATAATAAAATTTGAGCAGAATAGAAGCAAACAATTATCGCTTGACTGGAAAATTGCTTAACCTTAATATATATTTGACCATGTTCCGTTATTCAATCATCGATACACATATTATATTTACTGAATAGTTAGACTGTAGGTTAAGAACGTCTGTAACCCCTATTTTTCCTTACTGTTTAATACACCCTAGAATGTCTAAGGATGAATTCTTTTAAGTCAACTAACTTATTACTCTACAGCATAACAAATTATAGACTTAAAGCATTAGACTTTAGGAAAACTTCGACTAACCTAAACCATTAAATCCTCAACAGCAGATTCATGTAATTTAGACCCAAGTTGACCCTTTTAACCCTACTGGTCAAAAGATGTTACTAGTTAACATTATTAAATGTTAGAACTATTTAGGTGGCCAAACAAAAATAATCCAACATTCAACATTAAACAAATATTTCCAATCAGCTTAGATTATTCACATAAATATAATATGAAATTTAGGCACATAAATCTTATCTCAAGCAAATAACTTCACATGGTAAAATAAAATATTAGGTCAAACAAATATTAAATTAGCCTAGCATAATGACACAAAATCCACCCAAGTAAATCAAATTCAATAATTAACTGAATAAATAAAAAAAAAAAATAAAAATAAAACTAACGTAACAACACCAAAAAAAATAAAAAAATAAAAAAATAAACAAAGACTAAGAAAAAACAATCCTACTTTGCGTGAAGTTGGTGACGATGCTCAGGACGATGATGATGATCGAGGAGGCTGATGATGGTGATGCGGTTAGATAATGATGGTGATGTACGGTGATGAGGGAGATGAGGAAGCAGAGGAGACTGCGTGATTGTGGTGCTGGGGCGTGAGGCTGATTATGAACGAAGATGATGGTGATAATGGTGGCTGAGAAGGCGTGGTGATGGAAGTCGAAGCTGCTGTGTAGGATGTGGTGGCGTCGAAGTTGATGCATGAGGATGATTGAAGGAGGGTAGCTGTTTTTGTGTTTAGGCAAGAGGGTGTTGCTGCTGATGCTGCGTGAATAGATGAGAGGTGATGGGGTTAGAGGCTTTCTGATGTTGGTGATGACGGGTATGGTGATGTGGCATGAGCGTGCGGAGAGGAAGGAGAAGCCGTGGGATGGGGTTTAGGCGTGAGGTGTGTGAGATGAAGATGATAGATTGTCGTGTGGGTTTTTATCGGCGTGGGGTGTGGTAGTGGTCTAGGGTTTTCTTCTCCTCTCTTCCTTAGATGTCTTCTTCCCCAAGACTTGAAGCCTCTTCCCAACTCTTATAATCATAGCCCAATATAATAATTATGAGAATAATAATTTTCATAATTATTATATTTGGACCGTCTTGTAGTCAAGTGTGTAAAACCGAGCTTCTACGTCTTTTCTCCTCCTCTTAATTAAATTAACACTAATCCTGAAAAATATATAAAACAAATCAAATTAAACGAAATAATATATATATAGTACACTAAAAATAATTATAAAAACAATGCATGAAATTTGACTTAACACCATAGGATCATTAGCCACCCTATAAAAGATTTTTATGTCTTCAAAGAGATAATCGAAGATATGATTAGAAGGGGTAAAATTGAGATAAAAGGAGCTCCAACCAAAGGACCCACCGCATCGTCAAATGCAACCTCAATGGTGGAACAGAGGGATAAATCTCACCCATCCTCCTCGGAATCTAATCAAGGGATCCCAACAGTGTCATTACCACCTCATGCGGTCCCCATCAAGTTCATTGTTGATGATGATGTAGCAATAGTATGGGCGTATCTAGATATGCATGCACCCTCACCAGGAGCACCCACCTTATACGATTTTTACCTAGACCCAAGTCTAGAGGCATGGGCAACATCAGAAGATGATGATAATGATAGCTTTGGGTGGCAAACCTACTCCAGCAGGCGATCATTTCGGTAGGGAATGGTCGGAGCTTCTCAGTCCCCAGGAATTAAAATAAGAGGACAAAAGCCGCCACAAAAGAAAAAAAGAAAAACAAGAAAAAGAAGTCAAGAGCCAAAAAGGGGCCAGACTTAACTTCTGAAGAGGAGTACGTGCCACCGGTTAAGACCCCGTTCACTTTAAGTGATTATACCCCCAAAGGTTTTTTTGGTAGTGAGTCCTCGGATGATGACCCTGAAGAAGGTGAAGTATCCCAATGTTGCTTGGTCTCATGGGCTGATGAATGTGAAGAAGCGAGCGCCATTCTCACAAACACCGCTCAAGAAGTGGATCAAATAACTCTTCGATCTGGCCGTCAACTCCAACCACCGAAACCAGCAGGGAAAAAGGAGAAAAAAGAAACGACACCAGAGATACCACTAATATCAGATGACGCCAAAGAAAAGGGTGATGAGAAAGTAATTCCCTCGAGCTCAAATAGCCAGGGAACTGCTGAGAACAGACAAGCAACTAAAGATTCCAAGAAGGATCTTTCTGCAACAACCACTTTTCAAGTTCGTCAAGGGTCTCATAAAGAAAAGGTTTGTTATGATGTCATTTCTCATCTCAAGCGAATCCCAGCGCGCCTAAGTATCTATGACGCCTTACAAATGTCCAAAGAGCCAAGAAGGGCACTTATACAAGCGTTAATGGACCTCGAGGACTACAAAGACCAAGTTGATCCTATTAAGGTGGATGAGGTGTTATCATCTCCTTTAAATCGGTGTGCTACATGCATGGCTTGCGTAACATTCTCTAATGAGGACCTCCAGTTGGGGTCTACAAATCACAACAGGCTTCTGTACGTCACCGGTAGGATTGGGGATAAAAGAATAAATCGGATCCTACTTGACTGTGGTTCTGCAGTCAACCTTCTTCCATTGAGGGTATTAAGGGCAATAGGGATAATGCCAAATCAATTGTCCCGAACTTTGCTCACAATACAAGGGTTTAATTAGGTAGGGCAGAAAGCCTTAGGCGCTATTGCTTTGAAAGTTGAGCTAGACAACCTCTATACATATGCTCTCTTTCATGTAATAAATGCTGATACTTCTTATAACGCCCTACTCGGTTGGCCGTGGCTCTATACTAGCAAGGTTATTGCCTCGACTCTTCACTAGTGTTTGAAATACACTAACGAGCATGGCAATGAGAAAACAATCCATGGGGATAAAAATCCTTTTCATGAGGAAGATGTTAATTACGCTGATGCCAAGTTTTACAAATCTGCGGATTCTGGAACCTCCCAAGTTCTTTTAAACCAAAGAAAGAGTAACCAAAGAGAAAATCCTAAGCCACTTACTTTGCCTCAAAAGGTCATCCGGGTTGTTGATAGTTATCCTAGTGAAGCCAAGGAAAATCAGTTTCCACAATCAAAGGTGTTGTTCAAATACACACCTAAAGACAAAAGAAAGGACCCCTGACTCCAGTGAAGGAAATTGTGAACTCTCTTGTCACGAGTTATACTTTTCCCCTCCGAAGAATTGATCATTCGGTACCCAAAGAAAATCCAGTCATAAGAACATCACTCGGTAACAAGAGAGTGGTGTTAAGGGAAAACCTTTCAAAGCCTCTAACAGAAGCATCCTCTTCAAGTGGTTCACCTCCAGGAGGGCCATCATCATCAAAGAGGAGCAAGAAGAATAAGAGAAGACTTGCCAAGGAAAACCAAAAATTGAATATCTCATTTGAAAGTGGAGTCCTAAAGATGCAATGCAAGAGAATACCTTCAAAAATCTTCAAATATCTCATGATGGGGGGATTCTCAAGGCTCATACCACAAATGATATGGTCTTTACACCCCAAGAACAAGAGATGTTTTCCCAAAATGAGCAAGTCCAACCTCGAATCTCCATTTTTCAAAGACTTGGGAAAGTGAATGAACACATACAAAGTTAGAAAGTAGAGGAAGTGGAAGTTGAACAAGAAAGGGCAGCAGCCTAGAAGCTTTGTCTAGGTTCGTGAACAAAATGAAGTCAAGCAAGCAGAACAACTTAACGTCGTGTCCATTGCAGATGAGGAAAATGCTCAAAATTTTGAATTTCCTTACCAAGAAGCTTTCAAACATCATCAGATCACCATAACAAGTCATGAAATGTGTGGTGAAGTTCAGGTTGATTCACCTAAAAGCCTAAATGGTGACTTAACTCTTGAACAGGAGCCCTCCCAAGACTTTGTTGAGGCGATTCAACCTACACCTCCAGAAATGGAGGATGGTGGTCAAGCAACAATTGATCAGCTTCGGGAGATAAATTTGGGAACAATTTATGAGCCCAAGCCAATTTTTGTGAGTGCCATGCTAAATGATTAAGAAGTAGCACAATATGAACAACTCCTCCAAGAATATAAAGACGTATTTGCTTAGGGTTATCAAGACATGCCAGGCTTGGATCCCAGTGTCGCTATTCACAAGTTGGCTGTTTCTGAAAGCATAAAGCCAATAAAGCAGCCTTAGCGGCGCTTTCGTCCTGAGTTGACAATCCAAATAAATGTTGAGGTAGACAAGCTCATAAAGGCTAACTTCATTCGCGAAGTTCAATACCCAACTTAGTTGGCTAACATTGTCCCCTTTCGAAAGAAGAATGGTCAACTCCAGATATGTATAGATTTCAAGGACTTAAACAATGCATGTCCCAAGGATGATTTCCCACTACCGATCACTGAACTTCTTGTGGATGCCACAATAGGATTTGGCACTCTATCTTTCATGGATGGTTTCTCAGGGTACAATCAAATCAAAATGCACCCCGAAGATGAAGACTTAACGGCTTTTCGAACACCACAAGGCATATACTGTTGTACAGTAATGTCGTTTGGTTTGAAAAATGTTAGAGCCACCTACTAAAGAGCCATGACGATCATTTTTCGCGATTTTCTCCACAATCTCGTTGAATGTTATGTTGATGATTTGGTTATAAAAACAAAAGATATACAAAATCACCCACATGACCTAACAAACGTCTTTGAAAAGCTTCGTCAACATCAGCTCAAGATGAACCCTTTAAAATGTGCATTTAGGGTCACCTCAGGGAAATTTCTAGGCTTTGTGGTTCGAAAAGAAGGGATTGAGATTGACCCCAATAAAGTCAAAGCCATAATCCAAATGCCCCCTCCAAGAAACTTAAGAGAATTGCGGGGCTTACAAGGAAGGTTGGCTTACATATGATGGTTCATCTCAAATTTGTCAGGAATGTGTCAACCTTTCACAAGACTGCTAAAAAAGGACACGCCTTTCATTTGAAATCAAGCTTGTCAAAATGCTTTCAAAAGCATCAAGCAATATCTCACAAGGCTACCGATCCTAATGGCTCCAATACAGGGAAGACCTTTAATATTATACATAGCATCCCTCAAACAGTCTTTAGGGGCTATGTTGGCTAAATGTAATGACGAAGGGAAAGAAAACGCCATGTATTATATCATCTGGACAATGGTGGGTGTAGAAGTAAATTACTCATCCATGGAGAAAATTTGCCTTCCCTTGGTTTTTTCCGTTCAAAAATTACGACACTACCTCTTATCCCATGAGATCATTTTGATCTCAAAGGCAGATCCGCTAAGGTATATATTATCTAAGCACATGCTATCAGGGAGATTGGCTAAATGGGTCATGCTTTTAGCCCCTTTTGACATCAAGTTCATGCCTCAAAAAGCAGTAAAAGGACAAGCCATAGCCGATTTCCTAGCAGCACATCAGTGTACAAATAATGAAGAACTACCCGATGATCTGCCAGACGACGAAGTTATGCTTGCTGAAATTAAAACTTGGAAGTTATATTTTGATGGGGTGGCGAGGAGTCGGGGAGCCGGAGTAGGGATTGTGTTTATCACACCAGCAGGAGGACTTATCCCTTATTCATTTTCTCTCATCGAGATCTGTTCAAATAATGTGGCTAAATATGAGGCGCTCATCATTGGCCTCAAATTGGCCCTGGAAATGCGTGTTGACCAACTTGAAGTATTCGATGATTCTCAGTTAATCATCCGACAAATACACGGCCAGTACGAAGTAAGAAATGCTAAATTAGTGCCTCTTTACCAAAGGGCAAGAAGCCTTATGAACCAATTTCTTCAAGTACAGGTTAACCATGTGCCAAGGTCTGAGAATGATAAAGTAGATGCCTTAGCAAAGCTGGCTACTTCACTGACCCTCCCTGATGAAAGAGAAATTCAAATAACAATTGGGGAACGTCATTTGTTGGCCTCAGCCTTGGATCGTTTTGATGAAACAAAAGAAACAAATGTGGTCTCCGTTCTTGAAATCGAAGAAGAGACAAACTGGAGGGAACCTCTTATTGAGTACATCCAGTATGACATTCTACCCACTAATCCTAAGAAAAAGGTAGATGTAAAACGACGAGCACTAAGGTTTACATTTAAAAATGACACCTTATATCGGAAAGCTTTGATGGGGTGTTACTTAGATGCTTGTCAAGAGAGGGAGCAACTTATGTCCTAAATGAAGTTCATGCTGGGGTATGTGGGGCTCATTAGGCAAGCCCAAAACTTGCTAATCAAATCAAATCAAAAGGTTGGGCTATTATTGGCCAACTATGGTTCAAGATGCTATAAAATTTGCTAAAGCATGCGAAGCTTGTCAAATACATAGAGATTTCATCCACCAACCACCACAATTGATCCACCCAAGCATATTATCTTGGCCCTTCCATGCATGGGGGCTCGATGTGATAGGACCTTTCAAGCCATCCTCATCTCGTGGACATGTGTTTATTTTGGCGACTACAAACTACTTTTCAAAATGGGTTGAAGCCATCCCGTTAAGAGAAGTGGGGACAAACCAAGTTGCTAACTTCATCAGGACCTATCTCATTTATAGATATGGAGTCCCCTACAAAGTCATCTCAAATAATGCCCTCTACTTTAAAAATCAAGTGATGATAAGGCTTGCAGAGAAGTACAAGTTCAGACATAGCTTCTTGTCGAGCTACAATCCATCGTCAAAAGGCCAAGCTAAAGCATTCAATAAAGTGCTTTGCAAGATTTCAAAGAAAATGGTCTCAAGATCAAAGAGGGATTGGTATGAATGACTGCCAGAAGCCTTATGGGCTTATCGAACCACAATCCGAACTACAATTGGTTGTACACCCTACAATTTGGTTTTTGGTTCAGAAGCTGTATTACCCCTTGAGGTACAATTATCTTCTTTAATAGTGGCCATGCAATTTACTGACCCAGATGAAAATGCTCAAGTCAGATTGGCTGAACTTAAAGCATTAGATGAGCGTCGGGTTAATGGCTCAGCAGAGACTTGAAATCTACCAAGCTCAAATGGCTGGGGCATTTAACAAGCGGGTCAAATTCTGTTCATTTGATGTTGGTGACTTGGTTTTGACAATAAGGAGACCAATTGTCATCAATCGAAAGACACAAGGAAAGTTTGAGTCCAAATGGGAAGGTCACTACGTAGTTACTAAGGTCTTCCCTAATGGGGCATATGAACCCTCAAATCATGATGGACAAATTGTGTATGCCTGTGTCAATGGTAAATTTGTGAAGAAATTCTTTACCTGCAAAATAGGGACCATTGAGTCTCACCGAACTACGAAAGGCTTGATCCTTCCAAAAGGGGGGTACATAGGCAGTCCAACTTTAAATTGGACGCAGCCACAAAAATAGATAAATCCTTTCTTCCCCTACTTGCTAAAATCTTTTCACATGATGTATGGAATATTCATGTGATGTTCATAGTGAGAATCATTTATTAATTACTCTTTAGTGTGTAATTATTTTGATTTTCATTAAGGGGGGAAGGAACTAAAAAAACAAAATAAATGAAAAAAGAATGATTCATTGAACTTCGAAAGGCTTGATCCCTCAAAAAGGGAGTACCTAAGCAGTCCAGTTTTAACTGGCCCAGCCACACAAAAAATAAATAAATTCCCTTTTTGTCGCCAAAAACAAAAGAAAAATCTCTACAAAGAGAACAAGAGACAAGGGGGGGATATATTCCTTATTGTTAAGGAGGTAAAAAAAACGCGGATAAATCAAGGTATAGAAATTTGATAATTAAGATATCTATTTTGTGTTAATTTGAAACAAGACATATTAACCTCGATTTAATTCGAGTTGTCTGTGAACACTCATTCGAGAAAATCCAAGTTACCTCCATGCCTAAGAAAGAAGCTCTCCACAATCTTTTACATAATTTTGTAGAAAGTAAGAGTACAATCTTACTTAAGTCAAAAAGTCTCCCAACAAAGAGAGACCTGAAATACCCTTCTAAAAGTTAGCATATGATGTGAAGTGAGGCATGGACCCTTCCTAGAAGGTGACTTGTTGAGGTTTATGATGCTGTAACAACTTTCAAAGGCTGCAATTATACAACTCCTACTAAAGTCGCGGTGCATGAAATTGTTTATCTGCTGTAGAAAGGGAGGGATAAAAACAAATTATTCAACATGAAGGCGAACATTATACGTTTTCAAGCAAATTCACACATATAATGTCCGGGGGGAAACTGTTGAATGTATAATTTTGCATAAGTTTAAGTCAAAATTATGTCGATAAATTCAACATGAGTCCATTTTTTGAATTTAAAAAAAAAGTGGTGCCACAACTTTAGGTATAAGTCTATTCATCGGTAGCCCAATTAATCCAAATCCAAACAGAAATTGTACAAAAGAATTGCAAAGTGACAATTCAGGAACGTGGCATGTGATCTCTGCTTACGCTAGCACCATCAGAACAAGACAACTTCTATTTTGTATAATAGTCAAATACCATTTTTTTAAAATTATTTGGGGGTACTTGCAGAGAAAAAAAAATGGGTTGTGGGTACTCCACGTTCCCTCACCATCTTCACTTAACTGCATGTCCCCTCTTCATTATAAAAACTAGAGGAGAAGCAAAGTAGAGGTAGACACAGAAAAAAAAAAAAAAAAGGAAGGCCATAAAACTACTGGGAGCAAGAAAAAAAAGAAGAGTCAAGAAACAACACAGAGGAAGACAAAGAAGACAACACGAATAACATTGGAGACCAGCATAAGTGAAGAAGATACTAAAGCGACACTCATCGTCGTCTGCAACGTATTGAACATTGAAGGTATCAAAATATGAAGTCTTCATCTTCTGCAACATAACGTGAATATTGCCCAAATCCCAAGCTCCAATCACGAACTCATGCTCCGTCGACCCGCAAACTAAACTTGGTTCTTTCCAGAAGCACGAACTCACAGATCCCGCCGGATCACAAAAAAAAAGGATTTTGTTGAAGCTCGAGTCGTAATGGACTCACAAAATCATGGATTCTACCGAATCTCGGATCCTACCGAATCCATAAGCTTGCATCCTAATAGATCCTAGGTGTTGATAGACCCCTAAAAGAAGTTGAGAACAAAGAACTAACTTTCAAGAAGCAATCATTGCCAACAAAATAAAGTCGAACTGTAAATTAATCCCTCAACACAAGTCTCTATTTTGGGGAGAAGATGCTCTGTTTTGGGAAAAAGCTAAGACTACATGTCTTATTTGACAAAAGGAATAAAATTAAGGATAAAAGCTTTGCTAATGGAAATAAAGCAGAGATAAAATTAGACAAATCAGAAGTCTTGGATTTAAGACTTCTGAACTTTAGAATTCCTATCAATGCCTGGAGTCCGGAACTAAACTGGAGCCCAACAAATTGATGGTTGGCATAATAAAAATATATATATATATATATGATCATCATTTAGAAAATGATTATGATAATTAGTTTGATGCGGGAAGCAGTGACCTGATCTCAGCAGGTTAAGGTTGTAAAAAAAAAAGTTGCAAAATTGGATGAAGAAGAAGAACTGAAGCAAAGGCCAATGAGTATCAGAGACAGGCATACGAATTTTCAACCCTATTAAAATTAAATGGCTGAAATCGAAGGAGCGTAACATAATAAAGCTTGGTAAAAGCAAATCACAAGCTCCTGTAATAAATCCCAAATTTGACATAAAGCACATATAGTTTGTCATTAAGGAATAGCAAACAAGGTGAAAATTACATGTTGATGCCTAAGCAAAATTCATGAAAGGAGAAAAAATAAAATTATGCCTAGCATCCATTAGAACTACGGTGACTTGATTCCACTAAGGATACGTAGGAAGCCCGATATAAAATTCTCTGGTTCAGTCTAAATCGAGGTCCTCAAACGGATTTAAACCGATACACGCCCCCCCCCCCCCCTTTTCACAAAAAATTAATTTTTTTTTCAAGTCGATTATACCTTACTTCTTCAAACAACAAAAAAGTCGAGCCCTACAACCCCTTAAATTTTCAAGTCCACGAAATGCATCAAACTACCTTACTAATATCCCTCTCTCCTTTATAAAAAGACGAAATTACAACTTTGTAACCCTTGGTTACATGTTACGTAACCAAAACAAATTAAAGGGGGAGTTTTTCAAAAAGTCAAAGCCTTATTCAAACAATAAGCATGGCAAAATAGACCAAACTCGAGCCAAACATACAACGTAGCTTTCTAAATTTCCCTCCTCCAACGACATAAGCCTAAGACAAAATTTGGGCTAAGAACTATGTCGATTTGATCCCACTAAGGGTACGTGGGAAACCCATAAATAAATTTCGAGTGCAATCACATGTTAAACAAAATTAATGGACCGACCCCATTAAAGGTTAAGTCGACAAATAAAAAAAATCATGAAGTGGCTAAAAATATAGCTTAGCCTTTTTTTTAAAGTCCAAGTGCCAAAATTAAATCAAAAATTATCCTAGCATAAATAACTTAACCAATATAAAAAGATAAATTAAATCAAATAAAATTAAAGAACTACGATCGGTTTGATCCTCTATAAAAGAGGTACATAGGCAACTCATGATAAATAAGTGAGTGCAACCTAAATTCCAAATCAAATAAAATTACCCGTGCCATAACCTGCATATGAAGAATGTTTAGGTGTAGTACCCTTCTTTAAAGGTGCCTATACAGCCACTATCTGATGCAGTTAAATTTTGAATAATGGATGACTCAGCATACAATATACATGTCGAACCAAATTGTATAAATTCTCATTAATACAAAATAAAACGAACAAAAAAAGAAAATAATAAAATAAAATGAATCGGAATCAAAAGGTAGGCTTCGAGACGGGAGACGTAATTAAGGAGGTTTATCCTCTTGAATAAGGTCGTACTCACAATAATCCGATGTATATTTTTTATATGTCGAAAAGTTGTGTTGTGCATTTTATTTTTATTAAATTTTTGCTCAACAATGGGATTATGCACAAAAGGGGAGGAAATGATAGGTTAGGCCCTGATTTTGTACAAAATGTCGTTGTAGGAACATACGGTTAGCAAATATATTTTTTTGATAACTAATAATTTAGTACAAGAAAAGTAAAAGCAGAACAATGGCTTAGAAAGAATAACTCGTAACTTAGTCTTCTGATCTCCAATTGAGAGCTAAAACCCCAATATTGAAAGCTTAAGAAGTCCCAAAAAACTTTCATTTAGAACCCCAAGCTTGATTCCCACAATAGAATTCCCAAAATGAGACTAGAAGACAAGCAAGTCAATTTTGGTCCATTCTGCATAATTTTGGTAAAACGACCATAATGTTTTACACAGATCTCGGATTAAGGCGATTCAAAAGGCATTTGAAATCTGACACAATGACCTATCTACCCACAAAAAATTATAATTTTTCAATGGGCCGATTACTGCCAATTTAATCATAAAGTATGCCCCGTTTTCTGAAATTTTCAATTGTCACTGTTTTAGCTTTTCCCCCTCTTTTCACACAAATCCTCAACTTAAATCATTCCTTGAAAGCATGTAAACAAACTTTTATCCATCTCAACATCATACAAAACCACCACACTCAATTTCACTTCATAATCATATCCAATAAAGATCATTTTTCAATCAAATACACACATAAATCAAGCTTAATTCTAATTTAATCCAAACCATACATTACTTGCCAAAATCCTAGTTTATGGCCAACTTGGACTCACTCCAACTCATTTCAAATCACCAAAAACATCATCATAAACACCAATAGGTTAGAAGATGATCAAATCAAAGATAAAACAATCAAAATCTAACACTTTAACATTAAGCTTGCATGATTAAGGATTAACCCTAACCCTAGCATGATCCAACCTCAACTTCACCATGATTAACACCAAAATAACTCTTATTTCTTATCAAAACATCATGATCGAAGATCACAAACATCAAAACAAGAATCAAAACTAAAGTAAAAAGCAAAACCAATAAGATCAAGTTCAAGATTACTCACTTTGCTTGAAGATAAGTGGGTGAAAATGATGTTTGATGCTTGACTGGGGTGTGGGGATGGCTGGTGGTTGTCTTGGGGTCCTGGGTTGGCTGTAAGGTGGTTGTAAGGTGGCTAGAAATGGCTGGAATTGGGCCGGTGGGTGGCTGGCCGTGTAGTAGGGAAGAAGAGAGAGAAGTGTGTGTGATCACTTGGCTACGAATAAATGACAAAATACTTGGCTGAGTTTTTATCTAGAAAACTGACTTTTTGGCTAACCATGGATAAGCTTAATCATGGTAATTAGTTAGGTTAAGAAGCAAACATATTGGGCTTTAAATTGGGCAGAAGAAAGTTGGACTCGGGAATAAAACGTTTCGTAATGATAACATTTTTGCGTACTCAAATTTAAATTTTCATAATGTCACGGAAAACAAAATAAATACCTTAGATTAAACTTGTTAGGGCCTACTATCAATTCTTCCAAAGTTTTCGTTAATAATTAACTAAATAAAAAAAACCCGAATTGCTAAGGGAGGACCCAAATAAAATTTTTTTCCACCGAGATGAATAAATGCGATAAATAAATATGAGAGAAATCATTAATATGAGGCATTAATTAAATAAACGTAATTTAGGGTTAGGCTATTACACAAGCAAATAGTAGATAAAAAACGCATATAATGACATAATTTCAGGTTTAACAAGGTTGTTGAGAATCTGGTCTACAAAGAGCGTCCTATACGACGACTATATTATAGAGTTAATATTTTTGCAATTGCATCCTGTTAAGCCATTAATCATGCATCGTTTTATTAATTATTTTGATTATATTTTACACATTATTGCGTTTAATTTGCTTTATTTTATATATTTTTCAGGTTAGGCATTAATAAAATAAAAAGGAGAAGACAAGACGTCGAAGCTCCGATTTTACACGATTTGCTGAAAAGACGGTCCAATAATAATTTATGAAAAATATTATTTTCATGATTATTTAATTGGACTAGGGTTTCAAGAGTTGGAATAAGGCTAGAAGTCTTGAGGGAGAAGAAGTCTAAGGAAGAGATGAAGGAAACCCTAATATACTAAACCTAACCTCCCTCACTTCCTATATATAAACCCACGGCAACCCCTCTTCTTCATCATCCATCTTCACCATAATCATCATCTTATTCTTCATCATCCCCTCATCACCCATCATCATCTCAAGTCAGCCACGGCACCCTCCTTTAACCCCAACCCATGCAGCTCCATCTTCTTCCTCCTCCACGCACATCCCACGCCTAGCCAATATCCTCACACCCACGCATCATCTCCTTCCCATCATCATCATCTTATTCTCATCATCATCTTCTTGCATCAAAAGCACTACCTCCACATACATCCCCATGGCACATCCCTCATCTCCTCACCCACATCTCCACGCAGCCCTCCTCCACGCACACCCTCACATTCTCATAATCACAACCCATGCCTCACATCTCTCTTCACGGCTGCCACCTTCATCACGATCACCATATTCTTCCCATCAAACAAGCCACGGCAATCTTTCATCAAAAATACTCCACGCTTCTCCACCAACTTCCTAAATCATCATCTTCTTCATCATCTATCTATATTGTGCCTCACTTTTTTTTTTCTTTGTTTCGTTTGAATTCTTTTTTGCGACGTTAAACATGAATTATTTTGGTGAAAATTGTGATGTTACTTTTACTATGAGTGAGTAATTTTTTTATATGCTTAGTATAATCTTCTTGAAGCCATGCTAAATTTACTATTTTGAAACAAGTCTTATGCTTTGTTGCCTAGTTGATTCATATTCATGATTCTATAGCGATTAGCGTTTATCGTTTATGATATTCGTGTTGAATTAATTAGAATGCATGCTAACTAGTTTAATACGATTTTGATTGATAGTTTAGAAGACTATAATATGTATATAGTCTTTTATGCTTAGGTATCACCCTAATTAATCATGGATGGTTCAAACCCATCTCTTTTAATTAGGTAATCGCTTAGATCTTTGTTAAATCCATTTGCTGGTAAATTGGTTACAAAATGTTAGATGATGTTTTTCTAATATGTAATGCTCTAGTTTGGTTAAATTCTTGCACTGGTGTAAGGGTTATCAAAACTAGTAGTGTTTATATTAGGGTTGGACCTAATTAAACTAGAATCTACGGAAAAATGGGGAAGAACCGCTGGTGGATGTCTTCTATAGTTTAACTCATAAATGAAATTAACTTGTGGATTAATGATAAATATTAATTTGCATGGTGGATTGAGATTATACTAAGTATTCTTCATAAATTTGACAACTTTTGATCATTATTTGTTGCTTAGAGTTAATTTGATTAGTTTGTTAATTTTTGTTCTATTTTTTATTAGCTTCAATATAATTTCAATCAACCCCCCCCCTCCCAAAGTATAGTCTTTTAGGAGTGTCTAGGTAATTTTAGATAGTTTAGATTTTGATTTTTAGAGTGATTATAATTTTAGATTGATTTATATTCAGTTTTAGTATTTAATTACTGTTTTGTTAGAAATAAGACTAAAAATAGTTATTTTTGTTCTTTTTCAATTTTTATCAGTTCCTAGAGTTTATAGAGTGTCCTAGTCTGGCCATATTTAATTTCGTAATTTTTGGAAGTTAATTGATAATTTTTTCAGAATTTGTTTGCGAAATTGATATGTGCAGGTTTTTAGGTTATTAATTCTGAAAATTTCGATTTTAATTGTTAATTCAAACTTATTAGGTATTGTTAAGTCCAGAAAATTATGTCATAGAATTAGGGTAACTTTCTTGATTTTTTTTTTGTATTAATATTTATGCCGATTATTTTATTTCTAATTTCAGATTTAATATTCTGCATTGATATTCTGTGGTAATTTTCTAATTTGATTTTTATGAAGTTATTTGGATACAATTGATGAATTATAAGCTTATATAACTGAAGAATAATATTTTAGGTTACTGTTTGATATTTTAATATGTATTTTCTGATTATTGTTTGCTGTTTTGATTTTTAATTAGAATTTTAGTTACTATTCTGATTTTATTTTTCTAGATTATTTAGGAAAGCTTTTTGCTATTTTCTTTTCAGAATATAATCCAAAATATTTAGGAGCATCATTGGGTGTTTTTTCATATTTTTATTTAGTAGATTTTAATTATTTTAGAATTATTAAGATTAGATTTAATAAATTGAATTAGTAAAATCATTTAGGATTAAACTAGCCTTTTTAAAATAATCTTTTCTCGTGGATCGACCCCTACTTCCTTATGCTATAAAAAGTATTTAATAACCAAAATAGTTGTTAAATTTGTAGCCATCGACAAGCTTGACACATCCCTCTTATTAAAGTTATATAGATTAACCATGCCTCATCTAAAGCCAGGTGGGAAATGGAAGAAAGTATGAGAAACATGCACCCATACTTATTTGAGGTAAATCTAAGGATTCTTTCAAGTTGCAAGTTTTGAGGACGAAACTTATTGTGGGGGGAAAGGTTGTAATAGTCCAAACCTAAACCATGCTAATTGCTTTGGTCAATCTCCATTTAAATTAAAAAGGTTGGGCGCCGCATTTCAATTTAGCATTCGTATAATCTATGCAAATGCAAGTTGAGACAATAAAGTGGCATCGAAAGGAAATTGATCATACTCCATATTAAATCATTCAGAAGTTATAAATATATATATATATATGAATGGATGGATGAAGAAATTAGTCCATCTATAAAAGTGGGTAATCATGAAATATGGAAATATACCTTTACTCACCTATATTATAAAAATAAAACTGTAACAATGATGTCTGAAGCAAAATAAATAAATGCTAAACAAATTAGTTAATATACATAAAGTTTATAACTTTCCCAACTATACCATGAAAATGATATTAATAGCGCAAAATAAAAAATATACCGCCACAGAATTTTAACCCAAATATTCATTAGGTTTAAAGGATAAAAAGAGAAAAAGGGATATAATAAATAAAATAAAATAATCTAAAATTAGGGTAAAATAAAAAACCTAAATTTGACTGATGTAAAAAAATCAAATTAAAGCCCTGTTCTTTTCGTTGGAAAATTGTAGGTGTGGGATGGGTGGAACTGGGGAAGGAGAGGAAGGAGTGATTGGGAGTGGGTATGAGTAGTATTTTTTTTTTAAGTGTAGGAAATGGGGGAAAGAGTGGGAAGAAATGGAAAGGAGTGGAAAACAGTTTAATGAAGTAGGAGAATTGATGTAAGTTATGTATTTTGTTTTTTTAATGTAATATTTTATTTGTGATAGTAATTCCTGATTATAAAAAAAAATTTAGATTGAAAAAAATATTTTTCGGTGTTGACTAAGGTACGAAATATTATTTCATGGTTGTTGCTACCCACAAAAAATTGTAATTTTTGTTAGTTGTAAAACAAATTACGAGTGTATTTTTTCATATATTAATCAAATACGAACAATGAAAATAATACATATATGTTCAAGCCTTGTTTTTTCATTGGTAAATTCAAATTTACCAACATCAACCAATTTCAACTTACATCAACCCATTTCACGAACTCCAATAAAAAAATAACAACTTCAACTAACTTCAACCAACTTTAACCCACTTCAATTCATTTCCCACTATTTTAATCAACTTCTACCCATCATACAAAAAACAAAAAAAATCAGCCCACTTCAACCAACTTTAGCCCATTTCAACCAACTTCAATCCACTTCAACAAAAAAATACCTATTTCAACCTACTTCAACCCACTTCAATTAAAAAAAATACCCACTTCAATAAATAAAAAAAAAATACTTAGTTCTACCAATCTCAATCAACTTGACTCATTTACCAATCCATATTTCCTAACGAAAAGAACGGACCATTAGTACAAGGAAAACAATCATCTGTAATTTGTGTAAAGAACTTCCAATATTTCCTTACTAGCGCGTCCGGAAAAAATATCTGCTCAAAAAACACGTACAATACATCTACACTTCCTGCCACAAAGTACAAACAACGCCAACAAAATTTACACGTTCCTTCATTATGACGGAAAAAACATCTGCAAATTTGACTCCAAATTACGATGAACGAAAAATAAATTTGCTACACATACAGCAACAACCATCTACGCTTTGGTGGCCTATAAAAATATTTCGTAACCAACGCAAAAAAAAGAAGAAATAAGCATCTCTTCCACATACAAAATCAAACCCAAAATAGCTACTAGTCACAAAAAACTAACACTTGCTTAACAAAGCAGAAAAAAGTTATTATTTCTTCAATATATATAACAAAAATTACGTCATTTACAATTTCTGGCACGACTAACAAATGTTTCCATAACATCCAAAAAATAAATAAAATTTTTCATAATTATTATCAGATTATTCGTATACACAATTACATAAATTATAAAAGTTTCCAAAATATGAAAAATAATAGTTACAGGTAGGAATGGGTGAAAGTAGGTGGAATAGGAAGGAGTGGTATTTTTTTTAAAGTACAGGAAGATGTAGGAAAGGGAGGGAAGGAGTGGGTGGGAGTGGGAAGGAGTGGATTGGGTCCATTAAACTACGAAAAGAACAGGGCCTAAATTAACTTAACCCCCCCACTCCCCATGCCCTTTTCTTCTGGCGGCCCGGCCCCCCCCGCGACGCAAAGCCCAACCCCCCATCCCCTGTTTCATGATCTCCCCTTCTCTTAACACCTCCCCCCACCCCCCGCATCGTTGCCTATTGTTTCACCAAACTAACATTGCTAGCCAGCGCATGCCACCATCCCTCCCCCCGCCACTGCACCACCTCCAACACTAGTCATCACCTCCTTCCACCCCTCCTAAGTGTTGTTTTCTTGGTGTGGAAAGGTGAACCCTATGTTCCCTTGAATTGTTTTCATCATTTTACTTCTTGATTGTGTTAGTGAATGTATTATTCTGATTTAGATAAATGTTGAACTTTGTAAATTTAAAGTTTTGATGATGAATTTTGAGGCTTGGTGTTGTTGTGAGCTTATGGGTGCTCATGGAGGGATTCGGGTTGACCATGAGTTCTGGTGTTACTCTTATAGTTGGTTATGTTGGATTTTGAGAATTTTGGTTGTGTTTGAATACAAATTAAGGATTAATGGAAGATGGGTTGGGGTTTGCCATGGTGTGGTAGGGGGTGCTCGAACTTGTGGTTGAAGATGGGAATAAAAGAGGGAAATATTAATTGGGGGATTTTTAAAATTAGTTGCTTAATTAAGCCCTGGAATTAATTCGAGGGATTGAAGTGCGTTAAAAAATGAGTTAAGTGTGTAAACTTGGGTGGTAGTGCAAGGTAATTAAATTAATTGCAGAGGTTGGACTTTGTAGTTTGATTTAAGTAATGGGAATCAATGAGTTAGAGATGGTGCTAATGACTATTTAAGAATTTTTGGGAATTAAAGAGATGAATGAAAAATGAATACCCTTTATTTAGACCCACATTAGAACTTGTACTTGATATTGGAAATAAGTTTGTAACACTGAAGATAATGAAGTGAACAATACTATGTAACAACTATAACGTTAATACCATTAATGATAAGGATAATGACAATATGAGAAAGGGGGCATAGTATAAAAGCAAGAATGAGATCAATTGGTGTGCTTAAGTAATTAGTGATGGGTTTATTGTTAATGTAAGAAAATACTAGAAGAAAAATTATGAATTACTACTAAGGTTGTAATTAATGAAAGTTATTTGAAACACTAACTATAGAAATATATTTTGAACTAGAAACAACGCCATTTCCATCGTTTCAACGTCATAAACAATTATTTTGTAAAAACAGGTATGTCTGATGTCCATAATCTTCGAATATTCACATGTTTCACAAAATTATATAAATCTCATGTAATATTCATACAATGAATAAGTTTGAAACAGTGCTTTGTCACCTAATTAAGTAGCCCCATAAATTATTAGACATCAAGGCTAATACCATTAAGTTCACCTGAGCGACCTCAACTCGGGCTTCCTAATCGGCTTGGGAAGTGTACAAATATCTCAATGATCACTCAGACGTCAACAGGAGTTTCACTTCCAGATAATAATCAACAAAGCAGTTTTATTTATATTCTCACGCTCTCATATTTTCAAACTAAAATGCATATAAATGCAGGCACCCAACTAAATTGTTTAAAAGATTTATTTTACAGTATTGAGATAGATATGTTGGGCTTCGACTCATTTTTCAAAATATTTTCTGTGCTTTCTAATTTAATTAAGGGATTAGTGAACACTACTCCTCCTAGCAAGTCTGAAGGTAGTAAGAAAAAGAAGCGAGCCTCCATACCTTTTTGTTGATGGCTAGCACGAAGCCCATGAGGATATGAGAATACATATCGACTGTATTTCTTTGGGATAAGCATGCTTAATGTAGGGTTCTAGGAAACCCATAGCTAAGTTGTATTTTGGTTATGTAAAATTGAATGGTTTTACGCAATTAACTTCAATTCTCTGAACTTCGGTTGGTTTGTTGAATGCGAAAGCAATTCAGTATAAATGCATAGTTCTCATGTAGTCTTATCTGATTTTAGACAGTTGTAATGCTTCTAATCGATAAGTCTTCTACTGCACTCAATTATGGTAATGATTTGATTAAGATGATGGGGTAATTAGAGATTGGGGGCATTGCAGGTGTGTTGCTACCTAAATTATCTATATGTTATATCTAAAATAAAAAAGCAATAAGATTTCAAAATTAATAAAATATTATTGTATATTTATATATAAAAGTGAGTGCAAATAGTGCATTGTTGAGGCGTGTCCCATTAGCATTAAAAATATTAGTGATTGATGGTAAATAATGTTTTCCAATCTAAAGTAATAACCAATTGATTTGAGAATTAATACATGAAACTCTAAAGTAATATAATAAAGCATGCAGATTAATATTTGAGACATTATTTTTAGTATAATTCAAACCAACTCGTGCATACTACGAGTTCAAAAACTAGTTCTTTGTATTTTATCACCTTGAAGACGGTAATGAGCAAAATGGTTTTAAAAAGTAAGAAATGAAAACCATCAAAGGATAGCCTTCAATAATCACTTGAATTTCATAGAAGTTGTTGCTCTTGTGCTCAAATTATCGAATAAGAGCACGAACAACGGCTAGCTCGCTTGAAGAGAGAGAGAGGCACGGGAGGAGAGAGACAACTCGATTGTCTGCAGTGGGCGGCGTCGGCTCGCGGCTCAACGAGCCGCAATGGGGAGCGAGGCGCCCCATCTAATTTTTTTTGTCCTTTAGTGCCCCAAAACGACGCCATTTTGGGGCGCTGACCAACTTTTTTTTGACCTGGGCTATTTGGGAAAGCGACAAAACCAATTGAAATGGCAGAGAGCCGTTGGGCAGGGAGATGTTGGCCCAACGTCTCTCTGCCCCATTATATATTTTTTAAAAAAAATATTTTGTGGTAATTTTTGTTATAAATTCTTGAAATTAGTTTCACTTTTTCTCTCACAAATTCGGTTCCAAAGGCCTTTTGAAGTGCTTGCCAGAAGCGCGCTTGGAATCGTTGATCCCTATCTGAGACTATGTCTGGAGGGATCCCATGTAGATGGACTATCTCCTTAACATACAGTTGGGCTAGTCTTTCTATTCCCCAAGTATCCTTAATTGGCAGGAAATGAACCAACTTCGTGAGTCGATCAACTATGACCCAGATAGCATTCTTCTTCGAGGCAGAAAGGGGTACACCCATAACAAAGTCTATTGAGATTGAATCCCACTTACAAACGGGAATTTCTAAGGGTCGTAGTTCACCCACAAGGCGCTGATGTTCTGCTTTAACTTTCTGGCATATTAGACACTTGTTCACATATTCTACAACATCTTTCTTCATATTATTCCACCAAAAATATTGTCTCAAATCTCTGCACATCTTTGTACCTCCTGGATGCACTGAATAACGAGTATTGTGAGCCTCTTCTAAGATTTGCTTTCTTAATTCCCCATTTTTGGGCACACATAGGCGATTTTGGAACCGCAAAGTCCCATCCTCATGTACTACAAAACCCAGAGACTTTCCTTTTTTTAAATTTTGCTTTATGCTTCGAAGTTCGGGATCACTTTCCTGAGTCAGTCAAATTTCTTTCACCAGGAACGACTGAACCGCAAGTGCTGACAATTGAGCATTCAATTGCCCGTGAAATATTAATTGAATCCCAATGTCCTCAAGTTCTCTCAAGAGGGTCAATTGCGTAATCACCACAGTGTTTGAGCTATGTTGCGCCTTCCTACTCAAGGCATCCGCCACCACATTTGCTTTACCAGGGTGGTATTGAATCTACAAGTCATAATCTTTAAGCAACTCAAGCCAACATCGTTGCCTCAAATTGAGCTCCTTTTGGGTGAAGATATACTTTAAACTTTGATGATCAGTATAGATCTTGCACGGTACCCCATATAAATAATGCCTCCAAATTTTCAAGGCAAAGACCACAGCTGCTAGTTCCAGGTCATGGGTAGGATAGTTTTTCTTGTATGGCTTGAGTTGTCGACAGGCATAAGCCACTACTTTGTCCTCTTGCATCAGTACGCACCCTAGACCGTTCTTCGATGCGTCACTATAAACTGTATACTCCTTCCCTTCCATTGGTAACGTAAAAATTAGGGCGGTAGTTAGTCGCTGCCTTAGCTCTTGAAAAGCTTTCTCACATCTTTCATTCCAATCGAACTTATTCACCTTCTTCAACAGATTGGTCAGTGGTGAAGCGATTTTCGAAAAGTCCTGGACGAACCTTCGATAATAACCTGCTAAACCCAGAAAACTTCTAATTTCAGTGACATTGGTAGGCCTTGGCCATTCTATGATTGCTTTCACCTTTTGGGGGTCAACTTTAATTCCTTCTTTGGTAATCACATGCCTCAAAAATACCACTTCCTCCAGCCAAAATTCACATTTCTTTAATTTTCCATAGAGTCGATGCTCCGTCAAGGTTTGCAGTACTGTTCGCAATTGGTCAGCATGTCCCTCCTTATCCTTAGAATAGATAAGGATGTCATCTATGAACACCACTACAAACTTGTCTAAATAAGGTCTGAAAACCCTGTTCATAAGGTCCATGAAGGCTGCAGGAGCATTAGTGAGACCAAAAGGCATCACTGTGAACTCATAGTGGCCATACCTGGTTCTAAATGCTGTCTTAGGAATGTCATCAGGTTTAATCCTAAGTTGATGGTACCCTGACCTCAAATCAATCTTAGAGAACACTCATGCCCCTTGTAATTGATCAAACAAATCATCTATTCGTGGCAGAGGGTACTTGTTCTTGATGGTAATCTTGTTCAACTCCCTATAATCAATACATAGCCTCAAGGTTCCGTCCTTCTTCTTGACAAACAACACTGGAGCACCCCATGGTGACACACTTGGCCTAAGAAAGCCCTTTTATAACAGTTCATCTAGTTGAAGCTTTAATTCCTTAAGCTCAGTTGGGGCCATACGATATGGGGCTTTAGAAATAGGTTGGGCTCCATGGATTAATTCGATCCCAAAATCAATTTCCCTCTGTGGGGGTAGTTCTGACAATTCTTCTGGGAAAACATCTTCAAATTCACAAACCACAGGTATATTCTCTACTTCCTCTTCTTTTGTTGGGGTGCTGATAGCATAACACCAATATCCAATACATCCTTGAGATAACAGCTTACTTGCTTTTATAGCTGAAATCAAAGGATAAGAGTTTGCCTCTCTCTGCCCATAAAAACACACTTTTCTCCCTTTTTCATCTTTCAGGATAACCTTAAGATCTTCACAATCGATTTGGGCTTCATGAGAATGCAACCAATTCATCCCCAAAATGATATCAAAATCAGACAAGTCAAATTGAATCAAATCCACAGGGAAGGTAGTTTCACCAATGGTGATGGGGATAAGTTGATAAGAGAGAGGACACTCAATCACAGAATTATTGGGTGGCTTGATTCTATAATTGGTTGCCATCCTTCTATTTTCAAGGCCCAATTGTTTAGCAGATCAGGTAGATATAAACGAATGAGTGGCACCCGAATCAAATAATACGTAAAATGGCTTTGAATTTAAAAAGAGAGTTCCAGTGACTACCGTACCAGAGGTAGCAGCTTCCTTTTTGTTCATCACAAATGCCCTTCCTACAACTACAGGCCTTGAAGGTGGAGGTCCCTGGCGGAGCGGGGCCAAGGGTTTCGCTGCGCCCTTATCTACAGCTTTTAATCGTCGGGGGCATGCAGCGATAAGATGTTCAGGACTTCCACACCACATGCATTTGTTGGTGCCAACGCGGCATTCAGGAGTGGTATGATTTGTTCTTCCACATTTCGTACAAGGTGCTGTTGAGCCTGCAAGACGGCTCTTGGAGGGAACAGGAGTAGGTTTCTTCTGGTTCTGCTGGTTCTGGTTCACACTCTCACTTGGAGTCCCCCGCTCAAACCCCTTCTCTTGTGGTTGATTGGATTCAGTGTCCTCAACTCCGTCTTCACTCTTTCCACTTTGGCTGCTCGCTCATATAGTTCTTGATAAGTTAGCATTGGTTGTCCAGCTAACTGATTTTGAATATAGAAGGCCAAACCTTCCTCAAACCTTCTCACCTTTAACCTTTCAGATAACACAAATTCAGGGACAAACCTAGATACTTCGGTGAACTTACTAGCATACTGCATCACCGACATGCTACCGCTCATTTTTAATTCCATAAATTCTTTCTCCTTTTGCCTTTGCACCACAGCTGGGTAAAATTTCGCCCTCAGCTCTGCTAAGAATTTATTCTCGGTGAATTCAGGCCCTTCGAGCTTATCCTTCACTGTATTCCACCAAATGTCAGCTTCACCTGACAAATAATATGTCTCAATGTTCATTTTGTTTTCCTCTGGTACCTCAACTACTGTAAAAATTTTCTCCATTCCTCCAATATCACGGGATCATAGGACCCGTTGTAAACTTTAGGGTTGTGCCGGGCTACCCTATCTGCTAATTTATCCTCCTTGGGAGGGGTTTCAGTAGGCACCTGGGGAATCTGTTTCATCAATTCAACAACTAGGGTTGGCCAGTAACCCGGGTTGCCTAAGTTGTTAGCTAACTCCGAGAGTGACGGTGGCATGTCACCATGTGGTGGCCCTTGACACGAGGCTTGATCACCCGATCCCTGGCCTTGCTCCGAATTGTCCTCTAAATGCACCTCATTGTTGTTTTGCATTGTCTAAGACATTCTGATCAGACATTAAATAAAACAATTCAGACACTGGGACCCCAGACATATAAGATAAACATGCCCAATAAATACATAGGAGATGGATCAAAGAGCATTTCATAACTCAAGGCGTCATCATTTCATTTCATAACTGCTTACTTACATACATAGTTGCTGATTTATATATATGAACAATAAAAGCATATAACACCTACAAGCCTAGTTCTTACTCCTAAACACTAAACACTAAATAACCCCTAGACACTAGATCCGTCACGTGACAAAAAAGAGTTATGGATCATGTCGTCATGGTCAAAGAGGATTGGACTAACTATATACAATGTCGGGTGCCCCAAAAAATATCACCATCCAATCCCACCATTCCATATCTACATACAGAGGGCTCAAAATGAAAACCACTACACTGACCCTTAGAATCACCTAACGATCCCTAGATGGATCGTAATCTGGGTCAGACTCATCGTCAGGTTCTTCACCTGAATCAAAACTGCTCGTAGATGCCTCTGACTCGGCATCATTGACTTTCTGTTGAACTTGTGGCTCATGTTCCACCTCTAAGTCCACCATCAACTCGTCCACCTCTTGCCCCCCTTACTGCTCTATCCCCATCTCATCACTGTCTTGGTCCCCCTCGGGATCCTCCTCTGGGTCGTCCTCCTCTTGATTGTCCTCCTCCCCCTGGGGATCCTCATCCCCAAAACTAGAACTAATCACCACTAAGTCTGGGGTGTCAGGGATGTCTATTACCACATAGACCTCCCCAGAGCTCTCAAGCATTAGTGGGGTGCCTGGTGCAGGTGGAATGGGTGGCTCCTGTGCTGGTACTGGGGCTACAGGTGGGGGATGGACCTGATGGAGGGGAAAGACGTGTTGAAGAGTTTCTATAGTAATTCCCCTTAATTCAAACTCCTCTCTCAACAACAACTCCGTAGTGAGAGTCATCCAATCCCCCTGGGGCTGAAACCTAGGCCCGTCTATGCCTGGGTTCCCCGTCATCATGAAGTCGTACTAACGTTGCCTGAACTCCACCCACGGGCCAACTGGGGGTAAGGACCCCAGCAGTCTCTGCGCACGGACCGTAATACTGTGGAACTCGGAGTAGGGGTCCTGTGCGTGTGCCTCCATACTAATGTGGAGCAATGCAATGTGAGCTATCATTGATCCGCCCGGCAACATGTTAACACCATAGGGATCCATCTAACAAAGAAAACAAATATGTGAGAGGCAGGCATAACCATAGCCATTCATAAATAAGGAACATGCAAATAAAAGCAATTTGCATTCTCCTAATATCACCCTAGCAATATACGATATCCCCTCCTAGCAACCACTCTCACCCTATTGTTTCTAGCTCGACCTTCCTCAAGAAAATCTCAACCTGGCTCTGATACCAAATCTGTAACGCCCCAATCATCTATAAATCATAGCTGCAGTTACCTACCTAAGCCTATCCCCAAGAAACCAATGAACAGGCATTACTGCCATCCGCAAGGACAAGGCTACGCTTGAATATGAAATTTTAGCCATAGAATCAAAGTTTATCCTCAAAGGGGCAAACACGTCCATACAAGCCATTTAAGTACATACAGGAATGATGCGAACTTCCCAGGGCTACATCAACATACATAACTCCGTTTAATAATACAGTTATAACACCAAAATATATATTGCAGTTCAGATATACAGCTGGGACACCAAAATGCGCCACAAGAAGGCATAAAAGCATCTTAGCCCCTCTATCCACCAATCACATGGACGGTCCTGACTTATTTCTCACCTTCAGCTTCCCTGCCCGCTTGAGACCTGTTTACCGAACACCTTCCTAAAACAAAACATAAAAACATTTCGAACTGTGAGCCAAAGCTCAGTACATGTATCCCTATACTGATAAAGATTTACTGACAAAGAAATTATGAGGGCCCTCTTTGCAATTCATTTTGATTTTAAAATAGGGAATGTGATGTATATAAAACTAAGTTGTCATTTATTATCTGATAGTGCAACCCTTAGTAACTGTTACGATCTATGTATAGGTGTACACCTGCCAAGCCGATCGGAAGACCTGACCTGAAGTCGCGCGGGTAACTAGAGGGCAATGCCATGTAACTGATAACTGGTGGGGTCACTAATTATGTGATAAATCACTGATTCAATTGGTTCATTGATGTACTTATCAAAACAATATAATTTCGATAAATACGTGTTGATTTCTAAAGATACAGTCAATGAACGTACCTGGGATCTTTAAAAGTTAGTTCACAGATTAAATAGATGTACTAGAATGGAGAGAATGAGAGCTTAGGCCTTGATTCTGTTCAAAATCATTATAGGCATAAAATTAGCACAATGGATACTCTTAAATAGAAAAGGCTTATAAAGAATTTGTGTGAACCAGTTAATAGATTAAATTGATAAAGTTAAAAAAAGTATAGAAATGCTAAGTTAAGGCACGATAGTGAGTTTAGGGGGTAAGGGTTTATGACGAGGGTACGGAATGAATAGTCCACAACTTATACTCCCGACCTCCAACTGAGACGTAAGACCCCAATATAAATAGCTTATGAAGTCCTCTAAATCTTTCCTGAAGGACACATAACAAGATTCCTATGAAAGGTTCCACAAAATGGGATTAGAACATCATGTCAGGTTTCAGTACTGAAAACAAACATCAGGTTCAGTAAAATAGCCATAACTTCCTCCACAGACCTCGGATTAAGGCAATTCAAGATTCATTTTAAATCTAACATCCAGACCTATCTACCCACCAAAAATCAAAATTTTTGGCCTGGCCAATCATTACCAGTTTTGTTCCAAAGTTTGTCCTGGTTTTCTGAAAATTTCAGCAGCACTTGTTTTAGTTGTTCCTTCACTTTTTAACACCAAACCTCAACTCAAACTCTTTCTTAAGAGTGTATAACACACTTTGGTACATCCCAACCTCATACAACATCACTATACATAATTTCTTTTCATATTCATATCAAATAAAACTCCTTTTTCAGTCACATAAACCCACACACCTCAAATTTAACATTAGTTGGTCCACATCTTGCATTTTGGACAAACCCTAGCTTTGGGTCACTTTGAACTCACTCCCAACTTTTCCAAAACACCATAAACACCATAACAACTTCAATATACCAAGAGATAAGCAAAGACAAGGATAAAACATTACATAAACATCACTTAAACAAGAAGCTTTGCATGACCAAGATGAAACCCTAACCCTAGCCTCAACCAATCTCAACTCCACCATAATCCATCAACAAAAAGATTCTTAATACCATAAAAACAACATAATCCATCACTAAAACAACCAAAATAAGCAACAAAATCAACAAGATCAAGAATAAAAAAAAAAATCAGCATAGGGGTGAAATAACACTCACTTTGAGCTTACAAATGAGCTAGTTATGGTCCTAGATGCTTATGGAAGTGAAAGTGGTGTTTGGGGGTGGTGAGTGGGGGTTATTTTGTGAGGTTTGGGTGGTGGAAAGGTGGTGGAATGGGGGCTAGAATGGTGGCTGCCGAGTAGAGAGAGAAAGAGGAGAGGGAAGAGAGAGAAAGGCTCTTGAAAAAATGAAGATAAGAAGTAACTTTTTGATTTTTATACTAACTTTTCTTGGCTGCAAATAAGGGTGGAAAAGTCAAAATTATTAAGCTTGATTAAGGCTTAATTAAGAGGATTTAGCTAATCAAATAAAGGCCAAGTCTTGTTGCATCAAAATCGGCTTTAAACGGGCTCGAGTTTAGCGAAAAACTGAAACCGAGTGCATTTGCGAATTATTTTTTTTTTTAAAGTTTGAGATAAATGGTTGTGGTGCCATGAAAAAAAATTTTAAACATTAAATTCTTAAATATCAAGGCCTAACTCAATTTCCAAAATTGACGAGAAGAAATCCCCGAATTGCATAGTAAGGACCCCGTTAGAAATGTCCAAATGAGAATAATAAAAAGATAGGAATATAAAAAGAAATGATATGAATGAAATGAACTCAATCACATGGATTAATAACATGAAATTAATAAACAGAATTTAGGGTCGGACTATTACAAATTTCATGTTCAAAAACTTTTCTAACTAACTATATAGAATCATGATCAAGGATTTAGCAGACTATTACTATCTTTGAGAATTGGGGAAAAAAATAGACGAAGGTCAACCTCTGTCTTATGTAACTAGAAGAAGCAGATTCCAATTTTAGATCCACGTTATGGGGTCCAAGAAAGAGGAACATGTGTAAGAGGAGAGAGGGATATAGCTACCTCGGGGAAGCAATTTTTGCCTTTAGTAGCCTTCACATCCCACACAAACAGCCACTATCCATGGTGGAGGCCAAAGGGGCACCCAGAAAATCAACGATTGATCCATTTAAGAGCTCAATCACCGTATGTCCGTATATACATGGGTTAAGGAGGATGGTTTCTATTATAATTATAGAGGAAGACACAATAAATGGGTGCATATAAAGAGGGCACAGTTATCTGTAAAATGAAACTAATGCGTCTTTTGATTGACTTATTCTACAGGTAATAGGTAAACATTTTCAATTGCTCATATTTGGTTTATTTAAATGTAGTATTCATATTTTTCAATTATGATAATTGGAACAAAATTCAATTACGATAGAATTGTGCAAACAATCCTGGTCTTTTCGAGGCGAAAGAGCTTGTCTTGCCCCTGCCGAGGAATTGCCCAACTCGCTAGGTGTCTTGTAATTTTAGTTCACCTAGACCGCTAAACCGCTCCATATATCCTGACACCGAAGTAATTTCGCAACATAAATAATGTTATAACGGATGCAAGCGTCTGTAGTCTAACAGTTGAAGCAATACACCTGCGTTTGACTCCCAGCAGACGCATGAATATGTACTTCGCTAGGTATCTCCTACTCTTAGATCAGTTTAAAATTGAAGATTCTCTGAGCCTCTCCAATTAGCCTCCTTTCCCCCCTCTACTTCAGGTCGTAATAAGAAGGAATAGGGTCTTCCAAAGCATTTCCTCAAATCCAGAAAACGGTTCTATACGCCCAAACCAACCCCCCCCCCCCCAATAGTAACGGGAGCAATGCCAATGAGTTCATTTATCCAGATAGCTTCAATCAAATATTTTTAGTGGTCTTATTCAACTTTGGTCGTATTTGTGGTCTTATTCAAATTTCACTTCAATCCAATTTCACTAGGATGCCTAATGATGTAATTTTCTTATTCAACTGTGGTCTAATTTGTGGCAATATTACGAAGTCCTTGAAGATAATATCTTTGCAATATTCTTTTTAATCCTTTTGTAATATTTTCTTGTTACATTTAAAAAATATTTTTATCTATTTAGGATGTAAATATTATCATCACCCGTATAACTCCTAAAATCATGGGAGCATTGGGATTCTCAGTGAGATGTATATATTGCAGGCCCAAAATCAATAACAAGCAGAGAAGCACGGCTATTCAATAGAATTTTTCCCTTTTGTCTTCTCTCTTCTATTTCTTTAGGCAAACCCTCCGGGGAGGCTCTTCAACTTTAATTGTAATTTGTATCACTAGGGACTTGTTATTATCAGTGGGAAGGATGATGGGAAGAGAAGAGTAGGAAGACGTGGGATAGAATGGTGTTTCTCCATTAACAGTGCGAATGAGTGAGAAGTGAAAATGGAAGTAAACGGAGGGACCGGCGTGGAGCGAAAAGATAAGAAATTTTTTTAGAAAGACTGCCAAAAAAAAGAGCTTAATTTGACAACGAAAAGAACAAGGCCTCAATTAGAGTATTATCCTCCGCAGTTGGCATAAGAACTAGTTGGAATTGGAGACTCCCTAATGCAATAGTTAGCCATGCCACTATGGATAAGTTTTGCTATATAACTACGGAGTATGATGGTGTTTTCTAACCACAAGTGTAGAATTCTAGCTATGGTAAGATTTTTTTTTTCCCTTCTAAAACTAAACAAATTACGATATAAGTGTGACGCAATTGTCTCAAAGAAGGCAACAAAATTAAATATATTTCCGGTTCCATCCTTAATTTTAGTTATCATAAAAATAAAGATAGAAATTTAAAATTTCTTTGGATTACTTTCAAATTGTATTAGTCACACTATTTAATTTTAAAATTCAGCTTAATCTTTCATCAAATTTTAATGTAGAGCTCAACATTTCACTGCCCTACAATCCACAAATTATGAAATTCTATACTATATTATATACAGAACTAAATTGAACAAATATGTATAAATCTAAGTAAAAGACAATCATAATTAAATAACTAAGCTAATTAACAATTCTAACTAAAAAAAAGACAAGTATATAACAATAAAATAAGTTAGGCCCTGTTCTTTTCAGTGGGAAATGATGGTTGTGGAATGGATGAGTGTGGGAAAGGGGAGGAAGGAGTGAAATTTTTTTTAAGTGTGGGAAAGGGGGGAAATGAGTGGGTGAAAGTTGAATAAAAAAGTGTGGGAAAGGGGGAAGGAGTGGGAAATTAGGGCAAGGAGTGGGAGAGAGTTGAATAAAAGAGTGTGGGAAAGGAAGGGAAGTAGTGGGAAAGGGGGGGAAGGAGTGGTATTCTTTTTTTAAGTGTAGAAAGGAGTGGAAAAAGGGGGGCAGGAGTGAATTGGGTTCATTAAAACACTAAAAGAACGGGGCCTTAGCCTCGCACTTCCAAAGCAGAACAGAAAAATCAAAGACATTGTTTATCAACAAAACCACCAACATTCTATCATGTTCAAATTGAATTTTCAGGGCAAGTTCAATGAGCAAATACAAGCCAACAAAAGTCAATATCAAAAATCAAATCCAATTGTCAATTTCAAAAAGTCAACTCAAAGAAGTTTATATATATATACATATTAAACAACGGCTTCCCAATTTCGTCTGCTACCTTCCAATTTTATTGCTAAACTAAACTAAAATAATACTGCCTGAGATACTTGTGATGTTGGCCTCTGTCATGCATTTAGCGGCGCACACTTATCCCCATGAATCGACCAACCCTACAGCCTTTTCCAAGTGGTGTCCTGGCCACCTGCCCCCAACACGCCGGGCGGGGGCGCGCCCCCAAACACACACACACACACAGAGCGAGAGAGAGACTCAGGCCGAAGAAAGAAAGACTTAGCAGGGCCAATGTTTCCCCGGCTTTTGGTTTTACACGACCACTACAAAGGAGGACTATTAAGCATTTACTGCCTTAGTAGCAGTTTGCTGTACAAAATTTAGAGGAATCAATTAGCGGCCAATGCCTCTTGAGCACTGTTCTTTCATACATTTTTACACAGAATGAATTTTAGGGTCTTAAGCTATACAGCACAAATGTATGGCACCTCATAAGCCAAATATCAGTAGAATGCATAGATGCACAATCAAATCACAAGCTACCACAAATGAAATCAAACCGGAAGGGGCTAGTATCCGCAAAGTGAGCCATCACCCTCTTCATTTCAGACAAAGAACCCTGTGGCAGACAGATCGATAATCCACCATTGGTATGGATATTTAGAACAAGCAAAACCTCCGGGGTGGAAAGAAGGACTCTCTGTTGGCCGTCCAGCTGAACCAGCGTGCATGAACTAGTGAATGTGCGTGTGTGCACGCTCGTGTGAGAGAGGGAGAGAGAAACCGTGTGCAACAACCATAACTTGTTTATTTATATCCTGGCTTGACCTACTTGGACATCAACCTGGCAGCAAACCTCTGAACAGCTTGAATGTGTTGACTGTAAAGGTTTACAACTCTTCCTTCCCAAAAGATTTGATGAAGCTGACATGTTTGAGACCAAGGATTCAGAATGCGTTTGGTCGCAAATGCAGTTTTGGTCGCGATATGGAAAAATAACTCTAATGCGGAAATCGCGTTCCATGTCGCAGTGAAAACACGATTCGGCCAACTCAAAAGCCTTTCCAATGTGGCCGTTTCGCGGATCGGCCTCATTTTGAATCCATGGTTGAGACAGATGGAAACCATAAATGATAGGAAACTAAAAGGATAAAGGATATTTTCTCTTCAAACATGGGGTGGTTGAGCATGAGAAGATTGTTGTTGTTCGTAAGAGCTCGAACCAATAACTCCTTGGCTTCTTCATGCTTCTTTTTCAACATGCTGCAGATCTGTTAGACATTGCAAAAGAACGTAGAATTTTTATTTCAGTGACAAGAATGCCATAAAGGGAGCAAAGAAGAACAAAGGTATATAGGGCGTGGAAGCAAGTTGATATTGTCAAACGGAAAGAGAAGCAGAACACAGATCACCACCTACTAACAGAAGAAAATGAAAAGTCATGCAGAACGATAGATGAAATGAGTTGATTCAGCTATGTAAAGGCACAATGTTCTACTGGTCTCATGAAAATGGAGTCTCCTTTCTTTTCTTTTCTTTTTTTTCTGTCTTTTTTTGTTTTTGGCTGGTTGAAATTGGAGTCCACTTTAATTCAATCAAAGTAGGGTTTTTCTAAGAGCCTAAGACCATCAACAGTCTTCGTAGCAGTCAGAAAGACTGTGTCACAGAAGGCATATTGCAGAGTTGTCTGCTTATATAATTCACATGGAGAAAAGCCACCCAGCAGGTTTCCTGAAGGATGTGACATGCCGCAGATCGGAGTACTATCCAGTGAGGGAACATAAAACAGACTGCATCTTGTTTCACCTTTTACGTCCCCATGTCAGTTGGGATACCAGGATGACAGCACAGACATATTCATATGACCCAATGGTGCCCAAAACTAACATTGAAAACTTTCACCTGCATTGATCTTAAGACATGTTCCTGGCATGGATATTCATAGGAGACTAACATAACTTAGGATCAGACCAAGATGCCACTATCCAACTATAGCTCCTGTAGGAAAACAATTTAATCACCAGTAGACAAGGTTTCAGAATTTTGCGGGCAACAAACACTTGTGAATGCCCCTTAGCCACTTCTTTAATAAGGAATAAGTGATTCTCTACATTCAATTCAGAAAAGCTTCCTATTGTTACTTCTCAATCATCACATTGCACTGACTCACTCTACATGATTTCTTCAGAACAAACCAAGTGAACTCAGAATAACTTACATGCTCAAGCTTCTTCGCACATGCCTCAGCCTTTTCAATGTTGGCATCATTCTCTGCCATCAAGGTGAATCCTAGCTCCTCCATATTTGCCTCTTGATGAAATTCAAACTTTGGACTCGGATGCTCAGCTACAGCATTCCTTCTGCTACCTTCCAGTTGAACAGATCGTGCATGAACCTATAAGCATGGCAAGGAAACACAATTTATCATGCTTTCTGTTTTTTGTCCTTCCTTTTTTTTTTCTCTTTATGGTAGAGTTCTAATAAGCAAGAATTTATCAACAAATAAATTGACTGAGAATGTATGACAGATTACTTCATCGACTTCTGTTGCTGGCACCTTCTTAGCCATTCTGCACATCGAAGAGAATTCATGTTTACTAAAATGAAATGACAGGTAATAATTATGTATATCGCCTTACTGAGTGTTTTCACTGGGTGAGAAACGTTTTGATGGATGCAGGATGATTGACCGCCCATCAGCATCCTCCTGCCAATTGTTTATGAGTTCTAAAGCCTCATCATGGATCTCACAACACTTGAAAATGAATTAACTGAAAGAAAGAACCTCAGAGGTTTTCCGCTTTAAAGAAGGGGTTGAAGGTCTCTCTTTTCCTGCACCAATTGACGGGACCAAAATGTTCATTGTTTGAGACCTCAAACGTTCATTAGATTTTACTACAAATTTAGCATTTTGCTGCACTGCAGGGCTGGCTGAATATTTGGCAGTAGTGAGGTTCCTGCAGGAAGAAGCAAAGGGATATAGTCATTCAAATAGCCCGAGTAACAAGAAAAGGAACAACAGAGGCAGTTTAGTATTAGTAGTTTTGCATACAACGGAATCTTCAAGCTTGGAAGACTACTTAGTTTCTTGCCAGATTTCAGAGAGTAAAGTTCATTAGATTCACTGGAGTTTGATTTCAAAACTGGCACAATGCTTGGAATTTTGTCCTTGAATTTTTCATGGGGCTGATTGCTTAACTTTGTCTCCCCTTCAGTGAATACAGAAGAAGGAACATAAGAGCTGCAGGAAACATAAAATCGTTGCTCAGACATGAAGATATACAGGATAATTCTCAAAGTTAGTTTTTTTTTTTTTTGGGGGGGGGGGGGGCGCTCAAAGGGCACAGTCACCTGGTCTTTGAAAAAAAGTAGTCATGTCCAATACATTGGATTAGAACATGACAACTGTGCCAGCTCCAAAGAGGAAAAATAACAGCAGACCGACACATGCTCATTCTTAAGACAGTCTCAAATTTAAAGAGATAACTCTTGTGTCGTCAACATGTTATTACATGAGGAACCATCTAAGAGCAGCCAAGAAGAAAATGTAGTAGTTGCTGTACATCATGATGAACTATCTTTTGAAAGCGGAACTCCCTATTTAAAGAAGCAGGAGAAAATGACGAGACATGCATGATTTCTTCAATGAATACTACTTTCATGTGTGAAGTAAAAGTCTCACTGTCAAGCCACAAGACGTGAGTGACAACCAGAAAATCGTTAGCAGAATGTGCAAGTTATTATCCTTCTAATCTAGGAAATCTCAAAAGAGTAAACTGATATTTGTTTCATGATGGGCCGACTAACTGCAATGCCTTGCCTTGGTGATTTGGGATCATTAATCTTCTTCCCACTTTCTCGCAAAAGAAGCCTATCCTTCATTGCTTGTCCATCTTGCGACACTGCATCAGTGTCCACCCCATCTCTGACGACTCCACTCATGCTCTCAATCCTCTCCCTGCTTACAATTGACATTGTTGTGAATTTTAGCCAAAGAAACTACGCAACATAGATACTGAAAAGCATCAAATATCAAACATTTATAAAAATAGAATATGTTGTATAGTATCCTACTATCCTCAGCTAGAAACATTATCACGATCAACATTCTTTTCCGTTTTCTCTGAGACTGGATCTTTACTCACCAATACTTTTGTGCTTGAACTCGAATTGTCATCAAATATCTTCCCATTTTCTTCTCTGCTGGCACTATTTTGGTCAGAAAAAGAGATGCTGCAACTCTTTTTTCCCCCTTTCTCTCTCTTTTCTTTTTTCTTTTTTTTTGGGGGGGTAGGGGGTGTTTGGACAGAGAGGGTTTGCAAAATACAGTTGTTACGACGCTATTATGGTATAAGCATACCTCCTGTCTTCAGCAGCGAACTTCGAGTCATCTCTTTTTCTGGCAAGCATGGACAGTTTTGTTCTACCACCATCACTAGTCTCTCTTGGCATGGAAACTTTTGAGTTGTTACCTCCAGGAACTTTGTGTTCTGTTACCGTTGGGTTTGCTGTAATGGATCCACTGGACAGGGCAAGAAACCATCTTAAAGATACAGTGCGATATGCCATTCACTAAATGAAAACTAATTCAGCATGATTTTAACATCTAGCTTCAAGCAAACACAAAGAAATTATTCCCTTGCTTCAGTCCGAACATGTCAAAGATTAACAGAAAAATGCTCATGCCATTTAATTTTGTTGAGAGGGGGGAAAAGAAGCACAAGAGAAGCACATCAGTTTTAATAGAAGGATCACAGTCTCAAAAGAAATGGTCATACCCTGATGCTACTATTTTGATTAAGATAAAGGGTCTGACACGCTTAAAGGATGGAAGGAATTTAAGTGGCACCAATACTATGCTAAGAAGCACGGACACCAACACGTGACACGGATATGACACGACTCCAACACCCGGGCACGTGCTTTTACATAAAAGTAGGACACGACACGTATAGCAGACACGTAGTGATTAGAAAATATTTATTCTATTACCTATGCATTTATAATTTGTTTTATGTCTTTATTTTTGAGAGGGTTGTGCCTGGATGAGCACAATAGCAAATTGTTCATAATATGTGCATTCTACAACTATCAATAACATAACCTAATTTCATCATAGTGTCTATATGTTTTGCTTGTGTTTGAGTGTTTCCGAAGAGTGTCCAAGAGTTTCGGTGTCCGACACGTGTCAGAGACGGATACGTGTTGCCGTGGGGAGAGTCTGTACTTCGTAGATACTATGGTACCAAGCTTGGTGAAACGGGCAACTTAGAAGCAGGCACCTGTACAATCCCCCATGGAAAGCAGCAGCAAGTGTGCAACTGTGCATGCCCGGTTACAAATAAGTGACTTACCTATCAACCAACACAGAAATGACATAAAATTTAACAAGAAAAAAGAAGGTACTCCAATGAGAATTTACTGCTGCAAGAATAAATAACGCCCTGCAAGGAAAGACCAAGATGGATAACCTTCCGAATGATGTTGAGAAGTACTTTGAAGTTGATCGTGGTGCTTCAGCAGGATATTGGGCATCAGAGGACATAGTATCTGGGACACTAGGTGCAAAACGATCTACACTGCTCAAAGCAAGTCTAGCACCACGGTAGCCAATAACACCACCAAGGCCACTCTTCTCATCACTTGTACTCGCTTTCTCTGTCAATACCTGCTCTGATAACTTTTCTGGTTGCTCTTTTTCAGTGTCCGATGCCAAGACAACAGCAGCAGGAAGTGTTCCAGTAACAATGCATGCTACAGATGATGGACAATTTAAAGTCCCATCTGCAGAACAATCATCCATCTCTTCCGAAAGAGTAGCTTGGGTTGATGTCTTTACCAATGATGGAATTGCAGGTGAATCTTCCGCTTTCAGCTCAGCATGTGATTGATTGGAATTTTTCTCTATTGCTTGAATTCCGAGTGCTAGGTCAGACCTCTCGGAACTCTTACTTAGTTTTGTCTCTGAAGGTACATCTGTGTTGGCTACTTCCAATGGAACTGGTATGGAACTTGATTTTGATTCGGGAATAGGATCAAAATCATGAACTGTTCCCTGAGCATACGATTTATTGGCAGTTTCTTCTGACATATGAGTTTGATGGTCCATTTCTTGGGCGGCACGTATTTCCTCTGACAAAACTTGAGTTGCTTTGGGCCGAATGAGATCCATGACTGTTTCAGATTTTGTGGGAAAATTCCTATGTGAGGCATCAAGACTCACCTCTTTATTCAGAAGAACTTCAGATTTTGAATTAGGCGCATCTTCAGGTACTGGAGCTGGTCTCTTGCTGATGATATCTTCAGGACCTTCATTGTCTATAGCAACCTGTCTGGACAAGTTGTCACTCTCAATTTCGTTCTCGGAGCCAACTTCTTTGCAGCCTTCCACTCTGCTAGGGTGGCCGCCTCCTTTAGTTGGGGGGCCATCTAAGCTGAAGTCATCCAGCCTAAGAACAAGCAGAGCATATACAGGAATCGTAACTCATAATGATGCCCTCAAAAAATATTTGTTATGTTATATCCACAGGGCCACAGCATATCAGTCATAGCTTCGTTCCCTAGAGATAAGGAATATAAGTGAAAGCTGTAGTATACTTACCCTTTGAAGTCAAATGAGAATGAAAAGTCATTCTTCTTGACTGGGCGATTTCCCTTCACAGACTCCTCTTTTGATTTTTCGTTTGATTTTGTTGGTTTGTGTGGTGAACTAGAGAAATCGAGATCTGGCATATCTAGTTTGAATGATGATAGTTTCCCAAATTCACCATCAAGAGAAAAATTCATATCCCTGGCAAGATGTATTTCATGAGACCAGCACCAAAGTGATACAGTATGAGTGGCTACCGTACAACAGAGCTGCAGGGAAGCAAACCATGTCCAACTAACACAGAAAAACGGCACTAATAGTTTCTTTCAAGGAAAAAGTTGTATCTGGACCTGATGCAGAAGTCAAAAAGATAATGATGTAAAATTTAGCAAGTAGGAAGGTCGACATGTGCAGGTAAAATGTCAAGAAGGATGTTCTTCTCATATGAAGACATCAAAACTACCACTATGAACTGTTCAATTTCCTGTTTCCATGAATTCAAACACAAAAGGATATTGATTCCTTTTGCACCCCAGTTTAACTCAAGGATCAGATATCAAAGTCATAAAGAGCAAGAATAATATACCTGCATGCCATAAGAAGGTTATCCATAAGATTAATCCATTCGGACAATTCCCAAGATCTTAGGGGGTGTGCCACAACGTAAAAGAGAAATATACAATCTCTAAGGAAATTATCTCATACAAAAATGACGAACCCAATGTGGATCCTACTAAAGTGGGTTGTATGAAGATCCATATATATTTGCCCCCACAATAGGAAGGTAGAGGCTTCTTCTACATGAACCACAATATTTTTGAAAAGGGTAGATCAGAACCAACAAAACTTGAATTGAAGTCGACCACAACTGAGTAACATAAGGCATCCAAAAGAGGGTGGATAGAAATAAAGGAGTTAGCTCTACGCTTGGGGGGGGGGGGGGCCCGGCCACAAAGGACTCGAGCGAGATCATAATGGCAAAAACAGGAGGCAAGGAAAAGTGACTAAGACTAGGTGAGGGACTCCTCTATGTGGCATCACTAATATGAATCATGTAGGAAAGAATATTATGATCATCATGATAGAAATAAATGTAAATTCAAAGCTGTTACAGAAACCTTACAATTTGCCAAAGTCAAATGCCTTTTTATTGCCTTTGGTGACCGGTTCAAAGTTGAAGTCCATATCATCGCCTCCTGTCATGGACATGGGCTTCCAAGATGTCAGAAAGTCGTTGGAGATGTCCTCATCTGTTTCAAGTAGATGTGGAAAAAATTTGGGTAAGCTGAAGATATTTTGGGAGTGGAAGGACACCTCAGGAAAGGAGTTGAACACAGTAAATGGCAAAGAGGCTAAGTTCTATGATTTCAACACATAAATTCACCAATAAAAAGTGTAATAAGAGTCCAAGAATGTTGTCCCTTTACACACCCCCCTCCCCCCAAAAAAAACACCCAAAAAGTTTTTTTTTTATTTAGTTTCTACCATCCTCCATCATTTTGCTGCTCTAATCATCATTTATACCAGCAATATTACGCCAACACTTTGCAATCCACTTTATTGTTCTAGATTGTGGGCTCACACTTCTTCATTTTCTGGATAATTTATACATGGACTTCTATCAATCTAAAAGGCAAACTGAAGAAGTGAAAAAACGTAGTTAACACAAGGAGCCAAGTTAACGCCTTCACCTATAACAAGTGCAGGCGCGCAATAGAAGATTTCCTGCACTGATTGGAGGAAATTTTCTTTAAAAAATACTTGAGTCAACACATGTATTCATATATCATTTTCTTTGCTCAAGGAGAGCTACTATAGTCTAAAATTTGTACAGGAGTAATCCTTCATCCATTTCAGTTGTGATAGGGTAGCCCTGACAGAAAGGCTCCTCCCTCATAGTGGAAAATGTCCCCTTCTGATGCACCTCTATGGCCTCAAACCAAGGAGGGATCTTAATATCTAAGCCAAAACCAAGGATCACAAAACAAAAGAAAGCAAAATACCACGGGAGGGGGGGTGGCACGGTCGTGCCACTCAGCACGGTTAGACCGTGCCACTCTGCTGGAGCAAAACACCACGGGAGGGGGGTGGCACGGTCGTGCCACTCAGCACGGGTAGACCGTGCCACTCTGCTGGCCGTCCCGGGTGCAGTTTTGTGCCATTTTCTTGGAGTTTGCCAAAAAGTTGCCTAAAGCTTTCCCTTGTGCAAACTTGGATTTTTGGGATACTTGAAGCACTTCTAAGCCTTAAAGAAAGAGCCAAGAAGGGTGTTCAAGTATTGAATGGAAAAGGGTGATTTGTGGCTAAATGAGAAGACAAACAAATGAGGCTAAGTACCTTGGATAAGTAACACCACCAAGCTACTTAGGGCTTCCCTTTCTTGGATTAATGAGATAAGTAACACCACTCAATAATCAAGGAAAGGACTCTTGATCACCACCTTGAGAAGCCAACTCAAAGATAAGCAAGAGAGAGAGACACTTGAGGGAGTAAACTCAACCTTCTTTACTTCACCAACTTGAGATGTACAAGTGAATAGTGGCCTTTATATAGGCATATACAAGAGAGAATACTTGGCTAGTAATTAAGCAAAATACTTGGCTTACAATTAAGCAAAATACTAGGCTTACAATTAAGCAAAATACTAGGCTTACAATTAAACCTTAATGGCTAAGCAAAAGTCAAGACACAAGGTAACAAAGTCTAGCCTTGTGTGGGTACGAATCAGAAATCATACCTAGGCTAAACTCTTGCATAAGATGGGCAACCCCCTTGATGTCTTTTTTTAGAGGATTGGATTGCCGCTCACCTTGTTGCTCCTCCATTGGTGCATCACCTTCCACACCCCAACCCCACCCCGTCCCCCCTCTTTGAAAGCAAGTAATTTTCTTCCCTGTCCATGAAAAAGATACTCCTAAAATGTTATTCTACACTTGGTTGACAAAGCAAACAGTACAGCCTGGGGACAAAGCCCCCTCTCATAAGAACCTCCAAAACAATGTTTACATGAACAACATTTTGAAGAGGTTGGATGTATGAGGATACCTAGCTGTGGCATCTTCCCACTGTCTTTTCCAGCCGAAGAATTGCCCTTCTCTGGTTCAGCCATCTCAGAATATACCGAAAATGTCTCTTTTTTTTTTCCTGTGTAGCAATACCATCTTGATTAGTTGATGGATAAGAGATAAAAATGAGGAACCTGATAAAGGCAGACGTTTCCAGGAGCTCTGCGAAACTACCGCCTATAATTTGTAGAGCTAAGAGATGATGACAAAACAACCATCTATTCGCCATTTCAATTGCAAACTGTTTGTAAGTGTATATATATTTAGCATGAACATATCTACTATCACACACTGGCCAACTTTCTCATGTAAGACTTATTTTTCTACACATACGCTTTCCTCTCAACCACTTAACAATGACCTGTGCTCAATCACCATCTTTGTGCAGACTCCCAACATTGCAAGTTATGGCATTAAGTTTCTAATGTCTTTAAATATGGTGATGCCTATGTTTAAGCTTTTCACAGCACTCCCCTGAGTCCCTGACTTGTCCTCAGGTTTAGCAAGAGACATGGATTTAGCAGCACATCCATGTAAGAAAATTTCCAGCATCTCTAAGTTAAAATTTGCAGCATATCAAATCAAGAGTAAACAAATATCAAAACCGCACATCCAGGGTGCTAAGCTATGAGTTGTTTCGGAAATTGTTTTTCAATGTGAAAAATCACATGAACAGATATTCTGAATTGCAATGTATTATGGCAACTTACAGAAAAAAAAGAGCATGACTTTCTCTCATAAATAATGCCCGGAGAGGGCATAAATTTTCATCTATCGTGGGTAAAATTTCTACAAACTACAATGCAGTGAGTTGAGATGGTCGTAGGAATTGAAAGCTAAAGTTAAAATTACACACCCAAACAAAAAAGGCATAATCCTATGCTTCTGTTACATATGAGGACTTATGAAATTCCGTGCATTTTACTGATTTTAAATACTATAGAAAAAAAAAAAAAAAGAAAGGCTGAAACTGTAAATTAGGCATTTCGCTCAACAGTACAAAATGCTCGATGATAAAATAAAACTCTAAGCTTTAACAGTCTAAGTTGATGCCATCATCGACAATTTGAGCTATCATCTGAAAAGCAAAGGAACAGAACACAGAGTAGCAATATGCAAGTCATCAAGGTAGCACAAAGGACTAAACGGAATTTTCTTTTCTCAAGTTCAAAATCGGAAAACTTATATCCTAAAATTTACGTAACGCAATCTCATCGAACAACCACAATGCTCCATAAATCACAACAGAGGCCAACAAAACGAAATCAGACAAATTGATTTCATCGCATATGCTGCAATCATAAAAGCATTATGAGATTGAAGATCGCCAGTGAATGAAATTGATCTGCCAGTTGTAATTCACCGTGAACAAATTGAAATCATCATGAACAACGAAAATTCAAGCCAAAATTCTTTAAACGAAAACATCAAATAGTTCGATTACTAATTTCCTCAGTATCAGGCACTTGAAGACGCGCATACACGCATGAAGATGTAGCATTACCTGACCTGTGCTGCGGTGAAGAGAGACACACAAATTCAGGAAAAAGACAGATACGGTTTGAGACAATGGAGGTAGAACTAAGGATTGAGTGGCGATTTTAGGAAAGAATTGAGGAAAGAATTGAGGCTGGGAGGCGTCTTTGTTGATTGTGGCGAATTGTGCAAAGGATGGTGGTCTTGACTCTGGAGTTTGGAAATGGCGGTGAATGATGGAAGGCGGCTCTTTTAAAATCCCCCGCTCAGCCTCCAAGCCCAGGTGCTGTACACCTTCGCTCTTAATAATGGCATCGTTTGACAACAGTGGTTTAAGTGGTATTTCGTATTTTGATTTGATTAAGATCGTATTTGATAATAGTATTTTGAATTGCTTTTAATATTTGATTAAGTGTATACACTAATTGTTTAATTTTTAGTATTATATAATCTAGTATTTTAACTAGTATTTTAAATAGTGTGATCGCATTTTAAGGAGCGTTTCTAAAAAACTTCCAGTATTAGCTTTTGGCATTCAAAAGTATCATTTCGTATTTTTTATCAAAAAATATTATTTGCAAATTTTATCTTTGGAAATTATCTATATTATTTTATATCAATTTACATTAATCAGCTAACCCAATAGCTAAATTTACCAAGTACATTCGTTTCGACCGCTTATTTAAACATCTATATGCTAACAGCTAAATTAAAAACGTTATTTCTAAATAGTTCTCCACTATCTAAACAGCTAATTTTTGCCAAATAGGACATAAGTTAATACACTATTCAGTCAATTTTTAGCATTCAGTAGCCTAGCATTTGGAAAAGCATTTCAAATAGCATTTGACATTCTAAGCAACGCTTTTTAAAAGAGTGCAGTTATAATGGTTGTCACTATATGTCAACTACCATAATGAAAAAAATCCAAAGCGTACACCTGTTATAGGTTAATTAGAGCCATTCATTTTTTATTTTATTTTTTAATAATTAAAAAATGTATTATAACAACAGCAAACTCCCAAAGTGAGTCCCGCTTTCGCGGGGTCTGGGGAGATCCAGCTGTAGGCAACCTTACCTCTACCGGTATTCCTACCCATAGAGAGGTTGATTCCATAAGACCCACAAAACAGTTTTGAGGAAAAGGTTTGGAGAGAAAAACGATTGCAAAACCATTTACCGAAGTAAGAGGAAGGGGGAGGAGAAAAGGTTCTGGATAAGCGAATAAAGAAAGGGCGAAGACATACCTCAACAAATCGTGGGCGCTTGGTGCCGTGACAATCCTGAAAAGCATGACTTGCAAACAGGCAAACCAAAACCCACCCCACCCCCTACCCCATACCGCCTAGGCTACTGCCTCCTACGGAGCCGGACCCCTACAATCAGGGACCTTAATCTTGTCCCGCCACAACCTCCTATCCTGAGCCATGTCCTCCGTGAGACCGACAACTCTCAGGTCCTCTCTAACCACCTCTTCTAGGCTCTTCTTCGGCCTACCTCTCCCTCTCTTACCACCGGATGGGTTGATACTTTCGCATCTTCGCACCGGGGCGGCCACACTTCTCCTCTTCACGTGGCCGAACCATCTGAGCCTCGATTCCCTCATCTTCTCCTCTATGGGGGCCACTCCAGCTAGGCCCCTAATAACCCCATTCGAAATCCTGTCCAATCTCGTAAAACCACACATCCACCTGACCATCCTCATCTCAGCTACCATCAACCTCTGGACCTGCGCCTTTTTTAGAGGCCAACACTCCGATCCATAGAGAACCGCCGGTCTAACTACCATCCGATAGACTTTGCCTTTCAAACCCATGGGCACTCTCTTGTCACACAGCACCCCTGATACTGACTTCCACTTTTGTCAGCCCACTCTAATCCGCTGGCTAATATCCTCGTCAATGTCCCCATTCTGCTGGATGATCGAGCCCAGATACTTGAATTTGGCGACCTTCGGTATTGCCCTCCCATCCAATACGATTTCTCCCCCCTCTTCTATCCTTCCGTTGAAGCAACAATGAAGGTATTCCGTTTTCGATCTACTCAATCGGAAGCCCCTATCCTCCAGTGTATGCCTTCAACTCTCCAGCCTGTCATTCACCCCCTGCCTGGTCACATCGATAAGGATGATGTCATCTACAAAAAGCATGCACCAAGGCACCTCGTCTTGGATACCTCTAGTGAGTTCGTCCAAAACTAATGTGAAAAGAAACGGGCTTAAAGTGAAGCCCTGATGCAGGCCCAAACTAACAACAAAATCATTGGAGACCCCTCCCGGAGTCCTAACCCCCGTCCGCCCTCTTTCGTACATATCCTTGATAACACGAATGTACGCGGGCGACACCCTTTTTTCTTCCAAACACCTCCACAATACCTCCCTTGGGACTCTATCATACGCTTTCTCCAGGTCAATGAACACCATATGGAGATCCACCTTTCTATCCCTGAACATGCTCATGAGCCCTCTGAGGAGGTAGATTGCCTCAATGGTTGTCCTGCCTGGCATGAAACCAAATTGGTTTTCTGAAATCTCTACTTCCTCTCGCAGCCTTCTCTCAATCACCCTCTCCCACCGCTTCATAGTATGGCTGAGCAGCTTAATGCCCCTAAAGTTATTACAGTCTTGGATATCCCCTTTGTTTTTGTACAGTGGGATGACTGTGCTGGCCCTCCACTCTCTGGGCATCTTGGCGGTCCTGAAAATAACATTGAAAAGCTCCGTGAGCCACTCTAGTCCCACTTCCCCCATGTACTTCCAAACTTCCACTGGTATCTGGTCCGGGCCTACTGTCTTCCCCTTCGCCATCTTCTTCAAGGCCTCCCTAATCTCCTCCTTTGTTATCCTGGCGCCCGCACGCTGATCACTACACTCTCGCCTCTACTACATCCGTCTCCCCCCCTTCCCCATTGAGGAGTTTAGCAAAGAACCTCTGCCATTTCTCCCTAATATCAGCATCCTCAGTCAATACCTTACCCTCTTCGTCCTTGATACACCTTACCACACCCAAATCCCTAGTCTTCCTTTCCCTCGCCCTTGCCAGTTTAAGAACCTCCTTCTCCCCTTCTTTTGTCCCCAATTTATGGTACAGTCTATCAAACGCTTGACTCTTTGCTACTGCTACCGCCCTTCTGACTACCTTCTTAGCCGCCTTGTATCCAATCTTCTTATGAGCCCTCTCGTCTTCTGAACTGCTGCTCATGAACTCCGTGTAAGCCTCTTTTTTTGCCTTGACTTTCTCCTTTACCTCTTCGTTCCACCACCAGGCGCCCTCCATCTTGTTGCCGCCTCCCCGGGAAAGACCTAAGGTTTCCTTAGCCGACCTTCGGATGCAATCTGCCACAGCCTCCCACATCGAGTCGGCGTCTTCTGCCCTCCTCCAAACTCTCTCCTCAGCTAATCTCTCTGCTATTAACCCTGCCTTCTCCTTTGTGAGCGTCCACCACTTAATTCTGGGTTCTTCTGCTCTTCTCTTTGACCTCTTAGGATACTTGAACTCTGCATCCAAAACCAGCAACCTGTGTTGAGTTCCCAGCAACTCGCTAGGAATCACTTTGCAGTCCTTACACGATCTCCGAGTTTCCTTCCTCATTAGAAAGTAGTCAATCTGGGTCTTGTAAGAATTGCTCTTAAAGGTCACCAGGTGGTCCTCCTTCTTCTTGAAGAAGGAGTTGGCCACCACCAAATCGAATGCCACCGCAAAGTCCAGCACAGTGACCCCTGCCGCATTTCTCTCTCTGAAACCGAGGCCCCCGTGAACCCCATTGTATCCTGCTGCCTCCGCGCCGATATGGCCGTTAAAGTCTCCTCCTATGAACAATTTCTCGCTTTGAGGTACCTCTTGGGTGACCTCATCTAGGTCCTCCTAGAAGAGCTTTTTAGTTTCTTCCGGCAGCCCTACCTGGGGCGCGTACGCACTCACCACGTTCACGAAAACTGAACCCACCAAAACCTTAATGGCCATAATCCGGTCGCTCTTTCGCCTCACTTCGACCACCTGGTCCGCCAAATCCTTCCCGACTAGGATGCAAACTCCATTCTTCGCCTTGGCTGACCTCGAGTACCACAGCTTGTACCCATCAATCTCTCTAGCTTTCGCCCCAACCCACTTCGTCTCCTGGACACACGCTATACTAACCTTACATCTATGCAGAGACTTAACTAATTCTATTGACTTACCCGTGAGGGTCCCAATGTTCTAGGATGCTAGGCGTACCTTCCGCAACCCTAACCCCCTCCTAACCCCAAAACTCCTCGGAGGACAGGCTGAAGCAGCTACATGGCCTGCCGCAGACGTCGACGTCTACGGGGCCAACGACCACCCTAAAGGTCTACAAACTAAAGGACACCCGAGAAAGCTGATCAACTCCCCTCCAACCACAAAAAGAAATAGTTACAACAGGTCTAATTTGTAAAAAAACTAAGATACAAGATGAAAAGTGAACAATATAGAAGCTAATATAAAAGCAGGGCAATCCAACCAGACGAATAGAAAAATAATAATAATAATGCTACCAACCTAACAAAAAGGAGTATAATCACATAGCATACCCACAAATCTATTTAACAGCAAACCCACAAAGCAAAATCCTCAAATCATCAAACAGTGGCAATCCAAAACAAATTCTCCAGCATGAAAACACCCAGAAACAAACGAACCCAATTCAAAAGAAAGACACCACCTCACTTACAAACTATCCACCACCTACAAGCGTAGCTTAAAGCAATGTAGTTGACCAAACACACGGCAGATCCCCAATCAACTAAAATTTCGAAAATTCTGGTATTTAAGCAAGCCCACGAAAGCATAAATCAGATAACAGAATGCCGAATTAAACAGGAATAGAGGTAAAATTATAGACAGGTGAAATCTAACTCACCTGGATCGAGGTTAGACAATGAATGGGGGTGGAAATTGAGCAAACAGACACGAACCTTGCGTCAATTGAGCAAACAGAGTCGCGACACCCTTGCTGGAAAACACCCAAACTGGTCGACAACCCCCACCAACCGGTAGGGATGGGCTGCCTGTGGCAGAACCAAGCGATTCCCGGCAGAAAAGAGGCGGTTTCCGGTCGGGCTGGGTGTTGCAAGATGTGGCTGGGCTAGGCGTCAGGCTATCGGCCGTGGTGAGAGAGAGGGAGCAACGAGAAAGGAGAGATGCAGGGGACGTGATGGCTGGCCACGGCCGATGGTCCGGGGACGTTTTCCGGCGACTTGGACGCGTTTATTTCAGGTGGGGCGGCAACAAAATCGAGTCAGAAGGTGGCCACCACTACCAGCTGCTGCACCTGGGAGGGAAACGGAGAAGCGCCGGAGACTGCTCTGGGGTTGTGTACCAGACCCCGGAACTCCGGTGTACTGGTCGGCAAAGTGCGCTGACGAGGCCCCAAGTGACCGTTCTGTGGTTGTGTACAGCAGAGAGAGAGTTTCAGAGTATCCAACAACTGATTAAAAAAAATGTATTATAAAAGTTATATAATTCTCAAAATATTAAAGAAAATTAATTTTATAAGGGTTTGTTTGATTTTTGTTTAATGCCCATTCTATTAACAACAAAAGCTAAAAACTTTTAAAAAGAAAAAAAGCAAATTGAAGAGTTGTTAATAGTCATGAATTTCTTATTTTCAAAGAACATATCATTCCCATCTATAATTTCTGGCAACCACTGAAGAACACTTCCTTCCTCCGGTCTTACCGCGGCTGCTAGTACAGAGTTAGCCGGGGCTTCTTCCTCGAGTCGTGTCATGGTCGTGCTCGGAAGAGATTGACTTTGCCCACAAGCGCACGGGTGTTGCAGTTTGGAAAAGATATCATTCCCATAAAGACCAAATGTAGTCCATTGAGTTTTGTCCTGTAAAAGTGCTCAGCAAGCAAATTTTAATTGGATGTTTGAATAATGCTATAATCTAATTGAAAAATTCAATCAATTTAAGACATCTAGGGATTTGTTTTGCTTAGTAAAAATATGGATCAATGGAATATAACATGCACTTGATCTATATTGGGAGATTGGAAGGAGTGCAATCGTATTTAGAATTCAATCTTTTCTTTTGAAATAAACTAAATTGCCTAAACTAACTAATTGTCATTCTTTCAAATGTCCTTGTTTAGTCTAAGTTATGGATTTTTTATGGCTAAAGTTCCTCTCAACGCACAAATCTTTCTCAAATATTGCTAAGTCAAGTCCTATCTTGTCGGTCAAACGGTAAGTTTCACCTTTCAGTCATTCACTTAACTATTTAGAATTCGCAAGTAAATTTGGCCAAAATTCGCTCACAACAATCTCACACGCAAGATAGAATTCAACCAACTCCAATCAATAACAAGCATAGCTAAATAAAAATTAGAAATTCCAAAATCAATACTTGGCTAACAATCCTTAGATTGAGAAACTACTCACACATATTTGAAATAACAACAACTAAATAGAGTTTTGAAGAAAACTTAGGACAACTGGAGATCCTGCTCCTTGTGATGCAGCGGAACCATGGCAATTAGGATTTCAAGACGCAACAACATCTATTATGCAAGGAATAATAGACTTACATTATGGTATCTTTTTCTTCCTCATTCTTGTTTTGGTTTTCGTATCATGGATCTTGGTTCGCGCTTTATGACATTTCTGCTATAAAAAAAATCCAACCCCGCTTCGGATTGTTCGTGGAACTACTATCGAGATTATTCAGACCATATTTCCATCTATCATCTACTCATTGCTATACTATCATTTGCTCTGTTATGCTCAATGGACGAGGTAGTAGTAGATCTAACCGTGACTATCTAAGCTATTGGACATCAATGGTATTAGAGTGTGCCTCTTCACGAAGGTGATTTAAGTGCAACGAAATGCCTCATCAAATAACATAGTTTGCAAAGCATCTGGCTTACTAGTAATCTCCCATTCCCGTCATCGGGAGACTTTTCTAACTATAGCATGCCAGAATCAGGGAGTTGATTGAGGTGGTTAGACCTAGGCCCTGAAATGCTTTCAGCATAGGAGCCTATGGTTCCATTCTTGTTGTTGTTGGAGGTACGCATCCCTCTTCTCTGTGTAGAGCGATATACGAGAAATAGATGCTTAGCCTGCAATGTCCGATAATGGCACTGAAGTAGTGAATCTAGCAGCACCATAGCAATGGCATACAACTTTGGACCTAACGGCCCACCTAGTAACCTTTCGGAATGGGGGATCCCCACTGGCAACAACCACGGTAGTAGTTTCGGAACTACTGAACTGAGAGAGGATGATAAAGAAATTGCCTCCAAGGGTTTCCTACTTTGCAAAGGCTCCAAAACAGCAAGCACTTCTTCACAACTTTCACTCTTAAACTCAAAAATAAGTAAGAAATCTAAAACTAAACTAATAAAAGAAAAGAATGTAAGAAATTAGAGAATAGGAGTTCTCTTTTGCTATGTGTCCCTTCAATCTGCTGCTAAATGGCTCTATTTAAAGAAGAACTCGATCAACATCAGCCACACAATGAAGAAAACGAAGAGACTTGCAGTTATGGACTCACAATGGACCATGTTCTTCACCATGGACCGTCCGTGGTGAGCTCAGTCTCAACATTCTTCTGTTCTTTCTTCTTTCCATGGGCATAGTGACTTAGGGGTGTCCGTGATGGGTCAAACTACGCTCATTTAGGGGTAAAATCTGGAGTAAAAGGTCCAAAAACCTACAAACACACAGAAAAGGACCATACCCGAGCGTAAAACAGAAAAGGAGTGTACAATATAGCATACAACACATAATTCTCCCTAAAAATGGTACAAAATGAACTCCAGTAGAGTGCGTTTTAAGAACTTATCAACTCCCCTATGCTTAAACCGTTGCTTGTCCCCAAGCAACTATAAAACTGAAGCTAAAAACGAATAACCTCCTCAGGCATATATCAGTAGCAACATCAATAGCCAAAAATCAACACAAGAAGTTTAGCCCAAAAGTGATTAAAAACTTTTACAAACAAATAGGAGAAGGAAACTTTTGAAATAAAAGTAAGAATCGTCACATCAAATATTGAATCAATCACTCAAATTAAATTGAACAATTATATTAGCATATTACAATAAGTAGAACTAGAAGAACCGTTAGAAACTCACTTAAGGATTGAGGCACTCACTGCTCATGTGTTTAAAGTAAAATGAGGTTTTCTCAAATCTCATTCCGTAGAACCAAATCAACCATAAGCTTGATAAGAAAGACTTTCTAATTTGCCACCATTACAATGCAAAACACACAAGGTAATTATGAGGACTTTTTTAGGGTTGTAATGGGGCAATTGGTTAAAGGTAAGGAAGGAATAAACATTTTGGGATTTGTGGGGCTAAAAGCCAAAGACTAAGAGCATAAACCATCATCTCCCAACTAAAATATATTCCTCAAGCCTATACATCTCGAAATATCAACAACATCCCCAATGAGATCACAAGAGAAAGTGCTTAAAATATATACAACCAATGCCAAATCCTTTTATTTATTTATTTTTTTTCTCTTTCTTTCAACATTTTTTTACACACCTTTGGTGTGGTTTGTTTGTTCTTTTTTTTCATTTTTTTTCTTTTCTTTTCTTGTCAAACATCAAAGAGAAGGATCATGGCAAAGGAAACTACCCACTTTTCAACACTTTTCTAGCAATTCACAAAGCATAACCCAATTGACTTGAAGGGAAAATAGAACATGAATCCCTTATCGCATCCAACCAAACCACAATATCCATAAAAACTCTATAGCCTTGACTAAAAGGAGAAGACATGTGTGTGGCCAAGGATGATAATATAGATTCTTATTAATAAACACGGTAAAGGTTCAAAGGGGTAGTAAGGGATAAATCATTCATATAAGGGTAATTATTGGTCAATGTAGCCATAAAGTCAAAGAACGCCTCAATCATGTTGTCTAAATATGCATGCTAAATGTGATCTCAAACAAGAGCCAAAACAAGTTCTAGACACTTGAAATCTAGTAAGAGTCACACATGAAAGGAAATATGAGACTAAAATAATGAATTAGTCTATTTAAGTTCAAAATCTTACAGGACAAAGCTCATCTAGCTCATTGAATGTTATATGCTAAATACTCATGCCAAGAATCATTAAGCAATCCATTCACATCCAACTGGATGGTCAAAACATGAAACATAGCTCAGAAACTCATAAACAAGCATTTTATTCACAAATGGGCCTAACAAAAAGGGTCAAAGTAGGTAAAAGACAACCAAATAGTCTAAAGACTCATCATCAGCGGATTTATAGGCCCATTTTTTCAGGGTTTTCCTGTTTTTTGGTTTTTTTTTGAATTTTTTTATCAGCCTAAAATGCAACTAAAGACTAAAAAATGTCAAAAAAAAACAAAAATGAAGAAAGAAACCTAAAAAAAACTAAATGATCAAATAAAAATGCAAAGTAAGCCTAAATGCAAACTTTCACACATCCACAAAACACATATATACAACCACAAACATGTAACAACTACAACAACTCCCCCTTGCTTGGACAAAGCATTGTCCTCAATGCAAACACATAAAAAGCATAAGACTCTAAAAGGGGGTAGAGAAGAAGGAGGCTGGAGTTGAGAAATGTGCTAGTCCTGCCAAGTCTCTAAGTAGGCCCTAAGTCTTAGAAGATTGGTTTTTGGAGGCAATCATTCGACAGAGCTCATCATGCCACTCCTAACCAACGTCACGGAGTGAGGTATACTCAGTTTCTACATAAGCTCGTAGAGAAACTTGCCCCTCTTGGATTGACTAAAAGGTAGCATACAAATCAGGATAGTCATGAGAGGAGGATGGTTGGGATGAACTAGAAGCCCTAGGGTGAGTACGCGGAGGAGGTGGGGCGCACCAGGTAAAAATTAAAGATTGACCCAGTTTAAGAGAGAGGTGTGATCATAATTTGGGAGAGGCATAAGCCAATTCCTAAGATAAATCCAACAGATACGCCCACCATCTACCCTACAGAATTTCATTTGTTGAAAAGCAATCAAGTTCAACCACTCCGAACCTACAACTCTATCATCAAGATTCAGTTCAATACCAATTAGCCTAACAATAGAGGTAATGAGGCCTCCAATGACAATCCTATGTGTAGAACTAGTGGCTGCACTATATAAGTGATTGACCAAGAATTACCAAGGTTTAATCCAACCACTTTCAAGCATGCTATATAAAAAATATAATTCAGACAGGGGAGACACATTTAAACTATACTCCCTAGCAATCAAACCACAAGTTAACAAGAATTGGGCCATATGAATACAGGGATTTCGGATAACCATACCTTTGAAATTACCAGTGTCATACCGATGATCCTCGAAAATTTCATACTAAAAAGCATTCAAATTGAATTCCTTAGGGATATGGCGGTGTGTTAAATCTGTACTCTGTGAAAAACTGAATACACTATTAAAGTCACTCAAATTAACTTCATAAAACTCTGTATTAAGATAAAATGAAATGTAGCCCTCTTGACATCGAGGGCCACTCGTGACCTCAACATACAATGTGCTTAAACATTCAAGGGTGAGGTCCCAATAAGTGTGGTCCCTAGTTTCTAAAAATTGTCCCATTCCGCCCTGAGCAAACAACCAGCGAATATCATTTAATAATCCCAAATGGTTCAACACATCCTCATCATAATATCGAGTAGCTACTACTAGTTTACTACTCAAAGCATCATATCTACCAACATGCTCAGGATTAGTTAAACCAAGGGGGTGTGGAATGTTACCTCGGTTTCTTGCGGTGGTGGATGTTCGGGAGCTTCGGGGTGCTCTTTATGGGGCTTGACTTAAAGTTTGAGCTTCTTGCGTGGTTCTTACCTTCTTCTTTGATGCCATGGTGGTGTAATGTGGATAGGTAAAAAGCTTGAAAAATCAAACTAAAAGAAAATGGGTAGAAAAATGCTAGGAAATAAAAATTTTAAGAAAAGGGAAGTAAGCAGTGAAGAAATATGGAAGAAAAATGGAAGTTGGAAGAATAAAAAGTAAACAATGGAGTTTTGAAGGTTGTGAGTATGGAGATGAGAAAAATGAGAGACAAAGAAGGCTTGAAAATGAAAAATAGAGGGACATATGGGGTAAAAGTGAAGAAAGTAAGTGAAAAGGGAAGAAATTTGATAGTTTTTAGTGAAGAATTGAAGGTTTGAAGTGAAATGGTTATGAAGGTTTTAGAGAGAGATGGGGTCGAGTTTTGAGGAAGAAGATGAATAAGTTTAGGTAGGCACCACGAGATATCCGTGGAAGTTCTGAAAACCTCTTAGCACGGGCTTTTTCTTCTTTATTATTTTTAGGGCAATTGGATAATAATAAATCATACTTTTGGGGGTTTGGATAATGTTAAACCGTACTATAAAGTTGGACAATAATAGTATTTACCATTGACATATTTAATGTTTTCATCCATAGTGATGGTAGAGACAACCGAAATATGACATGGCAGTCGGAGTAATAAATTTTTCACAATCATACGCTTGGAAAAGAGTTGACCTATGAAGTTGGTTTTGTTTTCATTCAAAAAAAAAAAGAAAGCTAAACTTTGGCCCCCCCCCCACATTCTCCCATCTTCCTCACCTTAGAAAAAAAAAGAAAGAAAAGAAAGCTAAGGCATGCAATGAGATTGATTTCAGAATGGTCTTAGATGAGTTGAAGAAAGCATCCCCAAAAGCTGCTGATGACTTCATTGAACAGAATCCTAGAGTGGTCTGCAGGGCCTTTATGAACACAAAGAGTAGATGTGATGTCATAGTCAACAACATGGCAGAAACTTTTAATGCGTACATAGTACATAGTACAAGCAAGAGCCAAGCATATTATGAACACAAAGAGTAAATGTTATGAACACAGAGAGTAAGCGAGAGGCTTAACAGAGGAACAATGAGGTGAGGAAGACGGGAGAACGTGGAGGGGGGGTCAAAGCCTGGCTTTCTTTGTTTTTTTTTTTAAAATGAAAACAAAACCAACTTCATAAGTCAACTCTTTTCCAAGGGTATAATAGTCAAATGTTTATTACTCCGACTGCCATGTCATATTTCAGCCGTCTCCGCCTCCACTATGCACACAAACATTAAATATGTCAATAGTACATACTATTATTGTTCAACTTTATAGTACGGTTTAATATTGTCCAAACCCCCCAAAGTGTGGTTTATTATCATCAAATTTCCCTTATTTTTATTGCATTATTTATTGTTTTGTTGATTTTCTAGTGGAGGTTCTAAATACCGCAAGCACAAAATACAATAAAAAAATAACATAAAAAGGGAAAAGAAAAACAAACACATGGGTTGCCTCCCAAGAAGTGCTCGTTTAAGATTAGGAGCTCAACCTTTCTTCTATTCAGGTTTGGGTTCAATGAAAGTGTGTTATTGGACTCACCCACTACATATGTTTCATTTTTATCGCGAACCATGAAATAGAAGTCTTTCAGTTGAAGATACCACCTCTAATACTCAAGTTGAAGGTCCTTCATCATCAAATTAGGCTAAAGCGGACTATTAGCATACAAAACAATTTGATATCGGGCTCCATCAGACGGGCCACTATCTTCATACTCAATCCCAATATAATAATCCAAATTAACTCTTTCCATAGGAGGTAAAGAAAGAACTAATTGAACGAACTTGCAGTAGTCACTCAATGGAAGACTCATTAGAAGCATAGGTCTCAACTTTGGGTATGCTAGGTAGCGTAGGAGTAGCAAACTCCATCTTAACATAACCCTGATCGGGATCGTTTGTTGAAATGCAATCAAAATTAGAAGGGTTAGGACAACCTCAATCATCCTCCATCTCAATTTTAGGAGAAAGGGAACTAGATCAGAGAGGAAAGAATTAGGGGAAATAATTTTATTTTCCATAAAACAAAATGCAGCATAACACCCTTCATTTCAAAGGTTATCTACCCTCCTTTTACATCAATCATATAGCGTGAAGTAGGTAAAACAGGTCTCCCAAGAATAATCTGGGCATCGTCAGTCTCAATCATATCAGCAATGATAAAATCTTCAAGCACTCATAAATCTCCTATTTTTATAGGCACATTTCCTCTAACATAGCTAAAGGTCGTTTTTCGGAACCATCCACTAATTGGAGTGAAAAGGATGCTGGTTGCAATGGTCTTAAGTGAACTTTATGGAACATAGAGTAAGGCATCAAACTGACACTTGCACAAAGGTCACATAAGGCTCTATCATTCTTCACTTTTCCTACTACACAAGAGATAAAAAAAGGTACCTAGGTTATGAAGCTTATGGGGAAAGACTTTGGGGTTCTCAAAACTGCCTTTTTCTTTAAAAGTTTTGGGCTCACCCTCATCATTTTCTCCTTATTCTCAGTCATGCTCACATCTCTACCCTTCTCATGTCCTCAGAATCCTCTACCCCTTCTTTCAAGGTAACACAGTTACACTGCTCGCGGGGTTAGACTCGGGTTTACTAGGAAGTCCACTCAGGGGTGTAGATGAAGAGGTAGTTTGTTGAGCAATTTGTGCTTCCAACATCTTATTGTGAGTAGTAAGCACATCAGCCTTAGACACCAATTGCTTAATGTACTCATCTTGTTTTTACTGTGCCCAAAGCATATTCTCCATCATAGTCTCTAAGTTTGATTTTTGAGGTGCTTGTTGAGGATAGGATGGTATTCAAAATCCAAAGGGTGGTCTAAAATTCATTTGAGGCACAAGTGGGGCATTAGACATATAGGAGAAATTTAGGTGATTCCTCTAACCAGGATCATGTGTGCTAGAGAAAGGATCATTTGTTGGTCTAGGGTTATAGTTGTTCACATAATTGAGTTGCTCACTTACATCTTGGGCAAAAAGATTACCCACTTGACAATGTACAGTCAAATGATCAAATGACCCACATATATCACATGATGGGGAAGGGGTACTTGAACTGATAGAATTAACATTCAAGCGCTCTAATTTTTAGACATAGCATCAACTTTAGAAGAAAGCATAGACACAACATCTAATTCCAGCTTACCTCCAACCCACTTGGGTTGGGATTCTCTCAGACGACCTTCGAAAATTGTTAAGAGCCATCTCTTCTATAAGATTGTATGCTTCATATTCAGTTTTTGTTCATAAGAGCGCCTCATCTTCATTTTAAGAAAAGGTAGTGATTTCATTCCGCAGGCTTGCTGTCTTACTCGGAGGAAAGAACTTCGTAAGAAAAACTTTAGTAAGCTCATCTCATGTCGTGATGCATCTTGGAGGCAACGAGTGAAGCTATGCCCTCGCCTTATCCCTAAGTGCAAAGGGAAATAGACGCAAATGGATAGCATCTATAGAAACTCCGTTGAGCTTTAACGTATCGCACACTTCTGCAAAGACCGAGAGGTGTAAGTTTGGATCTTCTAACGAGGTGCCTTTGAACTCGGATTGCTGCACCATTGATATAAGGCCTAGTTTGAGCTCAAAATTGTTCGCTTCTATGGTTCCCCAAGCGATGCTTGAGGAAATGCCTTGGACTCCCGAGGTAACAAAATCCCAGAGTGTCCTTCTTTGGTCACCTCCTATTCCTTCCATCAACGAAGAAACTGCTTGAGCCTTTAGTTTTTGGTCTTCTACCCTTAATTTCTTCCTCCGAGAGCGAAAAGTCCTTTTGATTTATGGATCAAATTCAAATAGAAAGGGACTTTGCATATAAAAGAGAAATCCTGTAAAATTACCAACAAAACTACCAACGCAAATAAAAAATATAAAAAAAAAGAAAAAGTGAAAAAAATGCTTGGTCAATTTCTAAGAGGTAACTCAATATCCACAAACTTGGGTCCCCGGTAACAGCACCAAGAACTTGACCTTCCCTATAAGTGCACGGGTATTGTAGTTTAGAAAAGATATCGTTCCCACATAGACCAAATATAGCGTATTGAGTTTTGTCCTATAAAAGTGCTAAGCAAGCAAATTTCAATTAGGTGTTTGAGTAACGCTATAATCTAATTGGAAAATTCAATAAATTCAAGGCATCTAGGGATTTGTTTTACCTAGTAAAGATATGGATCAATGGAATATAACATGCACTTGGTCTATATTGGAAGATTGGAAGGGGTGCAATCAGATTTAGAATTCAATCTTTTCTTTTGGAATAAACGGAATTGCCTAAATTAAGCAATTGTCATTCTTTTAAATGTCCTTGTTTAGTCTAAGTTATGGATTTTTGATGGCTAAAGTTCCTCTTAACAAGCAAATCTTTCTCAAGTATTGCTAAGACAAGTCCTATCTTGTCAGTCAAATAGCAAGTTTCATTTTTCAGTCGTTCATTTAACTATTTAGAATTAGCAAGTAAATTTGGCCAAAATTTACTCACAACAATCTCAAACACAAGATAGAATTCAACCAATTCCAATCAAGAACAAGCACAACTAAATAAAACTTAGAGATTCCAACATCAATACTTGGCTAAGAATCCTAGATTGAGAAAACTACTCAAACATTTTTAAAATAACAACTAAACAAAGTTTTAGAGAAGAAAACTTAGCACAATTGAAGATCCTCCAAGGATTTCCTAACTTTGCAAGGGCTTCAAAATAGCAAGTACTTCTTCACAACTTTCAACCTGAAGATCAAAACTAACTAAGAAATCTAAAACTAAACTAAGAAAATGGAAAAGAATGAAGCGATTAGAGAATAGGAGTTCTCTTTTGCTGTGTGTACCTTCTATCTGCTACAAAAAGACTCTATTTAAAGAAGAACTCAATCAACCTCAACCATATGATGAAAGAAAACAAAGAGACTTATAGTTATGGACTCCCTACGTACTGTGGCCTTCCCCATGGACTGTCCATGGTGAGCGCCATCTCGACATTCTTTTGTTCTTCCTTCCTTCCACGGGCATAGTGACTTAGGGGTGCCCATGGGGGATCAATCTACACTCATTTAGGGGTCAAGTCTGGGATAAAATGGTCGAAAAAACTACAAAACACAGAAAAGAACCATGCCAGAGCGTAAAATAGAAAAAGGAGTGCATAATATAGAATAAAACACATAATTCTCCTAAAAATGGTACAAAATGACTTCGAAATAGAGTGCACATTTTAAGGACTTATCAGAGGCCTCCATAAATTTCGGCGACCACGAAATTTGCCGACAGTCAAAGAAAGATGTTCACCATTATTAACGGCCACCACTAAATTTTCCATCTCCTTGCCTTCATTACATGGTACGTTGGCCAGCGCTCAGAGAGGTTGAGCAGAGTGTACGAGGCAATGTCCACCATTACTACTGGCGACAAGGTTGCTGGCGGTAAGGATATATTAGCGATGTGGAGAAGACAAGGTGATGTCCGCCATTATTGCTGGCGACAAGATTGCCGACAGTGAGAACATGTTGGCGCGCGACTAGTGACGCTTCGTTGCTATTGCTGGCCGACGAGGATCCAATGTTAAGCTGAAAATCATGCATTGTTTTGTTAAATAATCCGATTTTATTTTATATATTATTTCATCTAATTTGCTTTATTTCATATATTTTTCAGGATTAGCATTAATTCAATAAAAAGGAGAAGAGAGGACATCGAAGCTCGGGTTTTACACGTTTGGCTATAAAGACGGTCCAAAATTAAATAATTATGGAAGACATTATTTCCATGATTATTTAATTTGGCTAGCGTTCAAGAGTTGGAGGAAAGCTACAAGTCTTGAGGGAGTAGAAGTCTAAGGAAGAGAGGAACGAAACCCTAAGTACAAACCCTAGTCACTAAAGGAAGCTTCCCCCTCACCCCTAATAACTCCTTCATCATCTCCTTCACGCCTTCCTTCTTCTTCCTCAATATAAATCATCACCATCATCTTCTCATTGCGGCGGGGAAGATCACACTCACATCTCACTTCCTCTCTTTATCCCCACCAACCCTACCATCGTCATCTTTTCATCGCCACCAGCACATCTTCATCAATCATCCACGGCATTCACATCCTTCTTCCTTCATCACACGTCCCACCCTCTTCTTCCTCACCATAATCTCTACACATCAAGCTTCTCCCCACACCCAACACAACCCTATGTCACCATCATCATCATCTTGCATCACAATCCAGGACACCCTCCTCAATCACGCAAGCCCAGAATCTTCACGGCAGCCTCATCTTATTAGGGTTGTATTATTTTTAGTTTTTTTTTTGTTTAGATTATTGTTAAACATGCATTATTTGGGTGAAATTTGTGATTTTAATTTGAACATGAGTGAGTAATTTGTTTGTGCTTAATATAATATGTTGAGTTATTATATTCAAGTTTTGATGATAACAAATCCAAGTGTAAAAATGTGTCCAAGTAGTGTTGCTCCAAACATGATCTGCAAACAGGCCTAACTGGTGTTTGTAATCTTTACTGTGTTAACTGGTTTGCTACATATGAGAACAAGTCCTTAAAACAGGTTTTAAATTGGTGATTCTACATTAAGTCAAGAACGCCATCTTACAGTTGGTTGTAAGGCATGTTCACAGCAGCTCTTCTAGCAATGC
>JACYFF010003369.1:37581470-37611581 GCA_017589665.1 Selenicereus undatus
GAAACAAGTTTGTTTAGCAAGGACAGGCTTGCATGACCTAGTCTCTTGTGCCATAGCATTATATCATCATTTAATGCATTTAAACAAGTCAGATTATTTTGGGGAAGAGTGGAAATACAAACTTTATAGACATTTTGACATCGCTTCCCCCTTAATATAACATCTCCTGTGTTGTCATTCACAACCAAGCAACGTGTTTTTGAAAACAATACTAGGTTGTTCTTGTCACACATTTGGGACACACTTAGCAAATTGTGTTTTAACCCATCAACTAAGTGCACATTATCAATTGAGTGGGAGAGAGTTTTACCAATATTACCTATACCGACAATTGTCCCAGACTTGCCGTTTCCAAATGCTACACTCCCACCATTTAGAGCTGTAAGTGAGAGAAAATTTGATCTTTCACCAGTCATGTGCCGTGAACACCCACTATCGACATACCACAACTGCTTGTTTTCAAGGGTGTTTGTGGGGTTGCTCATATGGTTGTTTTCTCTCACTTCAGCCTGCAAAACAAATCACGGGTTAGTTTTGGGAACCCAGATCCACTTGGGTCCCATTCTTTTAGACAAATAAATCTCATCTTTTCTAATCCAGATTTGTTTCACATGCTTTTCATTCTTTTCATTGGCATGTTTTCTTAAAGGGCAGGTGTATCTATAATGACCCGTTTTCCCACACTGAAAGCAAACAATATTTTCAGGTAATCCAACATACTTCCTATGTATGGGATAAACAGTCCGTTTAGGCTTATAACCAAGTCCCTTTTTGTTTCGACTGTGGTGAGTGTTTAACCAATCAAGGGCTTGTGAGGACTTGTTCCAACGCTTGGTCGTGGCAAGTTTGGTTTCCAGTTTTTCTATATTAACATGCAAGCTCTTGTTCTCTTTGAGCAAGTCTTCAACCATTCCTTCCACCTCAAAGAGTTTTTCTTCCACTCGAGTATAATCTCCTTCTTTTATAAAGAGATTTTCTTTGAGCATGTTAATATTTTCATGTAAACCAAGTTTTTCATTTTTAAGAATTTCATTTTCAAGCTCCAGGTCACGAACTTTTCTTTTTAGATCAGCACAGGTGTCTAACACATTATATAGAAGTTCTTCTAAAGTAGCTTTGTTAAGACCATGTACCTTGTTCTTGAGATCTGTGAATCTGATTGTTGATTCATCATCTGAATCTGAGTCACTTTGTGCCATCAGTGCTACGACCTCTTCTTCAGCTTCAGATTTTCCTTCATCTTCAGAGGAATCTCCCCAAGCAGCCAGCATAGCTTTCGAGAATCGCTTGCCCAGATTGTTGACAGGGTGTTTTCGACCCTGTTTTCGAGGTTGTTCGGGCATCTGATCTTCTCGAAGCAGAGGATAATTTTTGACTAAGTAATCTGGTTTGCCGCACTTGAAACACCCTATAGGTTGATCTTTAGGGGTGTTTCTGGACTTACTGAATTCTTTTCTTTTGTTGTTCTCCTTGACCTTTTTGAAGAATTTCTTGAATTTTCTGGACATTAGGGCCATATCCTCATCTTCAAGGTCAGAGTCAGTGTCCTCATGTGCTTTCAAGGCAAGCCCACGATCCTTCTTTTGCTCCTCTTTCTGTTGTGAGTTTTTTCGGAGTTCATAGGTTTGGAGATTACCAATCAACTCATCAAGGGTGATTTTGTTCATGTCTTTAGCCTCTTGGATGGTTGTTACTTTGGCCTCCCACGTACGAGGTAGAATTCTGAGGATCTTCCTCACCAACTCTTCAGTGGTGAAGGATTTTCCCAAGGATTTTAACTCGTTCGTTATGTGGGTAAACCGTGTATACATATCCATTATAGTCTCACGATCACCCATATCAAACAACTCATATTGTCGCATAAGTAGCTCAATTCTAGATTGTTTAACTTGACTCGTACCTTCATGAGCAACTTGCAAGGCGTTCCAGATAGCTTGGGCTGATTCACACTCAGAGATGCGAGTGTATTCATCGGGTCCTAGGCCAAAATAGAGTAGCTTCTTGGCCTTTGCATTTTTCTCCATTTTCTTGTAATCTTCATAGTCAAAATCTTTCGGTTCCTTGGAAACTTTCTTGCCATCTTCAAGTATTTTGTAGGGAACAAGTGACCCGTTCTTGATGAGCATCCATAACTCATAGTCTTCTGCCTGAATGTAGTTCTCCATCCTGTTCTTCCACCAACTATAATGTTGGCCGTTGAAATAGGGTGGACGAGTGATGGATTGTCCTTCAAGAATGCCTTGTGGTGTACTCATTTTCAGAATCTCTCAAGGTGTTAGCCTTGTTGTGAGAGAACCTGCTCTGATACCACTTGTTAGATTTATGAGTCTACTTCCACAAGAGGGGGGTGAATTGTGGTGTCTGATTTTCGCAATTTTGATTGGGCGTATTGCGAACACCTCCCGAGCACATGATCTCGGTTATGGGTTCCTACTGACGATGGTGTTTGAGTACTTTGGGATAGTGCTCACACGGAGAGTAGCCGCCCAAACAATTGATGACTTCGGGGTTGATACCCTACTTGGGTGCGGCTATGAGATTGAGGGATCAGCCTCCAAACAGGGTCGTCGACCACCTCGACCACCTGTTTCTGGACAGGTTGAGGCTGTTCTTGAGGACAATGCTCGCCTCAAGAAAGAACTCTCCGCAGTCAAAGCTGCCTTCGCTGAAGAACAAGCTCGCTCTGCCAAGCGACATGAAGACTTGCTTGCTCTTCTCTCCACCCTTGCCTCTTCTATCCCTCCTCTGCAAACAAAACCACCTCCTGCACCTTGATTGTATAGGGTGTTTTCTAGTGTCTGTTGGTGTTTTGTTTGTTGTTTCTGCATTTACTGTATTGCCTTGTTATTAATAATATATTTTTTGCAGTATGTGTTGTTCCATATGATTTCTATTTAGTTGTTCTTCCTTTTTAATGATGCCAAAAGGGGGAAGAATTCAATATAACATGGAACATGAAATGAAAACATGTTTGAACGTTGGCTGGCCTGGACTCTAATTGCCTTTGTGGATCCCTATCAGCATTAACTTTTTGTCAATATGGATACTTGGTTTGTCATCATCAAAAAGGGGGAATTTGTTGAAACCATTATTATGTTTTGATGATAACAAACCTAAAGCAATGTTGCTCCAAACAAGATGTTTTCAACATGTGCTTTAACTTGTTGATTGTTGAGAACAAGTCCTGAGAACATGTTTTCAACAATGCGCATTAACCTGTTTGTTGAATGTTGAGAACACGCCTTGAGAACAGGTCTCATACCTAATGGTTCACTCTCAAGATCACCACCTCCATGAGATGATTGAGTTGATCGTACGAGAAGCAATTCATGAACTCTAGCAAGACAAAGAACAATCCCAGCAAACAAGGTGACCTTGGTGTTCACGGCATTTATACAGATCTTGGACAAGATGACTAGTTTAAAACAAGAAGTCCGGGGTATATAGATTTTATTTATTTAGACTCTTGTTAATATGCCAATACTGAAAACACCTTATAAAACACCTCTTGAATCGATGTTTGTGCTAAACGCTTCAGAACACCAGTTACGAACAACCCTGTGAACAGGGTGCCTAGGGTGTTTCTGACCTAAACTGGCCTTACCCGGTTATCTTTGAAAACTTATTTTCGGTTGGCCAAGATCTCCAGAATAATTCCTTAAACTCAAGATTGCTATTTTCTTGGAAAGGATAATTCTTGAAAATATTATGGGAGATTGCAAAACCTATTTTTGGAAAACTTTTAAATCGAAATGTTATCTCTTTCTCTCTCTCTCTCATCTCTTGGAAAGCTTTTCAAAATACCTTCACAAGATTTTCCACGGTTATTATGGCTAAAAATAATCTTCTTAGAATGCTATAATTTTGGGAAGATTTTCTTGAAAATCCGTTGGGATTTTTATTTGAAAAAAGAAAATCATCTTTACCAAACTTAGTTGATTTTCTCTCCTCTCTCCCTGGTTTTTACCGTTGGTTTTTGAGCATAAAAAGGGAGAAGCATTTGAGATGAAAAGACACGAACATAGACTGACACAAAGGAAAACACAAAAAGGAGAGAACACAACACAAAACGAGATTCAAAAACGAGGTTTTCTAGAAAAATAAAAGTGCTTTGAGCTATTCTTGAGAAAAGAGAAAACCGAGACAAGTTGTGTTAAAAGTGTGTTTTCAAGATATTGGCATAATAGGATCTTCATTTGTACCTTACATCTGCTTAGTGAGAAGCACCCCAGTAAGGTGTTTTTGACCTTGATCTCAGATCAGTCAAAAGTGAGTGAGTGTGTCCTAGTCGTGTGGACTTTGGACGTGTCCAATCTGGTGAGATTTGGACGTGGTGTAATCTGCCTTGAGAAGGAGATTACGTGGTTTCAAGGTTGTAACAAGGTGTGTTACAATTGTAACGTGTTAAGCCCGGTTTAGTGAAGTGGTTAAATCCTACACGAGGTAGGTCGTGGGTTTTCACACCTCAGTTGGGCTAGAGGTGTTTTCCACGTGAAAAATTGTGTGTGCTTTAATTTCCGCATCTATCTTGATAATTTTCGCTCTTGCTACATCTGAAAACACCCTCTGCAAACAAGTCACAGAGGTGTTTGTCATATATAACGCGAAAATCAGACACCACAATTCACCCCCCTCTTGTGGTAGGATACTCTAAGATCTAACATAATCTATTTGAAACCATGCTAAATTAATTATTTTGAAACAAGTTTCATGCTTTATTGTCTAGTTGATTTATATTCATGATTCTATAGCGATTAGTATTTATTGTTCATGATATTCGTATTATATTAATTAGAATGAATGCTAGTTAGTTTAATACGAATTCATATGATAGTTTAAAAGGCTTTAATACGTAAAAGTTATCATCTTTTAAGCATTAGTATCACCCTAATTAATCATGGATGGCTCAAACCCATTTCTTTTAACTAGGTAATCGTTATAGATCTTTGTTAAATCGATTTGCTGGTAAATTGGTTACAAAGCATTAGATGATATTTTTCTAATACGTAATGCTCTAGTTTGATTAAATTCTTGCACTGGTGCAAGGGTTATCAAAACTAGTAGGGTTTATATTAGGGTTGGACCTAATTAAACTATAATATAAGGAAAAACGGGGAAGATCCGTTGGTGGGTGTGTTCTACAGTTCAACTCATGGATGAAATCAACTTGTGTGTTAATGATAAATATTAATTTGCATGGTAGATAGAGATTATACTAAGTATTTTTCATAAATTTGACAACTTTTGATTATTATTTGTTGCTTAGAGCTAATTTGATTAGTTTGTTAATTTTTGTTCTATTTTATTGGCTTCAATATAATTTCAATCGACCCCTCAAAAAGTACAGTCTTTTAGGAGTGTCTAGGTAACTTTAGATAGTTTAGATTTTGATTTTTAGAGTGGTTATAATTTTAGATTGATTTATATTCAGTTTTAGTATTTAATTACCGGTTTGTTAGAAATTAGACTAAAAATAGTTATTTTCATTATTTTTTGATTTTTATCAATTCCTAGAGTTTATATAGTGTCCTAGTCTTCCCATATCTAATTTCGTAATTTTTGGAAGTTATTTGATAATTTTTCAGAATTATTTTGTGAAATTGATATCTGCAGGTTTTTAGGTTATTAATTCTGAAAATTTCGACTTTAACTATTAATTCACGATTATTAGGTATTGTTAAGTCCAGAAAATTGTGTCCTAGAATTAGGGTAATTTTCTTTATTATTTTTGTATTTATATTTATGCAGATTATTTTATTTCTAATTTCAGATTTAATATTCTGCATTGATATTCTGTGGTAATTTTTTGATTTGATTTTGCTAAAATTGTTTGGATACAATTGAGGAGTTATAAGCTTATAAAGCTGAAGAATAATATTTTAGGTTACTGTTTGACATTTTTAATAGTTATTTTCTAATTATTATTTGCTGTTTTGATTTTTAATTAGAGTTTCAGTTACTATTTTGTTTTTATTTTTCTAGATTATTTAGGAAAGCTTTTCACTATTTCCTTTCCAGAATATAATCCAAAATATTTAGGAGCATCGTTGGGTGTTTTTTCAGATTTTTATTCATTAGATTTTAATTATTTTAGAATTATTAAGATTAGATTTAATAAATTGGATTAGTAAAATCATTTAGGATTAAGCTAGCCTTTTTAAAACAATCTTTCTTCGTGAATCGATCCCTACTTTCCTATGCTATAAAAATTATTTAATAACCGAAGTAGTGGTTAAATTTGTAGCTCTCGACAAGCTTTACATCCAACGAGCTGTGTTGCTTGACAGCTAATCGCTTGGATTTAGGGTTGGGTTGCCTGGGTTTGTTCGATTTTCTTTTTTTTATTTTTTAATCCAGCACAAAATAGTTAAGTATAATTGAGCTACTCAATGTATCCATGAAAGACAGTGGTATAGTAGTAGAGTGGGGTTGCTCTTTATGTTTGGGTTGTGAGTTTGATTCCCATGGCTGCCCTTTGGACCTCACATTTTGTTTTTGGAAGGCAACATTAATTTTTCTTTTTCACAAGAAGTCTCCATATAATTTCTTTCCAATTAATCTCCCTTCTTGTAACACCCCCAAAGTGCTAATGACATGATTTATGGAAAACTATAGCGGGAGACTTAATGATAAAAGGCGCTACCGTCGTCCTAATAAGGATAAGGCTCACTAAAACCATTTAATCTTGCAACTCATGCTCAAATCACAATATCTACTAAACTAAAACACTCCAAAACCAAAGTTCGTAATAGTTCAACTTCAATACAATTAACTTAATCATACAATGTGCTAACTCGTACTCCACACTACACAAGTATATTGAATATAAACCCAACTTGACCCTGAGGTCGATCACAACATTCATGCTATGCTGAATCCACTGTGAGCATTCGATGACTTCCAAAAGGGCTTGCTAAATGGAGAAACATGTGATAATTCATCACCTAAAATGGAAAACATGAAAACAATTCGAAAATGTGAGCTAAAATGCAGTACATACATTCCTGTATTGTAAAATGAGCGCAGAAACACTGTTGATGGGTACCCACCTTTGCAATTCATTTAGTTCGCAATAACAATGAAAATAAAAGTAATATGAAACTGAATTGCTCATTACTATCTGGATGTGAACCCCTTGCAATGATATGATCTATACACAGGGATACATTTGCCAATCTGATCGTGCGGGTAAATAATGGGCTGACGGGGTTACAAGTTAAATGAAAAATCATTGCATAAACTGATTCATTGATAAACTCATTAAGAGTTGTAACTTAAAAAATATGTTCTGCTTTTTGAAGATACAGGCAATGGATGTACCTTAAGTCTTTAAAAACTATCATCTGACTTGATAAATATGTTATGACTTGATAACACTTATGGATAATGGGGAACGATAACTAGGCCTCGACTCTGTTTCATAAATATTATTGTAGGTATGTGTAGTCAGTAAATGATCCTTGCTCACATAATTGAGTGAGTAAAAGTAGACCAGGCAAATGGGTCATTCGGTTCGGTTACGGATCGGGTCAAGTTCGGGTCAGGTCATGTTCGGATTAAATGACATTTCGGGTCGTTTCGGTTTGGGTCGGGTATTGTTCGGTTCGGGTCGATTTCGGGTCAATCAATTTTTGGTCAAATACGTTCGTCATGCCAAAACAAGCAACTTTGTAGAAATTTCGGGTCGGGTATGGTTCGGTTCGGGTCAATTTGGGTTTCAGGTCCACTTTCAGGTGAACATATTTCAGGTATCGGGTCGGGTATGGGTCCCGATCTTTCGGTTTGGGTTTCGGGTCTCGGGTCATTTTTGCGAGGTCTAAGTAAAAGTATGTGTAATAGAAATTGAGTAATTAAATGGTATACATAACTTGGGTATTTCAATATAACTTCAAAACTGAATTGATGAAAGTAATTAAATCTGATATAAAGTAAATGAAAGTAAAATAGACCACAATGAGCTAAATGAGATTACACAGGAAAAGGCCTTGATGGTGATAAATGGAAGAGTGATTTTGACCTTTTCTGAAATAGTTTGTTGATACGAGTTTAAGGCTCAGTGATGTATAGTTTGGTTTAAGATAACAGTGAGTACACTAGATTGGCTTGATAAATACATTTGATACATTCTGAATTGAGTAAGTAATAGACGTTTGAGACCAAGAGAGATACATCTTGATTCTAAATAGCATAAACTACAATAACTTGGTATGATAAATATGGTTTCTGAGTTAAAAATTCTCCCCACTTCCCATATTTCATTCATAAATTCATTAGATATAGAATTCCATCTCAATGAGTCATTGAACTCAATAGAAGCTATTAAGCTCACTAAACTTGGTATTTTCTTTGTAAGATCCATAATTGATTCAAAGCTCATAAACAAGCTCCTAAATTGTATACTTATCTTCTTCTTTCTGATTAATCAAGCTAAAAGCTCCATGAAAGTTCATGAATATTCATTTCCTCCTTAAATGACCTTACTTAGCCCAAAATACACAAAATAAGTGCATGATCAATCTCACCCAATCTTTATTATTGCTCTTTACATAATTACTCAAAATGCTTCCAAAAATCACCAAACTCAAAATACTATATCAAAATTCATGAACTCTAATAAAAAATTCAAAAATAATATGGACAGTCTACAGTATAATTTTCAGAATTTTTCTCCTAGTATACACTGCACAGAAATTGCAATAACAACCTAATTTTCACCAAAGTAGGTTAGTTCACTTCAAAAATTCATAACTTTCATCCTTGACCTCAAATTGGAGACCTAAAACCCCAATATGAAAATATTAAGAAGTTCTAAAAAAGTTTCATTTACAATACGAAACATAATTCCCACAATAGGGTTCCAAAAATGGGGCTAAAACACAAATATGTCAGTTTTGGTTCATTCTGCACAATTTTGGTAAAACGACCATAACGTTTTTCATAGACCTCGGATTAAGGTGATTCAAAACCCATTTGAAATCTAACACACTAAACTATCTACGCACCAAAAATTACAATTTTCCCATGAGCTGATTATTACCAGTTTAATCCTGAAATCTGCCTGTTTTCGTGAAATTTCTAGCCATTGCTGTTTTTGCTTTCTTTTTTGTTTCACATAAATCCTCATTTAAAATCTTTCCAAATCACCGAAAACATCATCATAATAATCAATAAGACTAAAGATTATAAAATTGTATACAAAACAATACAATTCATTACTTTTCTTAAGCTAACTTGATCATGACAAAACCTTAACCTTAACATGCTTCAAGCTCAACTCCACCATGATCAATATTCCCAAAATCAATGAAATTTTCATCATAAGATCTACTTTGATCTCAAGAGCATGAATCATAACTAAACCAATCATAAAACCAAAAATATATCAAGATCAAGTTAGGGTTTACTCACTTTGATGCTTAAAAAACAAGAGATGTATGTGGTGTGAGGTGTGGGGGATGACTGGTGGTGGTTGTGGTGGTCAGAGGTAGCCCTTAGCTGGCCGGAAAACACCAGGACAAGGCAACACAACTTGGGCGAAAATGGGGGCCGTGGGGTAGAGGGAGAGAGGAGAGAGATGATGTTTGAGTTTTGGGTTGTGTTGTTTTTTGACTTGTCTACAAGCTTGGCTAAAATTTTATCCTCAACAAGGCTTTTTGTTAACCACGGTTAGATTTAAATCATGGTAATTAGTTACGTTAGTCAAGCAAGCTTGTAGGATTATGCTTGGCTTGTACGGTTTAGGGCCCGGAAAGGGAAGTAAACCGTATGCGATTAAATTTTCGTAGCTCAAAATTAAATTTTTGCGAGGTTATAAAAATAATAGTATTAATAATAATAATAATAATAATAATAATAATAATAATAATAATGAATTCTTAAATTATAATTATCGATACCTAGTATCGATTCACCTGATATTTAAATAATTAACGAAACTTGAATTAACAATCAATGAAGCTTGAATTGCAAAATGGATCCAAATGAAATATCCCCCAACCGAGATGATTAAATATGATAAATGAAAGCGGAAAATTTAAATGACATAAGGTAATTTGATAAATATATAAGTTAAGTGTAATTGAATTAATAAACATGATTTGATGAAACAAATAACAATGAGTTATTAAATCAATAAACATGATTAATTAAATGAATAAACATGATTAATTAAATAAATAAATATGATTTAAATAAATAAATATAGGTTAGGGTCGGGTTATTACACTTTTTGTGTTGCAAAGTTTTTCAAAAATTTTTTGGAGTCATAGTTAAGAAACCCTAATCTCCTTATTCTATAAATTCTTTTCTACATCACTAATTAGTCATCAACTCTTACACAAAATCACTCAATATCGTCTTCTACTCAACTCATCTTTGATAAAATTGTTGAACACCCATCTCCTTAAGCTTCTGAAATGAGTATCTTAACATTCAATCCCTTACTAAATAAAAATAGTGTTTATTGTCAAATTTGTTAAATTCGGTATACATTTTGAATTATTGTCCATTTATTTCCTAGAATATAACTGTAAGTTTAAATTGTTTTGTTGTTGTGGTTTAAGCGTACCAAGAATATGTGATATTCATAGTGGTTGTTTTTATTATTTTTTGGTTGCTACCTTATTAGTTTTGAACGAGCTTTAAGTAGAATTAGACTTAAGGTGTTAATAATTTTAATTAGCTAAAAGTAATACATTTTATAGTGATTTTAATTAGTTTTGGTTTTTTAACAGAAGTTTTTTTTTTGTCTACAATCATTCAAAATTTTTACGTGACACCTTAAGTGAGTTTTTTTTTTTCCTCCTTTGGGGCATGTAGTACATAATGGACAACAACAATGAAGTAAGTTTGGAAGTGAAGAGTTAGACAAGGAAAATGGTTAAGCAATTCCTAGTATTCATTATTCCAAGGAAGAATTTACAAATGAAGACGACAAGAGTTTTACTTCTTTAAATGGTGAAATTAAAATAAACGAGAATTTGGATGATGAAAATTTATGGACATCATTTGGCAAAAAACTTTGGGATTTTACCATGATGGACATATCAAAATTGATATTCAAATCTTTGGATTTGTGAGAAAGGTTCAATAAAATGTCTGCAAATTTGAAAGGTTTTGGTGTTCAAAACAAGGGGGTTTGCAAGAGTAGAATACATGGACAACCAACCTCTCAAATATTTAAATGTTGCGCAGAGGGTGCGCGTCTACAAAAGTACCTTGACAACCCTAATAAGAAAAGGACGAAAAAAGACTTAATCAGATGCATATGTTCTGTTGAAATTCGATTAAAATGGATGAAAGATACAAATCATGGGATTGTGACAAGATTTATGGCTAAACATTGACATCCTCTTTCGAAACCACAAAGTACACAATACTTCAAGTTGGTTATAAATTGGTAATTAATTTTTAATGTTTTGTTTCTCACTTTACATATCATATTTGTAAAGCATGTTCTTAGTTATTAATTTTTTTAAATGAACCAGATCGCACAAGAGCATTTTAGAGAAGGAAAAGAAGGAAATGGAACAAATTTATAATACCAGAATTCCTCCTCATGGTATAATACGACCTTTGGCTAATGAAGATGGAAGTATTGAAAAACCTCCATACTTAAAAGATGACATGAAAAATCATCTCCACAAGTATAGAAAAAAGCAAGTAAAAGATAATGATGCTGAGATTGTTTTGGCATATTTACGGGAAAAGAAATAGGTTGATCCTACATAGTTTTTGGAACACACCGAGGATGAGGAGGGCATGTTGTAGAACTTCTTTTGGTGTGATGCATATTCTTCCTTTGGACATGTTCTGGCATTTGACAACACCTAAAAATGTGATGCATATAATACGCCACTTGTGGTACTTGTTGGCATCAACCAGAATCTTAAGACAGTGACCTTTGGTTATGCATTGGTAGTCCATGAGAATGATTCTTCCTTTAACTGGGTTTTTGAATAGTTGATTAAAGTAGGCGATGGACAAAAATTAGAGATACTTATGATAGATAGTGACAAAGCAATGGCTAATGCCATTAAAGTGGTACTTCTGGAAGCATGACATAGATTATGTGCGTGACATTTAATGACGAATGTACGGGAAAAATGGGGGATCTAAATTGACAAGTGGTTTTACTAAGTCATTGCATGTTTGAAGTCATGAAATATGCAAATATGAAAGAAATTCTAAGTGGTTGAATTCTTCGTCGGTGGACCATATATTGAGGCTCAAGAACATATTTAGCTCAATGATGACATATTTGGTCAAAAAGAAGATGTTTGAAAGAGATTGCAGAATAAAAGAACCACATGTTGTAATTTCAAAAGGGGTGCCAAAAGGGAAAAAGTGACAAACTTGTAGCAGACATCACATTATAGCTCATAGGCGACGCACTTGTCCTAACGATACCAAAAGGAAAACTGTTGGGAGAAAAACCAACGAAAGACTTTAACTTGAATGAAGTGTATACTGCAAGCGGTCAATGTATCCCGACTAATTCAAAGAATATTGTTTACAACAATGCAAAAGCATAGTGTAAGAAGCTAATGAGCATTACGCCTAGTTCTTATATCAAAAGTGAACTATCAAAGGTAATGACCAATTCTTATATAAACCTAATTTAAACAAAATAGTTCTACCAAATAATTGTCTCTATTGAACATGGCGGTTGTCTTCAGTGAAGAAGTGGAGAACTTAGAGAAGAATCCTAAGATTGTTGATTGGTCGCCAAAAGAGGATTTGTGATCGTTATTGAAGTTGCCTATGTTTTGTGACATCAAGTTGGTCGAATATGAAACCTTGAATAAAATATATTTAATGTCCACCATCGTCTCTTTTTACCAAGTTGTATGTTATGTTCCATAGATTTGCTTCTTGAATTGATTGCAATGTGAAGTTGCTCCTATACTTGATCATGTGAAGTTGCTCATAATTTTTTTTTTCCCTTTTGGTTTTCCTTTGGACTTAGAAGTGAGCTTACAGACTTAGCATCATACTAAATTTTTTCTTAGATTTCTCACAAATTTACTAGTCGCATATAATTTTTATAACTGAAGGGCGGCCTTGGAGCAATGGTAAGGTTGTCTCCGTGTGACCAAAAGGTCACGGGTTCGAGCTGTGGAATCAGCCACTGACAAAGTTACTAGTCAGGTTAGGTTGCCTACAATTCACCCCATGGGGTACGACCCTTCTGCAGACCCTGCGTGAACGCGGGATGCTTGTGCACCGAGCTGCCCTTTTTATATAATTTTTATAACTAAATTAATGTCTTTCTAAAAATTTATGAAAATTAAACTAATCAAAACATAAGCTATAATTAAATTTCTTAAGAAGTATCATTTAAAATTTCACTCTTTGACAATATAGTTTAAAAAACTTCGTGATTTAAATTCAGCGCTGTTGAACTTGCTTGCCCTAATTTTGCCATGTACTTCAATAGCTTCAATCACATTTCATCTAACTACAAGAAGTATAAATACAACAATTACACGTGATTAGCACATTTTTTTACCATACACAATTTTTATTTTATGCATTTCAATTCTTATCGAAAATTTCATTTTGCTCCATGCAGAATTCCTAGATGCTTCAATATACTTCAGAACATATATGCCACAATTATACTTGCAACATATGCATTATTTTAATGATCTCAAATAATACAGTATGTCTTATGAGTGTTTTTAGTATGATGTTACTCACAGATTGGGCTGCTCATGCATTATACCACTTCAAAATTGAAAGTAGTTACATCTTCAAATAACTGACCCAATCGAGGATAGTCTTCAAAACGTATGCTGCTTTCACTAACTATAATAAAATCATATTAGTAATAAATGATGTTTATTGATTAAATACCGTTAATAATTAATATTGATTATCACTAAACAGCTAAAACTGTTTAATTACTAGATCAAATACTAATGTAAATGCTTTATCTGATGGATATAAGGAATCCACATATATCATCATTCCTCTTTTACATTAACCACAACCAACACCCAATGTTCTCTCCATCCATCAAACAAGGGAATTAAATCTGTAAACATGGATAAGTTTGTAACATTGTATCATTGAGGGAAAACAATTATATATTAGGATAATATATGTTTTCTATTTTAATACCTGCTCAATATTATTAGTGTCATCAGGAGGATATGGCTCAATAGCATTAAAACAACAAATGTGTTTCTTTAATGAGACTTTTTCAACATTATCATCTACAAATGACATAGTTATCTAGGCAGATAATTTTATAATTTCAGTTAACATTAAAATAATTGTTTACAGAACAAAAATATGAAATAGTTATTGTGGCTCATTACCTGAAACATGATAGGAAGATACAACTTATTCTTTAATCCTTGTTTTTGCTTCTTTAAATGTAAATCATATAAGTATGCATCAATATCCCTATTAAAAAAAATTACATTAGCTTACCAAAAATATATTTTCTACAATTTTTAAAATAACGTATTTCTTTATGCATATTCATAAAGTCATGATTTTGTGCATGTATATACCCAATTTGTTAGCCACTTGTTTGGGAAAAACCATAACAAGGGATACATTGTCAAAGATTGTCTCTTTGAAACATTCTCATAAGCAGCATCTCCTTTGTTTTTCCAGTTGAACAATTTGTTACATATTCTCACTTCTTCTACAGTCAAAAAAAGCAAATAGTCTTTGTATAAATCAGTTATGCCATGTAAGGTGATATCATCCAATTTATACAAAATATCTTGGGTTTCATCCACATATAAAGAACAAAGGAAAAGCATAATCATAACCAAACCAAAAAGGTAAAAAATTCACAATAACAAAAATAGCTTATCTATTGCATCATTTTTGTTGACTTCGTTATTGATGATAATATTTTATTAAATTCTCACATCCTTTAAGTCAATAGAATCTGAAACCTATACAAAATTCAAAAAATTACGATAGCTTTATTTCATAATTTCTTATTGTATGATCTAACATTTGGGGAAACATATATCTACTGTTGCTCATGTACCATTGTATGTTCATTCCCCGATGACAAGCATAACTGCTTATTAAAAGCAGCCCAAATATTGCTTTGTTGGGATCCACACTCTGTTAGATCTTGAAACTTTAGCATGTCTTCTTTTCCTATGGTGCGACATTTCCTCATACTCAAATTACTAACTGCCGTATCTTGCATCGATGATCTCATATTTATAGCTTGTTTTATTGTGATTAGATGGCTTATATACCCTTTAACTAGGTTGCTGTGTATTTCTAAGAGAAAAGCTTTTTTTTCCTCATCATTTAGAGAAAAAGGAAAGACTTTACTCGTGACTAAACTATTGCTAAAGTAAGTTTTATTAACGCATATGTCCTTTAAGACCCTGGGAATATCAAATTGTTTTGGTTTTTTTTTGTTTTCTAGATTAAGATTTATTTTTCTCTTAGCATTTTCATTGTTTGGTTGACCAATTTCTTGACTAGAAACATGCATTAATTGTGAATTTAAGGGTTGTTTTGATATTTATTCAAATATGTGATTGGTTTGTGTGGTACTAAGCGTGGCAAATGGAATGTCAAATTCATTCCCAAATTATCCTCTTTTTTCCTATGCTGATAATGCCTACACATTGAATTCATAGTGAACACCATGTTTTTAATAGTATCATATTTAGTTGTTACTGTGTTTTTAAAAGTATCAAGTTCAGTGTATATTTTTTCTAGATTTTTGGTGCAATTACATAGATATGTGGGTTTTTACTCAAAATCTTCTCATTAATCTCCAAGAAAACAATTAATAAAATACTAATGTTACATCATATCTGAGGATGGGGAACATTCCAAACTTGCAACTCTACCAATTATCGAAAGAGTTATGTAATATTTTTCATGCTTTAAAGGGTCAATTCCCCCAAAAAAGGAAAGTAATCAACTTTTATGATCTATAGTTCAACATCAAACAAATTATAAAGAAAAAAAATATACATCTAATAACAAATCACTAAGGAAAACCATACCACAACTTTTGTTAAAAGAATGTCACTAACTAATTAAATTCAAAGACAAATAAGCCCTACAGAATCATATCAATAATATCATAATTGATTTTGAATCATATTTTAAATCGAATTATCGTCACTTAAAATTGATAAACATGCAAATTTCATGCTTAAAATTAAAATATTTGAACTTACCTCATCAAATTTTCTATCATCGTGATCACCTAAACTCTTCATTGGAGAATCCACATTAGAAGTTTTGAAGAGGTTAATGTTCACATTAAATGATGGAGCATAGATAGAGTACTTCATAAATTTATATAAGTGAGGAGGCACTAGGGTTTACGCAAGGGGTCTAGTAAAAAAAATATTTGTGATTAGAAATTAATTAAGAAAAAAATTAAATAAAATATAATTTTATAAATGGATGACAAATTTGTTATATTCTATGACATATTCTTTTTCCAAAAGCAAAGGAGAATAAAAGAGTAAAATCGGTGCAAATCACAAATTTAGTTTCCAAAACGAAACATGAGGTCGAAAGGGCGGCCATGGGAATCAAGCTCACGACCAAAATGTACACAACACCGCCACTATACCATTGCACCATTGCCCCATTTTTGGATACTGAGTATGTAACGCCCTGGCCACTTACGGGTGGTGGGCAGCTATCAATAATGACTTCAAGGATCGTCGACTGGCCCCATAAATCACAACAAGCCTTTCCAGCATGCTTTGTCCTCGCTTACACGCTACCCAGAAAACTTCCCAGGAGGTCATCTATCATAAGAATTCTCAACATCAAGCATGCTTAATAGTGGAGTTCTTAACAGCAAGCTCCCCGAAAAGGGAGCTCTACCTTTGGTGATATAAGTAGTCACTTCGATTCTTTTAAGCAACACTTGGGGTATTACAATCACCACCACTTGAAGAGCACAACGTCCTCATTATGCCTTGCTAATAGACCAACTTACATGTCCTCTTGACCAACTGTCCATCCTAGTATCTTTGCCCTGCTAGATGACTGCTCAGGGTTCTCCGTTCAGCTAGCGTAGCTCACGGCCTCGGGTCAGCTCTAACACCATTTATAACGCCCTGGCCTTTCCCTGGTTGTAGGAAGTTACCAATAATCGCTTCAAGAATAATTGACTAGCCCCACAAATCACCAGAAGCCTTTTTGGCTTATTTCGTCCTCGCTCACACACTACTCAAGAAACTGCCTAGGAGGTTGCCAATCGTCAGATTTCTCCACATCAAGCATATTTAACTGTGGAGTTCTTAAGAGTAAGCTCCCTGAAAAGGAAGGTGTATCTTTGGTGATATAAGTAGTCAGTTCGATTCTTTTAAGCCACACTCGAGGTATTACAAGGTAACTGAATTATACTTAAGTATTTTTTGTTGCATTAAAAATTAAAAAAAGGAAATGAACAGCCCAGACAACCAAACCCTAGACCCACACGATTAGCCATCAAGCAACGTAGCTTGCCGGAGCCCTTCTGGCCGACAACAACAACGAAGCCTCACCAGCTGTGTCACCAACATGTTCTCACTGCCGCCAACCTTGTTGCCGATACTAATGGTGGGCCAAACCTTACTGAAATGCATCCTAATGTAATTAACATCAAGTCACCTGCTCAGCTTTATTAAGCTAAAGTCATTGGATTTCTCCCTCATCATAGGTCACACACTTATAAGGTCAAATTGTGAGTTGTAGTCTTTGTCATGTAATAAACATACATGGGATTAGGGAAAATTAGTCGAATTAGGGTATAAGAGTGAAGTTAGGGTATAAGAGTGAAGTTAGACTATGCCACCAATGTCTTTTTACATACATGATTGTCTTATAACACTTGTTACTTATTTACACAAAAGCTATTTTAACATAACGACCTGCCAAGGTATCCACTTAGCAACTTTCACCAATAAAGAAGCCAGTAACCCATAGAAAGCACACAAGAACCTTCACATGGCTACACACTTACTCTGAACCTGGAAAAGTGAAAGAGAGAAAGGGTTGAGCAAACCACACCCTCAGTGGATAACTAATCTTCCAAAAACCAAAAACATTGCACATTACAAGTATCTATAATAGCAACCATGAATTAATAATTTAGTAACATAGTAAAAAAGTTAATCTTATTTTCTTTCAACATGCCATTTGACTTTTAAAACTAACTAAGAAATATGCGTAACACCCATTTTAGAAAGAAAGATAAACACCTTGCTAGAATGTAACCAAAGTATCCACTTAAGACAATGGAAGGCCAATTGAAAGCCAGTGTCAAATAACATGATTTTGTAGCCAACAAACCTTTTTCACGTTGCAGGTCAACTCATTTGAAAAGCATTTGAGTAAAAGAAAGTTCAGGCATCGAACTACATCTAGATACTAGTGCAATTTATACTTGGGTAACCACGACCCAATTGACATCTAGATTCCCGGGTATTAAAAAAGTCAAAGAGGAGCTTGTTTAATGCAGACCACACATGTTGATTAGCAACTAGTCTACACGGTATCTTGTGGCCTGACCATGAGATTGGGCCCTACACTAGCGGCATGCCATCAACCTAGACCATAATCATGTTCTTTTCATTGGTAAATCAACCCATCCGACTCCATCCCACTCATTCCAACTTCTTTCCACTCATTCCCACTTCTTCTCACTCATACGCCCTTCCAACAATTTTTATTATGATTTTTATTATTAATATTAATAACAATTATAATTGAAATTATTATTGTTAATTATTATTATTAATATTAATTACTATTATTATGATTGATTATTATCTTTATTATTAATTAATCAATGTTATTAATTATTCTAATTAATCATTATTATTATGATTAATTATTTTTACTGCCAATTAATTATTAAATAATAGTTGTAAATATCAATAATGATCCTTATTAATTATTATTATTACTATTAACAATTGTTTTTATTCTTAAAATTTTAATCACCATTTTTAATAACATTTATTATTATTAATTAGTAATTTTTGTTATTATAAACATTAGTATTAATAATAATTACTATTTTTAGTTATTATTATTATTATTATTATTAATATAAATAGTAATTATTGTTGTAATTATTACTAATTTTCATTAATAATAATAATTATTATTAACTATTATTGATTATTAATGTTAACATTAATAACTATTATTAATATTAATAAGTATTATGATCACTACTATTAATATTAATAAGAATGATTGTTGCAATTATTATTGTTAATTATTATTAATATTAATATATTTTATTAGTTATTATAATTTTAATTATTAATTAATAATTCTCACTATTAAAAAAATTATTAATAATTCATATTAATAATTATTACTAATTAATAATAATTATTGTTGATATTAACTTTAATAATTATTGTTATTATTAACAAAAATAATAATAAGTATTATTAATATTAATATTAAGTATTATTGTAATTTCTAAAAATATTCTTTAATAATGAAAATTATTATGCAAGTAATTATAATAATAATAATGATTCTGATTATTAATATTGATAATAATTATTATTATTACTATTAATATCGCTTTTAATATTGATAATAACCTGAGGGGCGCCTACTTCTGCTTTGTGCAGGAATTGTGTGCGTTGGAGGCTTGTGGGTTTAGGCTTCTGGCTTGGGCTTGACATCCCCTCTCCTGGCTTATTAAGGTCTGCTAGGTACCTTCTGATAGAGGCCTTGTTGGCTGGCCTGCTTACCCTTGTAAAAAAAAATCATTATCATCATCATCATAATTAGAATTAACTAGAATAATTATTCTAATAATTATTGTTAATTATTATAATAATTATTGTTAATTATTGTTATTAATGATTAACTATTTAATTTAATATCAATTAATTATTATTATCATAATCATTGTTGTTAATTGTTAATTATTTTTTATTAATAATTATTATCAATTAATAGTAAATTCAATACAAATTATTTTTAATGTCGTAAATAATAATAATAATAATTATTTAATTATTTTTAAAATGGTAATAATTAACATTAGTTATTATTAATAATATTACTGAATACTTTTATTGTTCTTCTTGATATTTGTAATTATTGTTTTTATTATTACTGATTATTAATAGTATTAGTAATTATTAAGTTTTATTATTTTTATCATTCATTAATATAAATAATTGATAATAATTACTAATGTTGATATTAATATTAATATTAGTAATCATTAAAAGAATAATAATTATCATGATTATTGTTATTAATAATACTATTAATTGTTCTTATGACTATTACTAATATTCATTAATAATAATGATTATTATGGTAATTAAAATAATAATAATTATTATTCTATTAATATTAATTTTAATATTAATGATTATTATCTTTAAGATTAACAATTATTATGACTATTATTATTGATAGTCACTATTATTACAGTTGTTGTAGTTGTCGTCGTCGTCGTTGTTGTTGTTGTTGTTGTTGTTGTTGTTGTTGTTGTTGTTATTATTATTATTATTATTATTATCAATAAATATTAATGACAAATTATTATTTTTATTATTAATTTATAGTTTTTACTATCATAATCATTAGTAGAAATTAATAATAAAATTAATAGTAATGATTTATAATCTTCACAATGATAATAATTATTAATATTAATAATTAAAAAATTGTTGCTATTACTCTTAATATTAATGTCATTATTAATAATTATTATTATGAATATTAATAATTATTGTGATTATTGTCAAATTTGATAAAATTATTATAATTATTATTCTTGATTATTATTATTATTAATATTAATAATAATTATTATTAATGACTCATTGTTATTTTTATTGTTAATTAACAATTTTTAGCATTGTTATAATTTTTTAACTATTATTATTGGTAATATTTATTAATTTTTAAAAGGATTAATAGTAATTATTTTTATAATAACAATAAATATTAATTACTTAATTATTAATTGATATTTATTAATATTTATTGTTACTATTAATGATAGTTATAATAATCGCGATTCTTATTCTTATTAATTATTAATTTTATTGTAGTTAATTATTATGAATATGAATAACTAGTTGCTTTTATTATTATCAGTATTAATATTAATTATTATTAATTAAACTAGTAATGATAATATCATGAATATCAATAGTAGTTATTATTTTAATTATTACTAATATTCTTTGATAAGAATCATTGTTATTATGATAATAATGATTATTACTTTTAATGTTAATAAAATAATATTTTTTAACATTAATATTGTTATTAATATTAATATTATTGATTATTATTATTATTATTGTTGATATTATTAAGAATTATTATTGTAGTTATTATTATTAATTATTATTATAATTAATCATTATTGTTTTTATTAATTAATAATAATCATTATTATGTTAAAAAGTCATTAATATTACTGATTTCAATACTCTCACTCCTTCCCACTCCACATCCAACAAGCCACTCCTACCTACTCCCTCCCACTTCTTTTCACTCCTACTTACTTTCACCCATTTTTTCCCACTCATTCCCATTTCCACCTATTACACACCTGTAATATACCCACAAAAAGAATAGGGTCATAATATAGGTTAATTAGGAACCTTTGAACACATCAGAAGTCCCATGGCATTCCTTGCCATCCAAAACCTTTTGAACTCACACATACCAAATAAGAAGACTTAAAAATGCACCTCACTTTAGAAAACTTTCCTTTCATGTCTACGTCAGCAGAATAGATATGTTTAACAAAAATAACTTAATTTAATTAAACGAAGTCCACAAAACTGGTGTGTTAAACATTGCAAAAATTTGGGTAAGCCGCATAAACTTGACATAGCTAGCTAATTTTTAAAATACGACTACAGAGCTTTAAAATGTTGGATGCACACCCCCTTGTAAACAGAACAAGGCATTACTTTTATTAAAAAAATAATTGCCAAGCTTGATTTAAATCTCATACATTTCAAACATATTCAGAACAGTTCTATTTGGCGTGAATATACCTTTTTGAATAAGGGTCACGAGCTTGGGGCTTAGTAAACATCTTTAAAATTAATTAAAGAAATAGAGCATCACATTAGCTAACAAATTTCAAACAACCCACACCACACAAAATCATTTGAATATCTCATTTATACCCAACCAATACAGTACTTTTATAAATTAAATAAATTCATGCTCATTTGAAACTCACACCTTTTAAACGCCAATTTTTCAAGTCCAAAATTCATAATCCAATCTCGAGTATATACCTGCCGTGAATAATCCCCAAATAGCATACGTTATGCACAACAATCACTTACACAAACATTCACATAGATGAAAATCATATGTGCAGGTGCAGTTGCAGCAACTTACAATAAATACTAACCAAAAATCAAAATTGGCAGCAACCAGTCTCATTCAATTGGTTGACGTGTAGATCAACTTAAATTCAATTAAGCTCATGAAGGATATGTGGCCTAACTCAACTTACACTCAAAGGAATACAAGAGATTAGCTAAGAACTCAAAGAACTCAACTTGTGTTTAAAGGAAATCCGAATTGAAATGGGGATGAAAGATAGAACTAATCTTGATTCTTGGATACAGAAATCACCACCGAGATAAAGGTTAAGGATGTATGTGCTTACAGTTTGAACCCTGTTCAAATCAGAATGTACTCGAAGTGAAAACAAACTAATTGGAGACTAAAGTTCAAGATGAAATTCGAAAGCAAATACAAAGATAGATCGAAACTAAACCAATTCTTAGATACAAAAATCACTACTAAGAACTAGTTTAGGGCCCTTAATCTTGATAAGGATACATGATACGGCCGCAAGCGCGCAGTGGCATTGTAGCAAATCAAGGTCGATCCAACAAAGACAAGGTTGATCTATTGGGCTATATTCCCTCAAGATATGCTAAGCGAATTCAAGCTTTAGATTGATAAAAATACGAAGATAAGGAAACGACTATAACTAATTCAAGGGGTTTCAATTTAACAACTTCTAATTCAATAGTTTTAAATCAATTAAGGAAAAAATGACTAGGAATTCATGTAGTTATGATAAGTGACTGGATCAAAACGACAAACATCTGCTTTCTCTCTAATCGATTAATCTCGAGGAATTGCAATCTATCCAAAAATTTGGTCTATTCTTTCGAAATCGATCAAATTTGCCTAAACTAAGTAAAAGTTGTTCTTTCGAACTAATTTGTCTTAATTCAAGTTAAACATCTTCGATTACTATTTATGTCCTCCTAACATGCAAATTTCTCTTTCGAGAGGATGTTATGTCGGGTTTTATTAAGCAGTCCAACAATTAAATTTCACCTTTCAGTTTTCCACCTGATTGTTTCAATTGTGCAAGTAAACTTTGGCCAAAAGTCTACTCACAACATGAATAACAGTTGATAGACCAAAAATCAAACCAATCATGAAGATAAGCACAATTTTTTAGATTAAAACATGATCCAATTGTGCTTTCATAAACCACTAAATCCCTAGACAAAAATTAAACTACTCACACATGATTAAATTAAACATCTAACTACTCTAAAATGATAAATCTAAAGAGAAAAAACAAGAGAAGTGAGAAGAGTTTGCTAAGCCAAAATGTGTGCTTGAATCATTCGATTACAGAACCCGATCCCGCTTCCTCGTGAATCTTCTTCTTCAACTTGCTCTCCCTCACTCTAAAATCCTAATCTACTTGAAGAGAGGAAAAGGAATGGAATGGGATGGTGGATGTTGAAATGAGGTTGACAGCCCCCTATAGCAAACCTGCTGGTAGTCGAACAACCACGCGAATAAATGGCATTAAAGACTGCTTGGAAGTTGAAAAGTCATGAGAAAACAAATAGCCTCATAGGAAATAGAGACCCCACGGACTGTGGCATCCACCACAGGCAGATCGTGGTCAGCTCTGGCTTGACATTCTTCTGTTCTTCTTTCTTTCCATGGGCATAACAACTTAGGGGCATCCGTGGGGAGTCAAAATTATACTTATTTATGGGTCAAATCTAGGGTAAAAAGCTCCAAAACCTACAAAACACAGAAAAGAATAATACCCAAGCATAAAACAGGATTTTTGAGGTAAAATCTAAGCGTAAAATTTATGAATTCCCTAAAAACACATCAAAACAACCCTAAAATGATATGCTCTATGGGTATTTATCAAACTCCCCCATGTTTAAGTCGTTGCTTATCCTCAAGGAAACACTAGATAAAACCGATGAGGGGAGATGCATCTAGGACTCAAAGCATAAAACCTCTTTAAAGTAGGCAAGTTATAGAATATCGAAAGCAAGAATATCAATCAATGGCAATCCTAAAGAGTGCGCAGAACATTTCAAAATCAGGAGGAGAAGGTTTTTGAAGAAGTATAAGACCACGAGCTCGATATCAAACTTGAGCATCGCCAAAGAACCACAAAGCATGTCATGCAAGCACATGAAATTGAGTACAACCAATTAGATTGGTAGAACCTCACTTTTGTGAAATATGGGTGACTCCCGCTTATGTGTTTAAAATATATCATAGGTTCACTTAAGACTCATTCCAAAGATGTAATCTGCCATATGCTTAACAAGGCTCTCAAATTCTCCACCACTAGAATGCAATGTGTGCAAGACAATAAAGAGGATTTTATTTGGTTTGTAATGTGGGCTAAAAAGGGTTAAGGGAAAGGAATGGACAAATGCATTTGGAACAATGTGGAGCTATGTAAGTATCCTATGCCAATCACTGAGTCATTTTTTTTCCTCTTGCTTTTTTTTCTTTGTTTTTGTTTTTGCAACATGGTTTTTTCTTTTTGTTTTTTTTCGTCTTCTACTCCCCCCCCCCTTTTTTTCTTCTTTTTCAGGAAATGAAATGAAAATTATAATTATTGAAAGGCATAGGATCACTAACTATCAACTCACAGCTAAATATATGTATATACAATCGAAACAAGAGGGAACAAAAGCATATGCTTCAATATGTAACAAAGCAACATACCACAGCCACCTTAAACTCAATTATCACCAAAACCACCCACTACATACATGAAGTGATGCTCCATAGACTTGGCTTAAAGGTAGAAATATGTGCTTGGCCAGGGGCTAATATGAAAGGATCACAACCAACATGGATATAAGCTTAAAGTGGCTAGCAAAGTGAATAAGCATGTAATATAAGGGTAGGCTATTTGGGTATGTGGCTAAAATGATCAAAGAAAGAAATGCCTCTATCATCTCATCAAATATGCACATGCTAATGTGGTTTTGAACAAGAATCTAGGCAAGTTCTAGAGATGCAACATGGAAGAGTCATGGACATGAAAGAAACATGAGACTAAATATAATAATTAATCCAAATAAGGCTCAAAATCTCACGAAATATCTACCAAAGTCTCAATTAAGCTCATAAAATGACTCCATGTACAAACATTAGTGTTAAGGACTCCAAGGGATAACAAAGTTCTCAAACTAGACAAGGGTTAAAACAAAAAGTATTCACAAAACCTTCAAAAAGATTAGCACCAAAAGGGGTTACACACCAAAAGCTACTTAAACTCATGAAAGCTATTTTGCCGAACAAACATATCATCGGAGGTTATCTCAAACCAATCCACACCATCCCCACATGCAATCCTAGAAAGGCAAACCTAAATGCAACTAAATGCAACACACTAACGCAAACAAAAAGAAACCTAAAACTATATGCTTTAACAAGAATGCAAACTAATAACCAAAATGAAAAACATGAAACTATCCTTCCCCCATGCTTAAATAAAGCATTATTATTCAAAAGAAAAAAAGGTAAAAGAAGGGAAAGAACAAAGAATAATCTCACCAGGTTAGGTATTGGACACACCTAAGTTAAGCGGCCTCGTAATCACCGGGGCACATGGAGCATCAGCCACTCCATCATAACTTCAAGACTCGACTTATTAAATCAGAAGCTGCCTACACACGCAGGAGCTTATCAAACTCCTGGGACCACAATTCGAAAATACAAGGTAAAAGGCGATAACCAAAATCACACCAAAAAGTATAAGTATCCTCTTAACCTTATCAAAGCACATAGAAAAATCATAGGAAGGATTTAAAAATGTAGTCTACGTGATTTTCCTAGGCAAGTCCTCTAGGCTTACATAGTAAAGATCAATGGAGGGATCATACCCTCTTAAGTAACCTAGGGAAACATAATGATCAACATTCCCACCAAGCATGTTGAACATGTTATCCTCATAGCCCAAATCAGTATCGCAAATCATAGAATTATCCATGGGCACATCGATATAATTGTTCGTGCCAAAAATGAGCAATTTTTAGGGTACTTTTACACCTATTTTATGCTCGTTTTAATCGTATTTTTAAGGTTTTAATGTGATTTTATTTTATTTTGCAGATTTTGAATAATTTTGAAAAAATGGCGAAAAATGGTAGAAAATGGCGAAAAATGTCGGGTTTTGAAAATGGGCCCAAGAAATTGTCAAAAACCAGTCCAAATTACCCTGAACCAGCCCAAAAACAGAGTTGAACCGGTTCAGCGGAAAAACCCGGTTCATTTGCAAACCCGGTCCAGCCCCCACGTGTGTTGCGTGTGACCTCAGCTAATTACACCCCCTCCCCTTCACACTCTCTCTGCTCTACCCCCGAAACCAAACCCTGCTTCCTCCATCACCATACCCGAACTCCATTTTGCCTCGATCCAGCTCTCTCTCCCCCCCTTATCTCTTCTCTCTCCTCCAAAACAACCCAGCCCACCGAAACCCAGAACCCAGAAACCTCCTCACTCCAAAACCATCCCAACCCACAAACTTCGAAACCTCTTTCGTCCATCTCCATCCCCATCTCTTCCTCACCTGCAATTTACGTTGCAAACGCCACGACGCATCTTCGTTGTCCCTCATCTCCACCGTCCAGCACTCCATCCCCAATTGACGGTCAAGATTTGAAGAGAGTTCGGGTATAAAGGGTTGAAGAAGATGCCATTGAAGGTAATTAGGATTTTAGGTAAATTTAGGCTAGGTAATTTAGGGGTAGAATAGGTTTAATTTCGGTTTTAGGGTTAGGTTTAATTTCATTTTAGTTTTCATTCAAGTCATTCGAATTTTAGGTCAATTTCGATTTTAGGGTTTCAATTTTCCCGTAGTTTGCAACCTTTAAATCCAAGTAGTTAGGTTTTGTATTGCGAATTTCGAATGTTTAATCAAGAATTCTGGTTGTAATTGCATGAACTTTTGGGTTTATTTCGTCCGATTTCCCTTCCCCTGTTCTATTTCGATTTTGCTAGACTGAACATTGGTGATTTAGCCATTGATGGTACAGGCAGAGCTGCAAAGCGAGGAGGCCTGAAATTTATTTTGTTGGTTTCGGTTTATCCCCCACCCCTGTTCCTTTGTGTTTGTGAAGCTTGTTTCTGGGTAGTGAATGGCGAATTCAGATCCTGACCTGTTCTGGTATTGCATCGTTACTTAGCTTCTCTGATTATTCTGCTTTCGTTCCCATTTCCCCCTCCCTTGTTGCTTCAACTTTGCTTGTTCAAAATAGTTAGTTTGGGTTTCGATTGTTGCTGGCTGGATTGTGTTGAAGTATGGTGTGGTTTTGGGGGTTGTTCGATTCCTCTGTTTCAATTATTGGCCTGAGTTGCTTTGCCTGGGTTCATTCTGGGTGTTGATAAATTTCAGTTTCCTTGTGTGTAGGATTGATTTTAGTGGTTGTTTTGGTTGAGCCTTCATAATTTGGGGCTTGATTTCAGTTTTTCGAATTATGGTTTTGTTGCTTGTGATTTGCCACTGGGAATGTCGATGGTAGCTAGGTTTAGTTGGTGGTTAAATATCATGATTTTGCTACTCTGTTGCTTCAAAGTTCAGTTCGATTATGCAGCCTTGTTTCTGATTTTGATTTAGTTATGTTTCATGAGCTAGAATTCTGATTTTGAAGTCTAAGTTGATTTACTAGAATTAATCGATTTAGTAGTTTAGATGAGTTTGGTTGATTTAGGTTATTAGATTGCTTTAAATAATTCTACTTAGTGTGGTCATTTGGTTAAATCATTGCGTTATAAATAACCTTAATCTCAGCGTCATCCCTGTGGATCGACCCTCAAAGTACTACGATGATATCGTATGCTTGAGGTTTTCCTTTTCAGTTTATCATCTCTTAAATTTCACCAACAATAATACTTAGGGGAAGGAGAGGATTGTGAACACGTAGGGGAAACATGGGTATGATCAAGGGGATTGAGGAAAGAATAATTAAAACAAAGGCTAGAAGACTCCTCATACATGAACACATCACGTGAACCCTCCAAAGGAGTGCCAACTAAATCATGCACCTTATCTAATGTGTCTTCTGACTCAAAACATGCATCAACGACACTAGACCTAGCAACAACCCCAAAAGGCTCACCCACCTCAAGCCCATGCACTGAGCTAAAGGAAAGGATGAATCATGTAAGGTCAAGACAACTTCAGTATTGTCCTGGGATGATACAAAGTCAGGTTGAGCATAGCATGCATAATAAGGACACAAATTAGTTTGATGGCCAAAAGATTTACATAACTCACACCAAAAAAGAGCATAATAAGATCTACAATAGAATGTGCAAGGATCAGAAATTGAATATCTACAAACACGACTAGCCTTTTCAAATTCAAATGAATTCCAAGCAATTCACTTAAGCAAATACCATGCATCATCAACATTTTTACCATGAAAATCCCAATACTCTAAAAGAATATGAGTTTCACTATTCATACCCTTATTAACAAAATCCAAAATTTTCTATTTACTCACTCAATAACCACATTGAGCAAGAAGTGCACTTAAATGCTTAAAATACCTTGAAAATAATTCATGCTCGAATTAAGGAAAATGAAAAATTGCCATTGTTTTTTTTTCCACAAAATTTTTTGAAGTTTTTTTCTTTTAATTTTAAATTTTTTTTTGGGTTTTTTTTTCCAAAGAAAAACAAAGTGCTTAGTCAAGCCTCTCAGGAAAAACCCAATATTCAATGCTAGTCTTTGATCCCACAGAGACAAGGTTGATCTATTGGGCTATATTCTCTCAAGATATGCTAAGCGAATCCAAACTTTAGATTGATAAAAATACGAAAATAAGAAAACGACTATAACTAATTCAAGGGGTTTTAATTTAACAACTTCTAATTCACTAATTTTAAATCAATTAAGGAGAAAATGCCAAGAAATTCATGTAGTTATGCTAAGTGACTGGATCAAAATGACAGACATCTGCTTTCTCTCTAATCGATTAATCTCGAGGAATTGCAATCTATTCAAAAATTTAGTCTATTCTTTCAAATAATTTGCCTAAGCTAAGCAAAAGTCATTCTTTCAAACTAATTTGGCTTAATCCAAGTTAAACATCTTTGATTACTTTTTATGTCCTCCTAACATGCAAATCTCTCTTTTGAGAGGTTGTTATGTCAGGTTTTATCAAGCAGTCTGTAATAGCCCAACATTAACTCATATTTATTTATTTAATAACGCCATGTAACTCATTTTTCACATTTATTTATCTCATTGAATCATCCGAGTGGGGAAAAATTCATTTCGGGTCCCACTTTGCAATTCGAGTTTCATTTACCGGACAATTTCGAGAAAAATTGATAGTAGGCCTCGATATTTATGATTTAAAAGATTAAATTATTTTTCATGATATTACATCTTAATCCCGAGCTTCCAACAAAAAAAAAAATCAAACGCGCTCGGTTTTAGTTCTTTTCCAAACCCGAGCTCATTTAGGCCCAATTCCGGCCCAACAAGTTTCTAATTCATTTGTTTAGCTAATTACCATGATTAACTCCTAATGATAATGAGTAAAGATATTTTTTTTCGGAGGGCAATTTTTAGCCAAGTATTTAAGGTCATTTTGCACCAAGTATTTACACCAAGTGGCAAAATATCAAAGCTCTCCTTTCTCTCTCTTCCTCTCAACCTCCATGGCACTCTCTTCCTCTCAACCTCCATGGTAGCCCCCTCCCAGCCCTATTATGGTGTTTTCCGGCCACTTTCCGGCCACTCTCCGGCAAGGATTTCAATCCCCAAACAACCTCCCTCCATTGGCTACCATTTCCCATCCTCAAAATCACCCAATATCATCTCCATCT
>JACYFF010003369.1:37611591-37635332 GCA_017589665.1 Selenicereus undatus
TTAAGGAGAATATAAACAGTGAAACATGTTTAATTTGGGGCGTTACACAGTCCAACAATTAAATTTCACCTTTCATTTTTTCACCCGATTGTTTCAATTGTGTAAGCAAACTTTGGCCAAAAATCTACTCACAACATGAATAACAATTGATAGACAAAAAATCAAACCAATCATGAAGATAAGCACAATTTTTTAGATTAAAACATGATCCAACTGTACTTTCATAAACTACTAAGTCTCTAGACAAAAATTAAACTACTCACACATGATTAAATTAAACATCTAACTACTCTAAAATGATAAATCTAAAGAGAAAAGAGAAGAGAACAGAGAAGAGTTTGCTCAGCCAAAATGCGTGCTTGAATCTTTCGATTGCAGAACCCGATCCCGCTTCCTCGTGAATCTTGTTCTTCAACTTGCTATCCCTCGCTCTAAACTCCTAGTATACTTGTAGAGAGGAAAAAGAATGGAATGGGATGGTGGATGTTGAAATGAGGGTTAGAGCCCCCTTTTTTATAGTAAAGCCGCTGGTAGCCGAACAGTCACACGAATAAATGGCACTAAAAACTGCTTAGAAGTTGAAAATTCGTGAGAAAACAAACAGCCTCGCAAGAAATAGATACACCACGGATTGTGGCATCCATCACGGGCAGACCGTGGTCAGCTCTGGCTCGACATTCTTCTGTTCTTTCTTTCCACGGGCATGTTAACTCCGGGCATCCATGAGGAGGCAAAATTATACTCATTTATGGGTCAAATATGGGGTCAAAAAGTCCAAAACCTATAAAAAAAACAGAAAAAAGAATCATACCCAAGCATAAAACAGGATTTTGGGGTAAAATCTAAGCGTAAAACTTATGAATCCCCTAAAAACATATCAAATTGACCCTAAAATGATATGCTCTATGGGTACTTATCAATACAAAAACATCACCAAATCAAAGATTAAGACTCACTTGATGATCACCTTTCTAATCGGCCTAATTAGAGATAAGCAAGCAGAGGATTTCAAACACTCGTTCAAGGAGCAATGCTCAACTTTGATTAAACTTAGAACTTGATTACCAAAATGAAGCTTCTTGGCTTCTCATACACGAATTGGTGCTGCCTTAATCATAGGAAACCTCTTAGGGAGGTTACTTCATGATTAGGAAAGCTTCTAAACTAGCTTATACTAATAAAATTTACAAAGCATGTTTAACTAAGCATGTTTAACTAAGCTAATTAAAAAAAGTGAGTCTAGTAATACAAAAGATTAATAACTAAACTCAAAATTAAGCCCTTAATTAGCTTTTGGACGTCCCTTTGCCATGGAAGAGAGAGAAATAGACAGTTGCATGCTTCCCCTTTTTGGCTTGCCAATTAGAATGCTCTTAGTGTATTTTCCCTTATGTGAAGTAACTCGACATTTGTCAACATGTAAGTGACACTGGGCAAGATGCATGTGAGGGTGATTGTACGTCAACAGCCTTGTCATGGAACCAAGTAGTCAAGAGGGCAGCTCACAAAAACCCATATAGGAAGGAAAACTTAAGGTAGAAGAAACCATGCACATGGAGCCGTTTTTACTCGATTTTTGTGCAGTTGTTTCTCCTTTGTTTTTACTTAGCTGGTTGGTTTTCCTTACATGGGGGGAAACCTCATGGTGTCAACAAACACCCCAATTAATAAACCAAGCTTTAAATATCATTATGAGGGCTAATTAACGAAATAAACAAAACCGGCCAGTTTTGAGGCTAATCCGGGCAACTTACTGTTTTGGGCTTGGTTTGGTCTTTTGGGCTGGATTTACTTGGAGTTGTTTTACATGGCTTGCTAGTACAATTCCTAAGGTAATATAATGTCCAAAAATATTGGGCCTAAACCTCACGGACGCCTGAGTAATTAAAATAACAAAATTGGGTCTTTGCGTGGGTTTGAACCCGGGACCTTCTGTTTGAGACCTTATCAAAAGCTCCTTTCCTTGGCTTTTGGCGAGTGATCTTAGACCTCCTTGACTGCCTGGGTGGTCCCAATTGGGCTATGTTGATGGATATCCATCAACTCAGGTTCAGTTTGGTTCAGGTTCAGTTCAGTTTAGTTCTACTTCTATTTGATTGAGTTCAACTCAAGTTAAGTTTGATTCAACTTAGGTTCAATTTGGTTTAGTTTAGTTCAGCTTAAGTCCAGTTTGGTTTAGTTTAGTTTAGGTTTAGGTTCAAATCAGGCCAAATTACGTTTAGCTCTTTAACAAATTCACATGAAACACCGAATAGAAAGAGGTTGGAATAGAATTGGGTTGTTGATTGGTTCATTAACCTAATTCAAGGATGAATTAGCCTACTGAACTAGCCAACGAATAGCCCCCTGGTCTATTTTGCCGACAACCAAGCAAGAAAAATAGTGGCCTCAATTCGTCTTCTACTAATTCAAATTGTGTACCTCTCAACCCAGTTCATTGTTCCTAACGTGAATTAAAGCATACGTTCAAACCATGAGTTTGATAAGGTATATAAAAGATACAGGACAGAAGATATGACCAAAAATGCTCCTTAAATCGACCCCCCTCTTCCTCTTCTCAATCACCCGAAATTGAACCTCAAACAACACTACCAACAACCTAAATTTTTGCCCAAATCAAATCCATGGTTTCACACTAATAGTCCAAATCAAACGACATGCAAAGTAAGATTACAAACAACAAAGTAATTTTGGTTTGAAATTACTATTAGTTTAAGAATGGAGAATACTCACATTAAACCTAAGCTTTTAGACCCAATTTTAGGTTGGATTGGGCAATTTGGGCTGGGTTCTAGTCTCTTGCTTTTACTCTCACGCTGCTACCTGGCCCTCTCTATTTCACCTCTACTTATGCTCCTACTACTGCTACCTCAGCTGATCTTCTTCCTACTGCTGCTTTGTTCCTCTTCCCTCTCTCTATATCACACTCTCTTTCTCTCTCTAAATGGTGGTGACAAGGGCATGTGGGTATGAGAATGCCGGATGGGGGTGTGGGTTTTAGCTGCGAGAAGGGATATGAATGTGGAAAATTCTTAGATACAAATACATGTATCTAGTATGATACACACCCTGAAGTTGCGTAGTGGATGCGCTATCGATATGATGTAGTGTATCTTTTTTTTCTGAAATTTTGTAACTTTTCTGTTCTACAGTGTACCTTTTCATTCTTGCAGTGTACATTTGGTTTTTTGCAACGTATGTTTTCTTGTTTATAGTGTATCTTTTCTTATCCACAGTGTATCTTTTGTTCGTTACAATGTATCCCTTTTTAGTTAGTTCAGCTGGAGAATTACGAAAATGCTTGTTGGGTTGAGGGAAATGAAATAGGGTTTGGCCTAATTATATGATACTTCTTATATAGCTATGTACCTAGGTATGATACATAGGTATGTACCTTAGAATTACTAGAATAATGTTAGATGATTAGACAAACTAGAACAAAAAAAAGGAGAAAGGAGGGTTGTTTTCTGCCCAGACCCACGATGGAACCCTGTGGCCCCCCTTTACTTTTGTAGACAGTCTCCTTCGTCTTCCCCCAAAACAAAAATAGCAAGCCCTTCTTCTTCTTCCTTCCACAGAAAAACCGGACACCACTTTTCTCTCTCTTGCCCAGCCTCCATTCGCCACATTCAACATCGCCAAAATCACAACAAATGTTCTGCAGCAAATTCAAGAAGAAGCAAGCTGAATCAACCACGTTTGTGGTCTTCTCTGACACGAATTGAAGCACCAAATGCTTGCCCAAAGCCAACCCTATCCCTGTGCTCCACACCCACCTTCAATCCCCTAAAAATTGTGCAAAACGCTGTAGCAACAAGCACCAGAAAGAAGGGAACACAGTAGCCCAGAAACCATATGAACAACAGCAGAATCAGGCTTGGGGCAGACTAATTCGGGGTCTATGTTGGGCAGCGAATTAGGAGGCGGATTTTTGGGTTCTAGCACATCCAAAACCACACCTAAAACCCTTAACTGGGGTACTAAGCTTGGAAGAGAGGCATGTGTTCTTAATCTCCTCAAATTAATAGTAATTTCACAAAGCTTTGCAACCTCTTTAGTTGAGACATTGAGTAGTATTTATGTTAGCAGATTCCATGTAATTGTTTGTGGATTTAGGAGATATTATGTTGCAAAAATTAAACCAGAAATGCCTTGACCATATTTTGATTTTTTATTGTGCGATGTTATTGGTGTTGCATATGACCTTGGTTATTTCCGGATGGCTTTATTATGAGATTTGGGTCATGATAATATTGAATCGAATCTGTTTGTGGATTTAGACGGAATTATGTTGTAGAATTGAGTTTGTTTTTTCCTTGATTTAATTTTGATTTTTAATCATGCACCATAATTATTGTTGTATGTGAGTTTGGTGATTCTCGAATTACTTGATTATGAGAATTGGGTGATGATGATGTTGAATCAAGATCGAACTGAGCTGTTGATGAATTTGGGGTGAAACATTGAGGGAAATTGAGGACTTCTGTGGGACGTGCTGAGAGGAAGGAGCACGGGATGTTAAATTGTTTACAAATTACAATGTTGTGAATTGAGCCCAAAAGTGTAACTATAAGTACATTATATTGAATTATTGAAACTGAAGGTGATTATAGATTGATTCTGTTGAATTACTGAAGCTGAAAGTGCATTATAGGTTGATTCTGCTAAATTACTGAAACTGAAATTAGTTATAGACTAATTTTACTAAAATTACTTGTAGCAATTAGCAAATGATTTTAAACCGCAATACGATTTAGCTGAATGGTTTGATGAACTAAATCGTTGAAATGAGAACTTGAAATGGGCAAGGTGCTTCTCTTAGAACATGAACTTTTTTTAATTTTTATTTTTATTTATGAAAGCTTGAGATGAATTTAGAAACGACTAAAATGTTTAGTTGCTAAATCAAGTAACAATTTACTTATATTAATAGGTTGTTTAAAGAGTAAAATTTTCAGTTGGTGAACTCGAAATGAACTTAAACAACTTGCCTATTTTAAGGTAGAGATTTATAAACTTATAATACGGTTATGGAATTTATTTTGGCTTAATAAGCATGAATATGGTTTTACGAAACAAATTGTTGAAATAAAAAGGCTCATGACCTACTTGAAAGTAGGAAAAAGCTTTTATTGCTTGTCAGAGGACTTTGAATAACTGAAATGACTTGGTTTAATTAAAAATGGCTAAGATAAGTGCTTAATGAGTGTCATGTTTAGAACAGATCCAGATTGCGGGAACCCTGATGCCTAGGGAGTAGACTCAGAAGTGGGAACTCTAGAAGACCCTGACAAGGATAAGGTTCAATGTTATATTATGCCTCTGGGATAATGCAAATTGTGAGTGTAGATCTCACGTAGGGCGAGTATGGATCTCCCCTAATTGGCACGTTATGAAATCTTAAGAAATGATTTTGTTTTGCCGTTATGTGACTAAATTATTTGAGTTCTTACTTTTATTATTTTGGGAATTCAGAAAAGAGTATAAATCCTTAAATAGGCCAAATTTGAATGTAAATTACTCATTTTAAGGTGAAATGGTTTAATTGTGTTTTAAACGTATCAATGTGGATTTCTTTGCCTTTATTAAATATTGTTAAGTTACTTTGTTTGGCTATAAGTATGAATGATGTTCCTTAGAGGGGTGTAGATGTTACAGTGTGGCCTTTAGTGTTATGGATTCATTATATTGGAGGATAAGGTTTTCTTTTGAAGTCCTGCTTGCCTAATACGATAATATCAGTGTAAATGTAATATACTTGGTACTTATCGATATTTCTTGCAGCTATTTTGTTTTATGGAGTTGATATACACTCACTGAGTGTGTGATAGCTCACTCCCTCTTTATTCTCCCTTTTCTGATTCGGATTAATTAAGTACAGAAGTTATATGGTGATGACATGCTAGTAGCCATTTTGATAGTTTCACTTGGTTGGTTGCTGTGAAGTGATGAATGTCTTGCCATTTATGTAATTAATTTAGTATGCTCATCCATTGTGTAAGCATGTAGATGGATTTGAACCTATGTAGATATTGCTATAATACTTGTTACTAACTAGTTTGAATTTCAGTAACCCAACTGTGAGACCCGTGGCAGTGACTCATGTCTCCTAGCCATCTATTTCATTTTATAGTTAGGCTACAGGTTCCGTTAGCTTAATTTAAGCTTTAAAAACATTTCAATAGGTAGAACTCTTGTAGTTTTGTCCCAAAATGCCTAAACACATACTAAAGTTTAAGTTTGACCTTAATAGCCTTAGGGATTTGTTCTATAAATCCTGACGGTGTGACGCCTCCTTGGGGGCATTCGCTCCTTGGAGGTAGTGATGGTGTGACGGTTTGACCTTAATAGCCTAAGCACATGCTAAACTCTTACATGGGGGCATACGCTCCTTTTACCTATCAAGCCTTAGTGAAATTTCTACTACAGGTAGAGCATCAAGTAGACTACTTGGGAGACACCCCTTTCCAAAGAAGTGTTGCTACTAATTAGCTCGTACATAACACACTAATTCAGCTTGCCAAAAACCAGCACCTTCCTTCCACCTTGTCTAAGAGGGCCCAACTCAGGCATCATCTGATGAGGCTACTCTTTGCTAATAGACCCTAAGCAAAGCGCTACCAGCGAGTCGGCACAATGCATGTGCACTAGATAGACGCCTTTGGGATGATCTATCCTCAAAGGTGACAACCCACAATGCTTAGAATGAGAGAGTAAGTTGATGAAGAGTACAATATTGAATATGCTCCCATTGTGAGATTGGAAGAATTTTTGGCCCCTAAGCCAAATGAACCAGAGAGCTTGGACGACTCCATGATCGATAATCCTCCTGAAGATGACTCTTCAGATGAGGAGTAGGACAGAGTAATGTGAATTAAGGTTTGTAGATGTTGTAATGTATGTAAATAAGACAGTTGTAAGCCTTTTTAATTTGTTTTCTTTCTAGAAGAAGCACTAGAACGGTAGGAGCTCCCAGTGACTTTCAAATCACAACATCTGTATTCAAATAAAATATATGCAAATGGCTGCTTATCAAAGTGTTATGTGTTCACCAATTTGCTTATGTATATACGTGCACTCCCTTAAGTGAAAATGTGGTATGCATGTATGACCTTATATGGGCTAAGCTTAATTTTTAACTATACATAACATTCTTCTACCTTGCTTGTAAACAATTTCATTGACTGAAGGATGCTACCCCTTGTAAATCATAATATGGCTACGATATTAACTTCTAACTGAAATTAGAACTAATTAGCTCCATGTATAAATGTGTAAATAGACGCCTCCATGACGCGAACCACACCTTAACCTACTGCCATGGAAATCATCTGTCAGTTCAATAAGTTAAAACCCCCTAAATTTGGAGGAGGGCAAGTCCCCTTGACATACGAGGAATGGCTTAGAAGGACAGAAAACTTGTTTGAGATTATGGAATGTCCTAAGAGGTTTAAGGTACGCTTGGCTACTTATCAATTTGAAAAGGGAGCTAAATTTTGGTGGGGGACCGTTAAGCCTCAAGCTGGTGAACCGACATTAACTTAGGAGCAACTGAAGACCCTAATGGATGCCCAATACTGCCTTGGGAATGTAAGGAGGGCTAACGAACAGGAATTCCTGCACCTTAAGCAAGGAAATGTGAGTGTGATGGAATATGCGGTGAAGTTAAATGAACTGAGCCATTTTGCACCCAACCAAGTGGCTACTAAAGAAATGAGAATAGACCACTTTGAGCAAGGACTAAAATGAGAGGTAAAGCAGATAATAGCGAGGCACACCTATGCCAATTTCCAAGAAATGTACCAAAGGGCTATAAAGATAGCTCGAATCATGACTGAGACTGAAATCAGAAATAGGGAAAAATGCTAAGCAAAGAGGAAGTTCGGTCCTCAAGGGTCCAGATCACAAGGAAGCAGAAACTTTGGGAGATTTAACCTTGGCAAGAAACAAGACAAGGGTAAACAACCTACTGAGTGGAAACAAAAGAAAACATATAACCAGTGCATCATTAATATTTCAGCCCATGCAAAAGCATTACGGGCTAGTGCTTTGGATTTGGTGAAATAGAACACAAGGTCGCTAACTACCCACAAGCGGTATGGAATAGTTAGGGCAACACTCAAAAATTAGGAGTGGGAAGTAATCATGCAGCACAATGAGGTCGCCCTCCAACTGATGCTTTCTCAGGGGCCAATAGGAGCAACAAAAAGCCACAAGTGGGAGGCAGAGTATTTTGCTTAGAAGGAGAAGAGGCGGAAGATCCCATTGCTATAGTGTCAGGTACTCTTCTTGTTAACCATCTTTATGCCTATTCGACTCTAGTACTACTTACTCATTTGTAAACCTTGAATTTGCAAAGCAACTTGCCAGTAAGCTTGACGAGATGGATATATAACTATATGTGACCACTCTCCTATGATCTGGTTATCATACCAACATCATTTTTAAGAATTATGCTATTAATGTGGAGGGGGCTATAGATTGTGAAAAGAAACTAATCACTTTCTCGACCCCTGAAGGAGAAAGGGTGGAATTTAAAGGAAATGGCTCTCAGAAAGCCATTCCAACCATATCCGTCATGCAAGCCTTGAAAATGTTGAGAAAAGATGTCAAGGTTATCTATGTGCAATTGAGGTGGTAGAACCCAAAGAACCAGAATTAAATGAGATCCTAGTAGTGAGAGAATTCCCCATTGTATTTCAGGAAGTACTGGGATACCACCTGATCGAGAAATCGAGTTTATATTAGACCTGGTGGCGGGCACTACCCTAATATCTAAGACTCCTTATCGTATGATACTTGCTAAACTTGCTGATTTGAAGACCCAACTTCAGGAATGATTAGATAAAGGGTTGATTCAACCTAGTGTCTCACCGTAGGGAGCCCCAGTGCTTTTTGTAAAGAAGAAAGATTGGAGTTTAAGATTGTGTATTGATTATCGAGAGCTAAATAAGGTGTCCCTCAAAACAAATATCCTCTCCCACGGATTGATGTTTTGTTTGATCTACTAGAAGGCTATATGGATTTCTCTAAGATTGATTTGAGATCAAGGTATCATCAATTGAAAATTAAGAGGAAGGATGTGCCCAAAACTGCCTTCCGAACTCAATACGAGCACTATGAGTTCCTAGTGCTACCATTTGGGCTAATTCATGTCCTAGCTGTCTTCATGGTCTTAATGAATAGAGTATTCAAGCCCTTCCTTGATAAATTCATGGTGATGTTCATCAGTGATATCTTGATATATTCTATAACCAAGGAGGAGCATGCAGATCACTTATGAATGGTGTTGAAAACTCTAGAAGAACACAACCTGTATGCTAAGCTTAAAGAGTGTGAGTTTTGGCTTGAAAAGGCATACTTTTGGGTCATTTGGTGTCTCAAGAAGGCATTTTCGTAACGCTCCCAAAATGCTAATGACATGATTTACATAAATTGCAGCAGAAGACTTAATGATAGAAGGTGTTGCCGCCCTCTTGATAGGGACAAACTTACTGAAACCATTTAATCTTCCAACTCATGTTCACAATCATAATATCTATTAAACTGAAAAACTCCAAGATCAAAGTTCATAATAGTTCAACTTCAATGCAATCAACTTAATCATATCATGTGCTAACTAACACTCCACACTACATAAGTATATTGAATATAGACCGAACTTAACCCTGAGGTCGATCCCAACATTCATGCTATGCTGGATCCATTGTGAGCATCTGGTGACTTCCAAAAGGGATTGCTAAATGTAGAAACATGTGATACTTCATCACCTAAAACAGAAAACATGAAAATAGTTTGAAAATGTGAGCTAAAACTCAGTACGTGCATTTCTGTATTGTAAAATGAGTGTAGAAATACTATTGATGGATAACTGCCTTTGCAATTCATTTAGTTCGCAATAATAACGAAAATGAAAGTAATATAAAACTAAATTGCTCATTGTTATCTGGATGTGAACCCCTTACAATGATATGATCTATACATAGGTGTACACCTGCCAATCCGATCAAGACTTGGCCTGAAGCTGGGCGGGTAAATGATGGAATGATGCCCTATAAATGACAACTGACGGGGTTACAAGTTAAATGGCAAATCACTGTATAAACTGATTCATCGATAAACTTATTAAGAGTTATAACTTGGTAAACATGTTATGCTTTCTGAAGATACAAGCGATGGACGTACCTTGAGTCTTTAAAAATATCATCTGACTTGATAAATATGCTCTGACTTGATAACACTTACGCATAATGGGAAATGATAATTAGGCCTCGACTCTGTTTCATAAATGTCATTGTAGGTATGTGTAGTTAGTAAATGATCCTTACTCACATAATTGAGTAACTAAAAGTACGTGTAATAGAAATTGAGTAATTAAATGACATGCATAACTTGGGTATTTTAATATAACTTCAAAATTGAATTAATGAAAGTAATTAGATATGATATAAAGTAAATGAAAGTAAAATAGACCACAATAGGATAAATGAGATTAAAAAGGAAAAGGCCTTACTGGTGACAAATGGGATAGTGGTTTTGGCCTTTTCCAAAATAGATTACAGACACGGGTTTAAGACTCGCTGATGTATAGCTTGGCTCAAGATAACAACGAGTACACTAGATTGGCTTGATAAATGCATTTGATACATTCTGAATTGAGTAAGTAATAGAAGTTTGATGCCAAGAGAGATATACCTTGATTCAAAATAGCATAAACTGCAATAAGTTGGTCTGATAAATATGGTATCTGAATCAAAAAGTCTCCCTACTTCCCATATTTCATTCACAGGTTCATTCAATACAGTTTTTCACCCTAAATAGATTATTGATCCCAATAAATGCTGTTAAACTCCCCAAACTTGGTACATTCTTTGTAATGTCCATAAGTGATTCAAAACTCATAATTAAGCTTCCAAATTGTATACTTGTCTTATTCTTTCTCATTAATCAAGCTAAAAGCTCAATTGAAGCCCATGAAAATTCATTTCTCCCATAAATGACCTTACTTGGCCTAAAATACACAAAATGAGGGCATGATCAATCTCACTCAATCTTTATTATTGCTATTTAGATAATTACTCAAAATTCATCCAAAAATCACCAAACTCCAAATACTCAATTGAAATTCATGAAACATTATAGAAAGTTCTCAAATAATATGGACAATCTACAGTAAAATTTTTGGAATTTTTCTCCAAGTATACGCTGGATAGAAATTGCAATAACTGCCCAATTTGCACCAAAGTAGGTCAGTTCATTTTAAGAATTCATAACTTTGACCATTGACTTCAAATGGAGACCTAAAACCCCACTATGGAAAGATAAAGAAGTCCCAAAAAACTTTTATTTATAGCACAAAACATAATTCCCACAATAGGGTTCCCAAAATGGGGCTAGCACACAAGTGTATCAGTTTTAGTCTAACTTGCACAGTTCTCGTAAAATGGTGATAACTTTGTCCATAGAACTCAGATTAGGGTGATTCAAAAGGAATTTGAAAGCTAACACATTGACCTTTCCACCCACCAAAACTAATAAGTTTTCAGTGGGCCGATCATTACCAGTTTAATCTCAAAGTCTCCCTGTTTTCTGTCATTTTCAGCCCTCATGGTTTTTGCTTTCTCATTTTTTTTTTTCACATAAATCCTCACTTGAAATCATTCCAAATCACCAAAAACATCATCATAATCATCAATAAGACCAAAAATTACAAAATCATAAACAGAATAATACAAATCCATCACTTGACTTTAGTTAACTTGATCATGACAAAATCCTAACCTTAACATGCTTCAAGCTCAACCTCACCATGATCAATATCCCCAAAATCAATAAAATTTGCATGATAACATCTACTTTGATCTCTACAGGATGAATCGTAACTAAACAAATAATAAAAATCAAAAATACAAAAAGATAGAGTTAGAGTTTTTACTCACTTTGAGATGCTAGAGGATGGAGGCGGTGTTTGATGTTGGAGGAGAGACTAAGAAGATGAAGGCTAGACTTTTGTTGGTGGTAAATGACTTGGATGTTTATCTTTGATACTTGGCTAATATTTAAGCTTGAAAAAGGGCTTTTTGCTAGTTAAAGTTAGGTACAAATGATAGTAATTGACTTAATTTAATTGCATCAAACTTTTAGGGCCAAAATCTGAGCCCAATGGAATTGGGCCATGATTTGGGCCAATTGAGTTGGGCCAAAATAAATGAATTCAGGCCCAAGTTTTTGCGTAGCTAAAACTGAAAGATTTTGTGATGTTATGGAAAATAATTTAACGTTCAGTCATAATTATTGAGGCCTACTATCGATTCACCTGAAATTTGATCAATCAACGAAACTTGAATTTTCAATCAATGAAACTTGAATTGCAAAGTGGGACCCGAATGAAATATCCCCCAACCGGGATACTTAATTACGATAAATGAAAGCGAAAAATTTAGATGACATAAGGTAATTCGGCAAATATATAAATTGAGTGTAATTGAATTAATAAACATGATTTGGTTAAACCAATAACCATGAGTGATTAAATCAATAAACATAATTAATTAAATGAGTAAATATGATTAATTAAATAAATAAACAAGATTTAAATAAATAAATATGGGTTAGGGTCAGGTTATTATAGTCTCCCCCCCTTAAAGAGTTTCGTCCTTTGAACTTATGAGTTTTGTGAAAATATGAACTGATATCACAAATAAATGCTGATATTTGGCTATCATCTCTTTCTGCATTTGCCCAAGTGGCTTTTGAGGAGGTATGATTTGCCCAAAGTACTTTTTCCCTCATCTAAAACTGTGATTGTCTCACACCTTTGTCAACATAACTCTTTTGTTGGCCTTGTCTCACCTTAACATGGCCTTGAATTTCTTTCGCAATACTTGCTCGGATTAACTCTACTTTTAGACCCAATGCTTCTTCGGGCTCGCTCCAATAAGACCCGACATTACTTAAGATTATGCTCTTATCAAAATATCCCCATTTAGTATTCTCCAGCCATCACCTGTTCTCCCCTCATCCGACTAATCAAAGGTCTGGTCCAATTCCACATTCGACAATAAAAAATGTCGCCAGGAATGTAAAAGAAATAAACAATGAGATTAGAAAAGATTGATAAAAGGGGGATGATCATGAGGTGATTGAAATAAAATAACCAGAATGTTGAAATATAATGCCAATGAATCATGGTTTAAAAATATGGATCATAAAGGATCCAATAGATAGTCAACCAAGGGGAAAGATGGCTCGATGACACTCGGGTTTAGTAAAAGCAAGATGGCAAGATGGTAACTTTCTAGCCTCAATTGTCAGGTGTAGTGCACTAGATAGATGGGAAAAGCAATGTCCGATAAGTAGATAGATAGATTGGATAAGTAAAATGCAATAGATATATAAATAGATTGGACAAGTTACATTGGGAATGTGCCTTTGCTCAGATAAAGTCAATTTGAGTGTAGCAATAAGATGTAATGGAGAATGCTGAAGTTTATTGATGAGGACATAAAATATAAGTGTGAGAATTGAATTTAAAAGCAAGGAGACTAATTATATTATGAATTCAGAGCAAGTTATACGAGCGTATCATTATGAACAAATAAAATATCGGGTATAGGGAGATTAAACGATATTGGATAAAATTAAATTGGAAAGATGAAACAAGCAGACAATTACAGGAACTACTATAAAAGAACATTCTTGCAAACAAGCAGAAAATCAAATTGAAGCCATTTAAACAAATGGCGTAGATAAAGAGATGTTATAGACCAAGTGAGCATCAATAGCAAAGGAATAACGCCCCTGAACAAAATGGGAGCATTGTTGGTGTAAGGTCTTATTGACAAGAGCAGTCTCTTTCTATGCATGGCAACTAAATCTTACTCATACCACCCATGTACTGCCAAGTAGCACACCGCAAGCTACTGAGTTACAGTCACAGGATTCCTGACAGTAATTCCATCTCATACTGATTTAACCCAAAGATATACCAAGTTACAAATGGTATTCCCGCACTAGGTTTTAAACATCACTGTACTCAATATCATGCATGTTAATACACCTCAGTGAAACTCTCAAATTCTGGAGTGAAATGGACAGAGCTCCACCTAAAAACTGGCTAAAACCCAGGCTTAAAGCCTTACAATATGTACTTAACATGAAAAATCACACTTCAATAGCTCAAAGGCCACACGCCGGAGTTCATAACTCAACAGGTCACACACCCGGAGTGCACCATTGCAAAACTTTAAACAAATGAGAGAAACGAAACATATAATACAACTCCCAGATAAATGACAGTATACATCGCTAACATGTCAACCAAATGTTTTCACAGTCCAACTTGACAATGCTCGAATCACAGGATATTACCAAATGATTGAATCACCCAATTGGAAATGGTTCCTCCTTATGTGCCCATACATATGAACTTATAGTCAATAGCTCATTTAACTAGTCACACATAACTCATACACACCTTGATAGCTAATTCATAAACACTTGATAGCTCACATTGGCCCTTAAAACCTTGGCTCTGATACCAAATCTATAACACCACTAAAATGCTAATAACATGATTTACGTAACATGATTTATGGAAAACTGCAGCAGAAGACTTAATGATAGAAGACCCTACCACCGTCCTGATAAGGGCAAAGCTTACTGAAACCATTTAATCTTGTAACTTATGTTCACAATCACAATATCTATTAAACTGAAATACTCCAAGACCAAAGTCCATAATAGTTCAATTTCAATACAATCGACTTAATTGTACCATGTACTAACTCGCACTCCACACTACACAAGTATATTGAATATAGACCAAACTCTACTGTGAGGTCGATCCCAACATTTATTGCTATGCTGAATCCACTGTTAGCATCTGATGAATTCCAAAAGGGCTTGCTAAATGGAGAAACATGTGATGCTTCATCACCTAAAATGGAACACATGAAAACATTTCAAAAATGTGAGCTAAAACTCAGTACATGCATTCCTATATTGTAAAATGAGCGTAGAAATACTGCGGATGGGTACCCGCCTTTGCAATTCATTTAGTTCGCAATAACAATGAAAATGAAATTAATATAAAACTAAACTGCTCATTATTATCTGGATGCGAACCCTTTGCAATGATATGATCCATACATAGGTGTACACCTACCAATCTGATCAAGACTTGGCCTGAAGCCGCTCGGGTAAATGATGGACTGACGCCCTATAAATGATAACTGACGAGGTCACAAGTTAAATGACAAGTTACTATATAAACTGATTCATTGATAAACTCATCAAGAGTTGTAACTTAGTAAACAGGTTCTTCTTTCTGAAGATACAGGCAATGGACGTACAATGTCATCTGACTTGATAAATATGCTTTGACTTGATAACACTTACACATAACGGGAAACGATAACTAGTCCTCGATCCTATTTCATAAATGTCATTGTAGGTACGTGTAGTCAACAAATGATCCTTACTCACATAATTGAGTAAGTAAAAATATGTGTAATAGAAATTGAGTAATTAAATGGTATACATAACTTGTGTATTTCAATATAACTTCAAAACTGAATTAATAAAAGTAATTAAATATGATATAAAGTAAATGAAAGTAAGATAGACCACAATGAGATAAATGAGATTACAAAGGAAAATGCCTTAATGGTGACAAATGGGATAGTGGTTTTGGCCTTTTCTGAAATAGATTACTGACACAGGTTTAAGACTTGCTGATGTATAGCTTGGTTCAAGATAACAGTGAGTACAATAGATTGGCTTGATAAATACATTTGATACATTCAGAATTGAGTAACTGATAGAGGTTTGAGGCCAAGAGAGATATATCTTGGTTCAAAATAGCATAAACTACAATAACTTGGTATGATAAATATAGTTTCTGAGTCAAAAATTCTCCCCACTTCCCATATTTCATTCACAAGTCCATTCATTATAGTTTTTCACCCTAAATAGATTATTGATACCAATGAAAGCTATTAAACTCCCCAAACTTGGTACATTCTTTGTAATATCCATAAGTGATTCAAAACTCATAATTAAGCTCCCAAATTGTATACTTGTCTTATTCTTTTTCATTAATCAAGCTAAAAGCTCAATGAAAGTTCATGAATATTCATTTCCCCTTTAACTAAGCTTGCTTGGCCCAAAATACAAAAAATGAGTGCATGATCAATCTCACTCAATCTTTATTATTGCTCTTTACACAATTATTCAAAATGCTTTCAAAAATCACCAAACTCCAAATACTCAACCAAAATCCATGAAATCTTATAGAAAATTTCAAAATAATATGGACAATCTACAGTAAAAGTTTCATACTTTTTCCTTATAGTATACGCTGCGTAGAAATTACAATAATAGCCCAATTTGCACCAAAGCAGGTCAGTTCTCTTCAAGAATTTATAACTTTCACCGTTGGCGTAAAATGGAGACCTAAAGCCCCACTGTGGAAGACTAAGAAGTCCCAAAAACTTTCATTTGTAGCACAAAATATGATTCCCACAATAGGGTTCCCAAAATGGCGCTAGCACACAAGTGTGTTAGTTTTGGTCTCACCTGCACAGTTCTTATAAAACGATCATAACTTTATCCACAGAACTTGGATTAAGGTGATTCAAAAGAAATTTGAAAACTAACACATTGACCTATCTATCCACCAAGAATCGTAAGTTTTTAGTGGGCTGATCATTACCAGTTTAATCTTAAAGTCACCCCTATTTTCTGTCATTTCCAGCCCTTACTATTTTTGTTTTATCCTCTTTTTTTTTCACATAAATCCTCAATTGAAATCATTCCAAATTGACAAAAACATCATCATAATCATCAATAAGGCCAAAGATTACAAAATCATATACAAACCAACACAAATCCATCACTTGACTTAAGCTAACTTGATCATGACAAAACCCTAACCTTTACATGCTTCAAGCTTAACCCCACCATGATCAATATCCCCAAAATCAATAAAATTTGCATGATAACATCTACTTTGATTTCAAGAGCATGAATCATAACTAAAAAAATTATAAAAATTAAAAATACATCAAGAGAGAGTTAGAGTTTTTACTCATTTTGAGCTTGGATGCTAGAGGATGGAGGTGGTGTTTGATGTTGGAGGAGAGAGTAAGAAGATGAAGGCAAGACTTTTCTTGGTGGTAAATGACTTGGATGTTTATCTGTGATACTTGGCTAATATTTAAGCTAGAAAAAGGGGCTTTTTGCTAATTAAAATTAGACACAAATGATAGTAATTAACTTAATTTAATTGCACCAAAAATTTCGGGCCAAAATTTGAGCCCAACGAAATTGGGCCATAATTTCGGGCCAATGAATTGGGCCAAAATAAATGAATTCAGGCCCAAGTTTTTGCGTAGCTAAAACTTAAAAATTTTGTGGCGGTATGGAAAATAATTTAATGCTCAATCATACTTATCGAGGCTTAATATTGATTCACCTGAAGTTTAACCAATCAACGAAACTTGAATTTCCAATCAATGAAACTTGAATTGCAAAGTGCGACCCAAATGAAATATCCCCCAACGGGGATGCTTAATTACGATAGATGAAAGCAGAAAATTTAGATGATATAAGGTAATTCGGTAAATATACAAATTGAGTGTAATTGAATTAATAAATATGATTTGGTTAAACCAATAACCATGAGTGATTAAATAAGTTAATATGATTAATCAAATGTATAAATATGATTAATTAAATAAATAAATATGATTTAAATAAATAAATATGAGTTAGGGTTGGGTTATTACAATTTCAGTGGACCCTGCAAAAGTGGAGGTGATTGTTAATTGGCCAAGACCTGGAAATGGCTCTGAAGTGCAAAGCTTCCTAGGTATGGCTAGTTATTACAGAAGGTTCATAGAAGGATTCTCTAAGCTAGCCATGCCTATCACCAAGTTACTTCAGAAAAGCAAAAAATTTGAATGGATAGAAGAATGTGAAAACAACTTCCAAGAGTTAAAGAAGTGGGTAGTGTTTGCACCAGTGCTAGCAATACCTGAAGGCAATAAGGGATTTGTGGTCTACAATGATGCATCCAAGAAAAGGATTAAGATGTGTTCGAATGCGGAAAGGCAGAGTTATCACCTATGCCTCTCGTCAACTGAAGTCGTATGAGGAAAATTACCCAACGCACGACCTAAAATTTGTTGCAGTCATATTTGCATTGAAGATTTGGAGACACTACCTTTATGGAGTAAGATCTAAGATGTACTCTGATCATAAGAGCCTAAAATACATTTTCAATCAAAAGGGGTTAAACAGACACAGAGAAGGTGGCTAGAACTTTTGCAAGATTATGACATGGAGGCCAACTATCATCCTAGTAAGGAGAACATAGCGGCAGATGCTTTGAGCAGAACATTTACTAGTTCTATAGCCTGCCTACTTACACGGGAAAGAAGGCTTTTAAGGGAAATTGACGCACTCTAGATATGAGTAGTGCTACCAGGAATCGAAGCTACCTAGGAGCACTCCATATTACTTCTTTACTAATAGAACAAATCAAGCAGCGTTGGAAGGATGGCCCTGAAATTATGAATATTAAAAAGGGAGCAGAACAAGGAAGGATTAAGGAATTTGTAATCCAAAACTATGTGCTTTGGTATGGAATAGGTTATGTGTTCCTAACATACTAGACCTCAAGAAGGAACTGTTGAAAGAAGCACATAATTCAGCCCTTACCACTCATTCGGGAAGCACCAAAATGTACCTTGATTTGAAAACCCATTTCTGGTGGTTCGATGCCTCACTTGTCAAAGGGTAAAAACCGAGCATTAAAAACCTGAGGATTACTTCAACTCTTACCTATTCTAGTAGAAAAATGGGAGCACATCACAATGAATTTTGTCAATGGATTACCAAAAGCCACCAAGCAGCATGATAGTATCTGGGTGGTTGTTGACAGATTGACCAAGGATGCACACTTTCTAGCCATGAAAGTCATTTTACCTCTGAGCAACTAGCATATTTATATAATAAGAAAATGGTCAGATTGCATGGAGTATCTCTCAGCTAGGGTCAGATCTAGATACTAAGTTTATGTATAGGTTCTGGCACAGATTTCAAAGGGCGATAGAAAGAAAGCTATGCCTAAGTACAACCTTCCGCCCCCAATCAGACGGGGAATAAGAAAGAACTATTCAAATCCTAAAAGATACGCTAAGAGCCTATGCATTGGAATAAACAGGGACCTGGGATCACAACTTGCCCCTGGTTGAGTTTGGGTACGATAATAGCTACCATGGAAGTATCGACACGACACCTTTTGAAGCATTGTACGACTGACGTTGTAGAACTCCTATTTGTTGGAATGAACTAGGAGAAAGGGAACCCTCTAAGTTAGAACTAATCGACTGAACGGTCAAGGTGATCAAGATTGCAGGTAAGAAATTGTAAGCCGCCCAGAATAGGCAAAAGAGCTATGCAGATATCAGGAGGAGACCCTTAGAATTTAATGTTGGGGACCATGTATTTTTGAAGGTCTCGCCACTTAAGGGAAGCATAAGGCTTGGTCAGAAAGAGAAACTGAGCCCAAGATTCATTAGACCCTTTGAGATTCTAGCAAAAGTGGGTCCAGTTGCATACTAATTGGCCCTACCAACCTCGTTGCAAGGAATACACGATGTATTCCATGTATGCAGTCTCCAAAACTATATTTCGTACCCAAATCATGTTATCCTGTATGAAACCTTGCAGATTAAGGAGAACCTTAGACATGTGCAAGAACCCATTCGAATATTGGAAAGAATGCAGAAGAAGCTTAGGAATAGAAGTATCCCCTATGTTAAAGCGCTTTGGAAGTATCATAGGATGGCTGAAGTAACCTGGGAGCCGAAAAAAGAAATACGAGAGAAGTACCCAACATTATTCCCACCAGGCAAGCAATTTCGAGAAAGAAGTTCTTTTAGGGGGGGGAGAGTGTAATACCCGTGTTCTTTCTTTTTAGTTTAAGCTAACTACCCTATTTTATGACATTGTGAAATTGTATTTTATTATTTAGTTAAGTTAAATTAATACCGATATGCTTGCTTAGGTGATAATTTTATTATAAAGAGGATTATTATTATTATTAGTTTTGAACTTTTACGATAATCTTAATAATAGTTTATAAGAATTATTATTGATTACTAAATCAAGCAGATTCTCAAGTGTGATTGGGTTGACAAGCCATAGAGTTTATTTCATTGAATATTAGACCAAGCGTTATTAACATGAAATTCAAGAATGAATAAATTGACGAGCGCTAGTATTAACAGCTTGAATTTAGGTTAAGAGGTATGAAATTAGGCTGAGTAATGTTAGATGATTAGACAAACTAGAACAAAAAGAACAGGAAGAAGGACAACTGTTTTTTGCCTGAGCCTATGGCAGAACCCCAATGCCCCTCCCCTTTTTACTTCTACAGACCGTCTTTTTCCTCTTCCCCAAAAACAAAAACAGCAGGCACTTCTTCTTCTTTCTTTCCCATAAAAACCCAATGCCCCTTTTCTCTCTCTTACCCAGCCTCCATTCACCACATTCAACCACCCCAAAATCACACCAAAGGTTCTGCAGTGAATTTGGGAAGAAGCGAGCTAAATCAACCACGTTTGTGGTCTTCTCTACCATGAATTAAGGCACTAAATGCGTGCCCAAAGCGAACCCTATATCCATACCTGCCTTCAATCCCCTATAAATTAAGTAGAAAGCTGCAGCAACGAACACCAAAAAGAAGGGAAAATAGTAGCCCAGAAACAATATGAACAACAACAGAATTGGGCCTGAGGCGGACTGATTTGGGGTCTATGTTGGGCAACAAAATAGCAGGAAAATTTTTGGGTTATGGCACATCCAAGACCACATCCAAAACCCTTAAATCAGGTCCTAAGCTTGGAAGAGAGGTGAGTGTTCTTAATCTCCTTAACTTAATAATAATTTCACAAAGTTTTGCAACCTCTTTAGTTGAGACATTGAGTAGTGTTTATGTCAGCAGATTGCATGTAATTGTTTGTGGATTTAGGAGGTATTACATTGGAGAAATAGAACTAGAAATGCCTTGACCATATTTTGATTTTTATTGTGTGATGTTATTGGTGTTGCATGTCAGCTTGGTGATTCTCGAATAGCGTGATTATGAGAATTGGGTGATGATAATATTGAATCGAATCTGATTGTGGATTTAGACGGAACAATGTTGTAGAATTGAGTTTGTTTTGCAATGATTTAATTCTAGTTTTTAATCAAGCACCATAATTATTGTTGTATGTGAGTTTGGTGATTCTCGAATTATTTGATTATGCGAATTGAGTGATAATGATGTTGAACCAAAATTAAACCGAGCAGTTGATGAATTTGGGGTGAAACATTGAGGGAAATTGACGTCTTTTGTGGGAGGTGATGTGAGGAGGCAGTACAGGATGTTAAATTGTTTAAAATATTGCGAATTGAGCCCAAAAGTGTAACTATATGTCCATTCTTCTGAACTACTAAAACTAAAAGTGATCATAAGTCAATTCTGTTAAATTATTGAAAGTGAAATTAGTTATCGATTGATTTTGCTGAAATTACTTGTAGCAAATGATTTCTAAAATGCAGTACGATTCAGTTGAATGATTTAGTTGAATGGTTTGACGAACTAAATCATTAAAATGAGAACTTGAATTGGGCAAGGTGTTTCTCTAAGAACAAGAACTTGTTTTAAATTTCTCTTTTTGTTTATGAAAGCCTGAAATAAATTTTAGAAACGACTAAAATGTTTAGTTGCTAAATCAATTTACGGTTTACTTATATTAATAAGTTGTTTAAAGAGTAAGATTTTGAGTTGGTGAACTCGAAATGAACTTAAATGACTTGCTTGTTTTATGGTAAAGATTTGTAAATTGAAAATATGGTTATGGAATTTATTTTCGCTTAATAAGTGGGAATATGGTTTTGCGAAACAAAGTGTTGAAAAAAAAAAGACTCATGACCTACTTGAAAGTAGCAAAAAACTTTTATTGCTTGTCGCAGGGGTTTTCATAACTAAAATGACTCGATTTATTAAAATGACTAAGATATGTAATTAATGAGTGGCCATGATTAGGGAACAGACCTAGTTTGCGGGAACCCTAATGCCAGGGGAGTAGACCCAGAACTAGGAACCCTAGAAGACTCTGACGAGGGAAAGGTCCAATGTTGTGTTATGCCCTCGGGATAATGTGAATTGTGAGTGTAGATCTCACGTAGGGCAAGTGTGGATTTCCCCTAATTAGCACGTTATGAAATCTTACGCAAGAAGAAATGATCTTATTTTCCGTTATGTAAGTAAATTATTCGAGTTCTTGCTTTTATTATTTGGGGAATTCAAAAAAGAGTATAAATCCTTGAATAGGCAAAATTTGAATGTGAATGACTCATTTTAAGGCAAAATGGTTTAATTGTGTTTTAAACGTATCAATGTGGATTTCTTTCCCTTCTTTAACTATTGTTAAGTTACTTTGTTTGCCTACAAATATGAATAACATTCCTTAGATGGGTGTAGATGTTAAAGTGTGGCCCTTAGTCTAATAAATTCATTATATTGGAGGATATTGTTTTCTTTTGAAGTCCTGCTTGTCTAATACAATAATATTAGTATAAATGTAATGTACTTGCTACTTATCGATATTGCTTGCAACTGTTTTATTTTATGGAGTTAAGATACACTCACTAAGCGTATAGTAGCTCACTCCTTCCTTATTCTCCCTTTCTATGTTCAGATTAATTAGGTATAGAAGTTATATGGTGTTGACTAGCTAGTAGCCATTTTGATAGTTTCAGTTGGTTGCTGTGAAGTGATGTTTGCCTAGCCATTTATGTAATTAATTAAGTCTGCTCATCGATTGTGTAAGCATGTAGATGACTCAAAACCTACGTATATATTGCTATAACACTAGTTATTAAGTAGTTTGAATTTCAGTAACTCAGGTGTGCGACATGTGGCAATGCCTCATGTCACCTAGCTATCTATTTTATCCTATTGTCAGACAATAGGTACCCTTAGCTTAAGTTAAGCTTTAAGAACATTGTAAACATAGGTGGAACTCATGCAGTTTTGTCCCAGAATGTCGAAACACATGCTAAAGTTTAAATTTGAGCTTAATAGCTTTATGGATTTGTTCAATGTGACACCTCCTTGGGATGAGGGGTGTTACAATGAGCACATACAGATGCTGTGTATCTCTCCACAAAAAGTAATCACTGAAACTAAAATTATTGATTAATAAATATGTAACTATTGGTCACCAAGCATGTTCATCACATATTATGTTTGTGATATATGTTTTTATGTATGATATTAGTTAGTGGTCAGCTGATTTTTGTTGTAGTGATTATGTAGGCTATATATGTTTGGTGATCATTTCTACTATTGATAAGCATGTTCAATTTTTCATTTATATAAGTACCGTGAAATTACCATTGATGATCATCGTAAATATATTTGTTGATCATAAGCTATGAACCAAATTTTTAAGTTACGTAAGGTTTTTTGTTTTTTTTTTGTATCTTTAACGTCATTGTCATCAAAAATCATAAAACACACTTCTCTGTTGATCATCATAAATATGCTCGTTGATCACGAAATTATAGTTAGGAGAGCTTTATTCTGGGCGAGAGGTAGATAACACCTACAAGCGCTCATCCTATCTGGGTAGCCCCTACCTATAAGACTACCCCCAACACACACACACACACACACAAAC
>JACYFF010003369.1:37635432-37645780 GCA_017589665.1 Selenicereus undatus
TGTCAACAATCTGGGCAAGCGATTCTCGAAAGCTATGCTGGCTGCTTGGGGAGATTCCTCTGAAGATGAAGGAGAATCTGAAGCTGAAGAAGAGGTCGTAGCACTGATGGCACAAAGTGACTCAGATTCAGATGATGAATCAACAATCAGCTTCACAGATCTCAAGAACAAGGTACATGGTCTTAACAAAGCTACTCTAGAAGAACTTCTATATAATTTGATAGACACTTGTGCTGACCTAAAAAGAGAAGTTCGTGACCTAGAGCTTGAAAATGAAATTCTCAAAAATGAAAAACAAGGTTTACATGAGAATATCAATGTTCTTAGAGAAGATCTTTTTCTAAAAGAAGGTGATTATACCCAAGTAAGGGAAAAGCTTTCTAAAGTGGAAGAAAAGGTTGAAACCTTGCTAAATGAAAAGCAAAGCCTAAATGCCACCATAGAAAAGTTGGAAACTAACCTTGCCACAAACAATCACTGGAACAAGTCCTCACAAGCCCTTGATTGGTTAAACACTCACCACAACCGAAACAAAAAGGGACTTGGTTATAAGCCTAAACGGACCGTTTATCCCATACATAGGAAGTATTTTGGATTACCTGAAAATATTGTTTGCTTTCATTGTGGGAAAACGGGTCATTATAGATACACCTGCCCTTTAAGAAAACATGCCAATGAAAAGAATGAAAAGCATGTGAAACAAATCTGGATTAGAAAAGATGAGATTTATTTGTCTAAAAGAATGGGACCCAAGTGGATCTGGGTTCCCAAAACTAACCCTTGATTTGTTTTGTAGGCTGAAGTGAGAGAAAACAACCTTACGAACAACCCCACAAACACCCTTGAAAACAAGCAGTTGTGGTATGTCGATAGTGGGTGTTCACGGCACATGACTGGTGAAAGATCAAATTTTCTCTCACTTACAGCTTTGAATGGTGGGAGTGTAGCATTTGGAAACGGCAAATCTGGGACAATTGTCGGTATAGGTAATATTGGTAAAACTCTCTCCCACTCAATTGATAATGTGCACTTAGTTGATGAGTTAAAACACAATTTGCTAAGTGTGTCCCAACTGTGTGACAAGAACAACCTAGTATTGTTTTCAAAAACACATTGCTTGGTTGTGAATGACAACACAGGAGATGTTGTATTAAGGGGAAGCGATGTCAAAATGTCTATAAAGTTTGTATTTCCACTCTTCCCCAAAAGAGTCTGACTTGTTTAAATGCTTTAAATGATGATATAATGCTATGGCATAAGAGACTAGGTCATGCAAGCCTGTCCTTGCTAAACAAACTTGTTTCCAAGGACTTGGTTGTTGGACTACCTTCCATCAAGTATAATGATGACAAGGTATGTGAAGCTTGTGCAAAAGGAAAACAAGTCAGATCTTCCTTAAAATCTAAAAAGTATGTAAGCACTACCCGACCTCTTGAATTATTACACATTGATCTATGTGGTCCCATGAGGATAGTAAGTAGAGGTGGGAAGAGGTATGTGCTTGTCATAGTGGATGACTACTCTCGATTTACTTGGACCCTGTTCTTGGCTTCCAAGGATGAAACGTTTGAAAACTTTATTGCTTTTCTAAAAAGGGTTGAAAAGAGAGTAGCACACTCATTGGTTAGCTTGAGGTCTGATCATGGTACTGAATTTGAAAATGTAAATTTTACAAATTTTTGTAATATGCATGGTGTTGATCACAACTTCTCGGCTCCAAGAACACCCCAACAGAATGGGGTGGTTGAGCGTAAAAATCGTACCCTAGAAGATATGACTAGAACAATGCTTGTTGCTAGTGGTCTTCCTAGGAACTTTTGGGCAGAAGCTTTGAACACATCGTGCTATATTATGAATAGATGTATGATCAGACCCATGTTGAACAAAACTCCTTATGAACTCTTCAAAGGCAGAAAACCTAATATTATGCACTTGAGAACTTTTGGTTGTAAGTGTTTTGTGCATAATAATGGGAAAGATGCTTTGGGAAAGTTTGATCCTAGGAGTGATGAGGCAATATTTATTGGTTATTCTTCTCACAGCAAGGCATACAAAGTCTTTAACAAATGAACCTTGTGTGTTGAGGAAAGTGTGCATGTGCTTTTTGATGAAACTAATACTGTGAATAAGAATGATGCACAGGAAGAAGAGTTTGAATTAGGTCTTGTCCAAAAGGAATTGTTGATCCATGAGAAACCAGGTGAGAACGCCTTGGAGAAAACAGGTACAGAAGGTGTTCCTCAAAACATCATGCAAAGTGAATACCAAACAGGGGGAAACACCATTAAACCCTGTTCGGAACCATATCCCTCAGGAACTAGCTTGCAAACAGGCGCTGAAACAGGATCAGGAGGTGTTCTTGAACCTGATCCTATACGACCAGAACATGGGTATGTGAATCCAATTAATCCAAGAGCATGGAAGCACCATAGTTCGCACCCTCTTGATCAAATCTTATCAGATATTAATAGTGAAGTGCAAACTAGATCTAAACTTAAGAATTTTTGTGCTTTCTATGCGTTTCTTTCTAACATTGAGCCAAAAAGTGTGAATGGGGCCCTTGCAGATTCAGATTGGATCACGGCTATGCAAGAAGAACTTCACCAATTTGAAAGAAACAAAGTATGGCACCTTGTTCCTAAACCTGCAGAAAGAACAATCATTGGAACCAAGTGGGTGTTCCGAAACAAACTAAATGAGTCAGGAACAGTCACTAGGAACAAGGCAAGGCTGGTGGTTCAAGGATACAATCAAGAAGAAGGAATCGACTATGAAGAAACCTTTGCACCAGTTGCAAGAATTGAGGCTATCCGAATCTTAATAGCCTTTGCAGCTCATATGGAGATCAAGCTATATCAAATGGATGTGAAAAGTGCATTCCTAAATGGATACCTTAAAGAAGAGGTGTATGTCAAACAACCCCCTGGTTTTGAAAATGGTGATTTTCCAAATTATGTTTTTAAACTTGACAAAGCCCTTTATGGTTTAAAACAAGCTCCAAGAGCTTGGTATGAACGATTGTCAAACTTTTTACTTGAAAATGATTTTAGAAGAGGCAAGGTAGATAATACCTTGTTTCTAAAATCTAAGGGGGAACATTTATTAATCGTCCAAATATATGTAGATGACATTATATTTGGTGCAACTCATCATGATTTATGCCCTGAATTTTCAAATATGATGAGGATTGAGTTTGAGATGAGCATGATGGGTGAGCTTAACTTTTTCTTAGGCTTACAAATCAAGCAAACTCCAAACGGCACCAAGATCCATCAACAAAAGTATATCAAGGAGCTACTTAAGCGTTTTGGGATGGAGTCAGCCAAACCCATAGACACGCCCATTTCTCCTTCAACCAAATTGGTTATGGATGATGGGAGTCCCTCAGTTGAGGAAAAACTCTATAGGGGCATGATTGGGTCACTCCTATACCTAACTGCTAGTAGACCGGATATTGTTTTTAGTGTTGATTTATGTGCCCATTTTCAGTCTAATCCTAAAGAGACTCACCTTAAGGCTGTTAAACGGATACTAAGATATTTAAAGCGTACACCTGATTTATCTCTATGGTACCCTAAATGTTGCAATCTTGATCTTGTTGGATATGCTGACGCTGATTATGCAGGTTTTCTAGTTGATAGAAAGAGTACCTCAGGTATGACTCACTTTCTTGGACCTTGTTTGGTATCTTGGGCTACCAAGAAGCAACATTCAGTTGCCATGTCCACAGCTGAAGCAGAATATGTGGCGGCAGCCTCATGTTGTGCTCAGTTGTTGTGGATACGACAACAACTCAAGGATTTTTGTGTTGACACTGGACGCATTCCTTTTTTTTGTGATAATACTAGCGCTATTAACATTGCCAAAAACCCTTGTCAACACAAAAGGACAAAACATATTGACATTCGACATCATTTCCTAAGAGATAATGTGGAAAAAGTCTTAATTTCTATGAATTTTTGTTCAACGGAAAAACAGATTGCTGATATATTCACTAAGGCACTAGCTAGAGATCAATTTGAGAGAAACAGACTGGAACTGGGGTTGGTGAAAACACCCTAAGAACACCTGTTCTCAGAGGTAGATCAAACTGACGAAAAACACCCTATAATATCTGTTCTTCTCTCTTGTTTGTAATTTTTTTGTGGTCTGTGCTTAGCGAATATATGTAGTCTGTGTACTCTCATGATTATGTACTGCTGTCTTGGGAGATGGAGAAAGAGTAATCATGACAGACCTTGGGATGAGAAAAGCATGCTCAAGAACAGGCGGCTCGAACAGGTATGTCTTAATTGCTATTATTGATTGCTGCCTGCTAAAATTCTAGGTGTTCCCTAGGTAACCCTTCGTGACAGGTGAGGAGTTTAAAAACTGCCTTGCGTGCGTCTGTCCTCTTCATCTTGCTCTCTCTCTCTCCTCTGTTCTTGCTTTCAAACCCTAGCAAAAAACCTCCCAAAACCCGTAAATCCTCCTTGCGATAATGGCTCCCAAACCTGTTTCTTCATCAATCTCTAAGAGTAACAACATGAGTATACTCTCAATTTCGTCTCCTCCTTGCCCAATTATCCACAAAACCTTCGGGTATCTCACTCAGCTAAACCTCAAAAGTGTTGGGCTTGGGTTGAATGATATTCCCTACCCCTTTGGTTGGGAATTAATGGCGTATGTGGGAACAATCCCTTGTCCCATTCCTTCTGCAGCATGTGCTGGCGCTTCGGGTCACCAAGACGAATTCTTGGAGAACCCATAAACCATTGTTAGGGATGACTCTGTTCCTCTTAACTCTCAAACTGGAGAGAAGAGGAAAAGGGTAAAGATGGTGGCTAGGCGCACTCGAACGCCAAGAGCACGACCACAACCAAGGTCTCGCCCCTCAGAACCTCCGTCTCAACCTCCTCGCAAGTCTGCGAGAATTGTCCTCAAATCAACCCTCAGAACCTCTAAACCCTCTGTTCCTATTGTCGAAGAGATCTCCTCCTCTACTGAAGGGTTCTCGAGTTCTGACTCTGAAGACACCACCTTCAAACAGGGGACACCGGTGTTTTCTGAGTCCTCTGAAGATCAAGCCCCTCCTAAAACAACCACTAAACCTGCTGTGAAGTCTTCTCCTGCAAAACCACCCCTCAAAAGAAAACCAAGAACAGCCCCACTACCAAAATCTACTACCTCTGTTCCTGCCTCCAAACGCCCAAAGTAGTCCACTCTCTCCCCTATGTCTGACAAACATGCGCAGTTGCTTAAGCGCAATGTTGTCAGGGGGAAGGTAGTGTTTGTCAGTTTTTTTGAGGAACAGGGTCTGGGGGTGTTTTTGACCAAGCTTCGAGCCCAAGGCTGGCTTGAGTTGTTTGCAAACACCCAGTTGGGGTGTTCTGTTCCTGAGTTGGCTGAATTCTACGCCAACTGCAGAGTCACCGAAGGGATGGTGACAAGTTCTGTAAATGGGCAAGGCATCAGGGTTGATGCGCCCACACTTGGGAAAATTCTGGGAGTGCCCTCACAAGGTTTTGCTGTGTATGTGAGGGAAGACAAAACAGCCATGGAACAAGCCAGGCTCCTGGAGGTGTCCAAACGCCTAAGTCACAAACAGGGTCTGAGAACACCCTGCTCTGTCAAAAAGGGTGATCTGATTCCTCCCCACCAACTCCTTTTCATGTTCGTCATTAAGAACGTGATTCCAAGGGGTCAAGGGAGAAACTCAGCCGACCTTTTTGATCAGTGCCTGGTCGACGTATTGGACAGGGAGGAACCCATCAATCTTCTGGCAATCATGATTCGCCACATTGGGCGAATTGCGAACACCACCCGGGCTCATGATCTCGGATATGGGTTTCTGCTGACAAGGGTGTTTGAGCACTTTGGAATAATGCTCACACGGCGAGTGGTGGCCCAAGTAATAGATGCAATTGGGATTGACACTCTGCTAGGGTGTGGCTTTGAGTTTGGGGAAGGGTCCGGTTCCAAACAGGGTCGTCGACCACCTCGACCACCTGTTTCTGAGCAACCATCCACCAAGGTAGAGGCTGTTCTTGAGGACAATGCTCGCCTCAAGGATGAGCTCTCCGCTGTCAAGGCTGCTCTTGCTGAAGAACAAGCCCTCTCTGCTAAGCGTCATGCAGACTTACTTGCTCTTCTATCCACCCTTGCCCCTAGTATTCCTCCCCTGCAGACGAAACCACCCCCATCTCCCTGATTGTCTAGGCTGTTTCTGTTTTGTTTTTTTTTATTGTACTGCTTGGCTGATTAATGAAAAACCCATTTGCAGTTTCTCTTGCTTGTTATTCCTTCTCCTTCATATTTGTTATTATTGCTTTTTAATGATGCCAAAAGGGGGAAGAAAAAGAGGTGATACCTATTGACATTGACATGTATGAATCTGAACTTACCAACCTGTTCTTGACTTGCTCTTGACTTATGTGAATCCCTATCAGCAGTCATTTTCTGGTTGTTTTGTCAATATGGTCACTTGGTTTGTCATCATCAAAAAGGGGGAATTTGTTGAGTTATTATATTCAAGTTTTGATGATAACAAATCCAAGTGTAAAAATGTGTCCAAGTAGTGTTGCTCCAAACATGATCTGCAAACAGGCCTAACTGGTGTTTTCTTTTGTGTATTAACTGGTTTGCTACATGTGAGAACAAGTCTCTAAAACAGGTTCTACTTGGTGGTTCTATATTAAGAAAAACTCGATTGTAAAAGCATGTTGAGCATGTTGTTCCTAGACTCTAGCAAGATCAGCTCGATGTAAAGCATGTGGTTCCGAAACTCTAGCAATGCAAAGAACAACCCCAGCAAACAAGGCGGCCTTGGTGTTCAAAGCAGCTCTACAAATCTTGGACAAGATGACTGGTTCAAAACAAAAAGTCTTGGGTATATAGGCTTTATTTATTTAGACTCTTGTTCATATGCCAATATTGAAAAAGCTTTTTAAACATCTCTTAAATCGGTATTTGCGCTAAGTGCTTCAGAACACTAGACTGCGAACAACCCTGCAAACAGGGTGCCTAGGGTGTTTCTGACCTAAAGTGGCCATACCCGATTATCCTTGAAATTATTATTTCGGTTGGCCAAAATCTCCAGAATATTTTCAAATGTTATTCTTCTGGAAAATATATTTCTTGAATATATTATGGGAGATTTGGGAAAATAGATTTTGGGAGATTTGCCAAAATTGGAAGATTTTCTCTGCCCATATCTTCGGATGTGATAAAGTTTTTAAAATGCTAAAGATTTCTGGTTGCCTTACTTAAAGCTTACCCACGGCTATAAGGAGATAAAGGTTATCTCTTAAGATAACAAATCCCTTAGATTTTGGGAAATGTTTTATCACTAGCCGTTGGGAGTTTTTTCTCTTGAAAAATCACCTTCCAAACTTAGGTGATTTCCTTTCCTCTCCTTGGTTTTTGACCGTTGGAATTTATGGTTAAAAACAGCTCCGCTTTCACTGAAAAGGAGACACATACTGAGCGATAGAGAGAAGAAAGCAAAAAGGAAATCTTGAAACACAACATTCCCAAAAGGCAAAATTTCAAAAGAGGTTTTTCTAGTGAAAAGAATTTTTGAGCTTCACTTGAGAAAAGAAAAACCAGTTCAAGTTGTGTTTAAAGCAAGCTTTCAATATATTGGCATAATAGGATCTTCATTTGTACCTTACATCTGCTTAGTGAGAAGCACCCCAGTAAGGTGTTTTTGACCTTGATCTCAGATCAGTCAAAAGTGAGTGAGTGTGTCCTAGTCGTGTGGACTTTGGACGTGTCCAATCTGGTGAGATTTGGACGTGGTGTAATCTGCCTTGAGAAGGAGATTACGTGGTTGCAAGTTGTAATAAGGTGTGTTACATTTGTAACGAGTTAAGCCCGGTTATAGTGAAGTGGTTAAAAGCCTACACGAGGTAGGTCGTGGTTTTTCACACCTCAGTTGGGCTAGAGGTGTTTTCCACGTAAAAATTGTGTGTGCTTTAATTCCGTATTTATCTTGGTGATTTTCGTATTTGCAATATCTGAAAACACCCCCTGCAAACAAGTCAACAGGGTGTTCGTCATCTGAGAACAACCTCAGTTTGGGTGTTTATTACTTATAACGCGAAAATCAGACACCACAATTCACCCCCCCCTCTTGTGGAAGTAGACTCATAAATCTAACAGACCCGATGAATACACTCGCATCTCTGAGTGTGAATCAGCCCAAGCTATCTGGAATGCCTTGCAAGTTGCTCATGAAGGTACGAGTCAAGTTAAACAATCTAGAATTGAGCTACTTATGCGACAATATGAGTTGTTTGATATGGGTGATCGTGAGACTATAATGGATATGTATACACGGTTTACCCACATAACGAACGAGTTAAAATCCTTAGGAAAATCCTTCACCACTGAAGAGTTGGTGAGGAAGATCCTTAGAATTCTACCTCGTACGTGGGAGGCCAAAGTAACAGCCATCCAAGAGGCTAAAGACATGAACAAAATCACCATTGACGAGTTGATTGGTAATCTCCAAACCTATTAACTCCGGAAAAACTCACAACAGAAAGAGGAGCAAAAGAAGGATCGTGGGCTTGCCTTGAAAGCACATGAGGACACTGACTCTGACCTTGAAAATGAAGACATGGCCCTAATGACCAGAAAATTCAAGAAATTCTTCAAAAAGGTCAACGAAAGCAACAAAAGAAAAGACTTCAGTAAGTCCAGAAACACCCCCAAAGAACAGCTCACAGGGTGTTTCAAGTGCGGCAAACCAGATCACTTAGTCAAAAATTGTCCTCCGCTTCGCGAAGATCAGATGCCCGAACAACCTCGAAAACAGGGTCGAAAACACCTTGTCAACAATCTGGGCAAGCGATTCTCGAAAGCTATGCTGGCTGCTTGGGGAGATTCCTCTGAAGATGAAGGAGAATCTGAAGCTGAAGAAGAGGTCGTAGCACTGATGGCACAAAGTGACTCAGATTCAGATGATGAATCAACAATCAGCTTCACAGATCTCAAGAACAAGGTACATGGTCTTAACAAAGCTACTCTAGAAGAACTTCTATATAATTTGATAGACACTTGTGCTGACCTAAAAAGAGAAGTTCGTGACCTAGAGCTTGAAAATGAAATTCTCAAAAATGAAAAACAAGGTTTACATGAGAATATCAATGTTCTTAGAGAAGATCTTTTTCTAAAAGAAGGTGATTATACCCAAGTAAGGGAAAAGCTTTCTAAAGTGGAAGAAAAGGTTGAAACCTTGCTAAATGAAAAGCAAAGCCTAAATGCCACCATAGAAAAGTTGGAAACTAACCTTGCCACAAACAATCACTGGAACAAGTCCTCACAAGCCCTTGATTGGTTAAACACTCACCACAACCGAAACAAAAAGGGACTTGGTTATAAGCCTAAACGGACCGTTTATCCCATACATAGGAAGTATTTTGGATTACCTGAAAATATTGTTTGCTTTCATTGTGGGAAAACGGGTCATTATAGATACACCTGCCCTTTAAGAAAACATGCCAATGAAAAGAATGAAAAGCATGTGAAACAAATCTGGATTAGAAAAGATGAGATTTATTTGTCTAAAAGAATGGGACCCAAGTGGATCTGGGTTCCCAAAACTAACCCTTGATTTGTTTTGTAGGCTGAAGTGAGAGAAAACAACCTTACGAACAACCCCACAAACACCCTTGAAAACAAGCAGTTGTGGTATGTCGATAGTGGGTGTTCACGGCACATGACTGGTGAAAGATCAAATTTTCTCTCACTTACAGCTTTGAATGGTGGGAGTGTAGCATTTGGAAACGGCAAATCTGGGACAATTGTCGGTATAGGTAATATTGGTAAAACTCTCTCCCACTCAATTGATAATGTGCACTTAGTTGATGAGTTAAAACACAATTTGCTAAGTGTGTCCCAACTGTGTGACAAGAACAACCTAGTATTGTTTTCAAAAACACATTGCTTGGTTGTGAATGACAACACAGGAGATGTTGTATTAAGGGGAAGCGATGTCAAAATGTCTATAAAGTTTGTATTTCCACTCTTCCCCAAAAGAGTCTGACTTGTTTAAATGCTTTAAATGATGATATAATGCTATGGCATAAGAGACTAGGTCATGCAAGCCTGTCCTTGCTAAACAAACTTGTTTCCAAGGACTTGGTTGTTGGACTACCTTCCATCAAGTATAATGATGACAAGGTATGTGAAGCTTGTGCAAAAGGAAAACAAGTCAGATCTTCCTTAAAATCTAAAAAGTATGTAAGCACTACCCGACCTCTTGAATTATTACACATTGATCTATGTGGTCCCATGAGGATAGTAAGTAGAGGTGGGAAGAGGTATGTGCTTGTCATAGTGGATGACTACTCTCGATTTACTT
>JACYFF010003369.1:37677949-37697429 GCA_017589665.1 Selenicereus undatus
AAGAAAGATTTCATGTTTTGAAATGATAGTAGCCATAACTATTATTGGATGATGGCCTATTTTAAGTAAATGAAAGCAGTTTTGGGAGTGAACTCGCTTGAATGGGGGAATCCCTAAAGAGTTTTACAAAAGCGTGAGTTGTATGATAAAAGATTTCGCTGTGAGATGCAGCAAACTTAGTAGTTGTTATGACCAGTTTAAATGGCTAAGATAAGTGCATAGGGACATCAGATAGGGAGTGAACCTGCTTGAACGGGGGAATCTCTATATAACCTAGGGAGTAGTCCCTAGAGACCCTGACGAGGGTTAAGGTCCAAAAAGTTAGTTGCCATCCCGGGAGTAAGAGCTTAGGGGATTGAGTGTAGATCCCTCCCAACCAGCACTTCATGATCTTATGCCCAGAAGTAGTTTCTTATTAAATAAGAAAAGCAGTTGGCACTTTGCCTTTTGAAATATTTCAGAAAGAAAGTTTGAAGGGTCATTATGCGACCAAGATGAAAGAAAAGAGTTTTAAGAGCCTCAAGAGGCTAACGGAAGAGTTTTAAGAGCCTCAATGGCTAAATGAAGTGTTTTCAGTAAAAAGAAAGAAAGCTTCCTATGTGTGCTATATGCATGCTCTAACTATACTTTATGAATGAGTTATGTTTGCAAAGAAAGAAACGAAAGTGTGTATACTTGAAACTTCAAAGCATGTGATCGTAAAGAATATGTGACTTCAAAGTGAGTGTACAAGCATTACAGTTAGAAGCATGTGTTCAAGCAAGCAAGTGGCCATGTTGTTTCCATGATATATCATATGGTGACTTCTTGAAGTACATATTGAGCATATAGGTGATAGTGCATCCGAAGTTTGTTTAGAGTCACATGATATGTAAGCAAGTCCCTAACATGCCACCTTTATTGAAACTAAGAACCTATCATGAAATTGAGAACCTATCATGTTTAAGTGTTTACAATCTGTGGCATGTAGCTTATTATTATAGTCATAGTGTGACCTAATTGTTCATTAAGTGGATATTATGAGTTATGTTTATGAGAAGGAACGTTATGTGCTTAGCTTCATTGCTTGCCTAAGTGTTTAACTGCCTGTAGTCAAGAAGTTTGGTCATTTAAGGATCTAGAAATATGTTAAGTTGGTAAAGTAAAGCTTATGGTTAGTAATAGTTCTATAAGAACTTCGTGAATGCCTATTATGATATTATAGTATGAATACGTGATATGTGATTAATAAAGATATTATTGCCTACAACGGTTTTGGTTTAAGGGGGTTGGGGGACACTCACTGAGCGTGTGGTTGCTCATCCCACTACTCTTTCCCCTTTTCCCCCAGGTTTTCTTTATGACAGGAAGAAGTTGAATCAGTGGGAATCGATTGTTGCTTACAAGGTGTCATTAGTGCCTATTTATGTCTTTGAGGAGTTATGTAAAGCCCTTTTTAGTTTGTAAACGTTTGTAAACAGTATTCTAAGTTCATGTAATGCATATTGGTTATGAGTCGCTCTGTATGGCCATATGAGCCAACCATCCGGTCAGTTAGATGTCTTTTGGTTGAAGTTGGTTATGTTTTGGGATGTAAACCCCATACTCTGGTTGTGTGAACCGTTGAGTTGTATCGTTTACTGTTTCTGTATTAATGAACTATTATGTTTGGTTTACTCCGAGCGGGTGGCTCGTCGAGTTATGAACTCCGGCGTGTGGCCGTTGAGTTATGTTTTAAATGCTTACGCTTCCGTTGATTTACAGGGACTTATTGTAAGGCGTTTAGCCTGGGAACGTTCAGTTTTCAGGGGAAATTCTGTCCGTTTCGTCCCAAAATTTAGGTAAGAAGTTAGGAAAACGTAACGCTTTCGGCCCTAGGGGCTGGGGGTGTTACATTGATGGTATCAGAGCATGGTCCTGCGACCATAGCCCGCGACCTGAGTCTTGCATCTCATATAGGAGCCTAGGAACACTTTGTGGTTATGTGACATATGCCTGCTTCATGTGCAAGTGTGCTCTATAGTGCGGCCATGCTTGACTTATGTGGGGCTCGAGTAGGTCGATTAAGTGAAAGTGGCGAGTTATGCGCTAGTATAGGAGTGAAATAGCTCTCCCCACACCTTCAGGTGACGTTGTGAGTACTTCATTGGTGGAATATGCTCTTAACATGCCAATTGACTTCATTGATTGACTTTTAGGTGATCCGGATGAGCCAATTGGATGTTTGTGAGCCTAATCCATTTCCGTGTTCTTGTGTGTGCTAAGCTATGTCTTGATTGGTAAATGTCTTTTTCGTGCGCTCTAATAAGACAGTCGATAGTTTAAGTATGTCGTTTTAAACTCGAACCATTGAAAAGTCTTTCTGTAAGCTCGTCTTTGCCCCTGAAGTACGATTTGCTCCTCGGGCCCCATAATGGAGTGAGCAGACGTACTCAAAGGATGGTAGAGAAGAAGTTCAAAACAGATAAGCTATTTTCACCTTCGAAATCCGAAGTTTCGAAATGTTAATATCTTTTCGTTGTCGCGTCAAGATTTATTTTACGTTCTTTGGCTATGATGAGCGAGCTTAGGTTTTCGAGTGTATGCCATTGTACTATACGTGTCGAGATCGATTGCTATAATTTTAGTTTATGCATATAGTGATAATTGACTGGTATAATAGCTTGAATAGGGAAATGATGTTTTTAAATGTTTTTAAATGTGTTGGTTCATATTAGTTCATGTTATACAAGTCAATTATCATACTAGTTCATTTTAGTTCATGTTAATTGATGTTAGTTCATGTAGGATTGCCATAATTGGTAATCCTACTAAACGATATCTTCCCTTTTTCTTTTGAATTCCGAATTCCTTGAGCTTGTATACATGCTTGAAGACTACGTGCTAATGGTAGGACCCTGGGAACCATTGCATAGTGTACCTAATGTTCCCCTTCTTTGCCATTATTGATTAAACCATGCATTCCTTGTTCTTTTTATTATATGGATTATTATTCATGAATGGGCGACCATGTTTTGGCCTAAACGAACCCGAATACATCTAGAAAGCTCAAGTGAGAAAGAACCTAGCAGACTTTGGAATTGTACATAGTAAACAATCCCTCCTAAGGCAAGCGACCTACAATACGACTCCTATGATCACCTGTAAGATAGATGTACCTCTTAAGACCTCAACGTGTGCCTATGAGGCCATTGATGTCAACCATACTCGCACAATTCTAGTCGCTCAACACCAATTCTTCCTAAATTGGATGAGGTTTAAGGCATGCCATTGACCCTAGGCTGCAAAAGGGGGGGATTACATGCATACTTACATGTCTAAGTGTTCTTTTATGTGACAACATGTGGGTCTGCATGTCTTAAAAATTTATTATGATGTCATGTGCTGTGTAAGACCATAAGAATACATATAGATATGATCTTTGTATGTAACCATCGACGTGTTGTGATCAAATGCCAACGACGTGAGTTCGTTTATAGTTGCTTGGCTTGAGTTTGCTTGAACATGTGAGTCTGTGACTATATTAGTTAGAACGATTGATTCATGTACTTAGTTTCACACCACGACTCTTGGATCATCATTCACAACCCATCAATACCGTTCTCTTCTGTTATAGTTGGACTGGTTGAACTCGATGTATGTAATGCGTGATTGGATGACAATAGAGTTATATTTACATGAGCCACGTCTATAGGGATATATACCTCATGTGTAAGAAAGTAGCATGGTAGAATACTCGAGGTCACGTCATCGTGCGCAGTTTCAAGTATCCTGTGAATGATTGGCTTAGTAAATGCGTATCTTGATATTTACTTGACTTAAGTTGGCTTGGCATGTGGCTTGATTAGCTAATGATTTAAGTTTTGTAAATAAGGGTATGACCTGACCTCTGATACGTTATCTACATTCCGTGAATTCTATGATTCCATATTATAGCTGAATAACTACATACACACATATTTAGAGCATGATGAGACGACCCTAGAAGCCTGCACTCGCATATTCTTGCAATGAATCAAACATTAAAGCTGTTGGATGAGCATAACCGTCATTTGTATGAATCTATGACTTAAGGGACAATCAGTTCCAAGTAGAGACGTTAGGGATAGTCTCCCCACCATCAAAACCATCGACTTACATTATGCTTTAGCATTTCCATCTCAAGTTATTCTTACCGACATGATACGCTAGTTTTTGTTAATTCGTGATTTTTGATCTCAGTGCTTCGTTGTTAACCCCTACGAGATGTCAATGTGAATTCAAGTGTCATCCCGAGTTCCTTCATTGTCCCTGTGATGTAATTTGATGTCTCTGTTGTCCTATGGTGATGTGGTAACCTCTCGTAAATGATTTAACCTTAGATTGACCCAATATCTTCATGTTTTAGAACGAACCTGATTATGTAACCTCTTCATACGACCTTGACATGTCCTATCTAAGTTACCATGAAGGTAAGGCCCATAAATTAGCTGGAATTGATGTAAGAAAGTGGGAATGACAACCATACATGCTTTCATTTTGGGAATTGCTTGCTATATATATATATCTACCGATTTCATGTTACCCCCAATTCCTAAACTTGAGAATGCTGAGCTTGCTGATATTATGCAATACTATGTGATGCTGTTATGCTTAAATGGCGTTATGTGATGCTATTATGCTTAAATGATACTATGTGGTGCTATGTGACATTTTTGTTATTCTAAATGAGTTATAAGACTCTCCATGTTAATCATTGTGATTTCAAAGTGACTTGAATTCATGTTTAAGTATGATACTAATAGTGTATGACCTTACTATGTCATTGTCCCGATTGTCATGTCTTTAGATGCGCACTTATAGATGCCTATGTCTAGCATTATTGCTTGTCATGCGAATTGAGTTTAGACCATCGAAAATCTATGTTTCATGTTCCAATATGGTTGTCCATGGCAACTCATTTGCCCCTCTTCAATGCGATTTGCCCTCGGCGCCTAAATAGAGTGAGCAGACGCTTGAAGAGGATTGGCGAGGAGGAGACTGGAAACCATAAGTCACTTTCTGTCGATGTAAAAGTAGTGTTTGCAAAATGAAACCTTTTGAAAACCTAGCGCGTAAATCTTAGTTGTGTGCATGCAGTCTAAGAAAGACCGAATTTAGAATTTCGAGGGCGAAATTCTTTTAAGGGGGCAAGAGTGTAAGACCCGTCGTCGTTATTGTTATGTTAAGTTGCCTGTATTACCCTTTTTATGTTATAAAATCGTATTTTAGTAACTATATGAGTTAAATGATTATCGATTTGTTTTTGGAAGTTATAACTTTATTAAAAGGAATTATTATTTCTATTATTGATTTCAAAGTTAATTCGTGTCATTTATGCCTTTAAATTATATTGATAGTTTAATCTAGTCGTTAAACGACTAATTTCATTTAAAAGAACGACTATTTGATTGATGCTATTATTGACGTTACTTATTTATAAAATGTTTGAATCGGTGCTAAACTGAGTTTTTAAAATCATTTTCTATTTTACTTAATCGATTTCCAACGTTTAAACTGAAATGTTCGTCATGGGTCGTTTCAACCCGAGTTTAGCCTAACCACTAACGAGTACGGGACCGGGAATCAGTTGAATGATGTTATTAAGCCAAAAAAAAGGGAGGAAAAAGGAAACAAAAGGGGGGGAGGCTCTCGGGCCTGAGAACCCGAAACCAAACCCCGACATCCCTCACTCTCTCTCTAACCCACGCTATCTCTCTCTCACTCTCGCGTCTCTCTACCTCGCTCTCTCTCTCAACGGCGACCGCCGATCGGCCACCTGGCGCTGCCGTCGGCCAACACGCGTCGCCGGCGAGAGAAAGGGACGAACGGTCCCCTCCCCCACGCGTCCCAGCCACCGAGTCCACCACCAATTCGCATCCACTTCGCACAACCCCTCACCCACACGTCTAGCCGCCTAGAACCGGCCGTCCACTAGCCGGAAATGGACGACCCACCTTCCTTCTAACCTCTCTATAAATTATAACAGAGAATCAAGCCTCAACCTGCCTCAAACATCATCAAATCGAAGGCTAGGGTTTCGGGTTTTGGGAGTACGGAGCTGGGTTCGAGTTTAGAGGGATATAGGGTCGAATTGAGTCCGTTTATGCAAGGGTTAAGCATGGATTGGGTTGGTTCGTGCTTCAGTAAGCCAAGCCTAGGGAATCGAGTTTTCTAGCACTGCCCAGCAGCCTTCGAACGAATCCTTAGCTTGGAACCGAGGTGGGTGTTCCTTGCCTCCTAAATTAGTATTAATTTCGAAAATGTTTTCAGCAGATTGATGTTGTATGTCAAGTTAGGGTTTGTTAGATTCGTTAGAAATGTCAAGAAATGGGTTGTGCATGCTTAGATTCGAGCTATTCAGTTAGTTTATGCTTAAATTTGTAAATCCATGCGTGAATTGGACTTGAATGAAAACCATGTATGAAAAGAGATTAATTTGGAGTTATAAAGGTGTAGTTAGCTTGAATTTGATTAGAGTAAGTTAAGGTTTAAAAAGAATTAAAAACGAAGTTGTTTTGATGTGTTTAGGCTTGATTCGAGTAATTAGCGATTCATGAAAAAGGATTAATTTGGAGGTTATAAAGGCGTAGTTAGCTTGGATACGACTAAAGTAAGTTAAGGTTTAAAAATAATTAAAAACGAAGTTGTTTTGATATGTTTAGCCTTGATTCGAGTAAATAGCGATTCATGAAAAAGGATTCATTTTGAAGTTATAAGAACATGGTTAGCTTGAATGTGACTAAAGTTAACTAATGTATAAAAAGGGTTAAAAACGAAGTTAGTTTAGTATGCTTAGCTTCGATTCGAGTTAAACTAACTAATGCCTGTAATTGAATGAAACTTGAAGTTATTGAGATGTGCTTAGCTTCATTCAAAGTACGTTCATGCTTAGGAAAGCTTCCTTTAAAATGCATCGTGTATGTTAGATTTGAATCATGTTTGGTTTACATAGTAAAGTGTTGTCAAGTGATAACTGAATATGGTTATATGTGGCTGAAAGGTGCTGTTTGCACAGGTAAGAGCCTAAACCTCACCCTCTTTAATAAATCTTTATGATAACTTATTATGACAAATAAATTGATGAAACGAGCTAGTAGTTGGATGGTTTGAGGATAACATTATGAGCGTTTGAGGTCTTGTGTGTACGGTAAAAGTGAGGAGGGAGACTGGGTTGTGAATTAACCGCAATCGTGCGGATTGCGAGGCCATGTGTGGCTTATTGTGTTGAATTGATATGATTGATATGAAGTGCTTAAATGTGATATATGTAATATATGTGCTTAAATGCTTAGATTGCATTATGTGCATAAGAGTGAGTTTTTAAAGAAAGATTTCATGTTTTGAAATGATAGTAGCCATAACTATTATTGGACGATGGCCTATTTTAAGTAAATGAAAGCAGTTTTGGGAGTGAACTCGCTTGAACGGGGGAATCCCTGAAGAGTTTTACAAAAGCGTGAGTTGTATGATAAAAGATTTCGCTGTGAGAGGCAGCAAACTTAGTAGTCGTTATGACCAGTTTAAATGGCTAAGATAAGTGCATAGGGACATCAGATAGGGAGTGAACCTGCTTGAACGGGGGAATCTCTATATAACCTAGGGAGTAGTCCCTAGAGACCCTGACGAGGGTTAAGGTCCAAAAAGTTAGTTGCCATCCCGGGAGTAAGAGCTTAGGGGATTGAGTGTAGATCCCTCCCAACCAGCACTTCATGATCTTATGCCCAGAAGTAGTTTCTTATTAAATAAGAAAAGCAGTTGGCACTTTGCCTTTTGAAATATTTCAGAAAGAAAGTTTGAAGGGTCATTATGCGACCAAGATGAAAGAAAAGAGTTTTAAGAGCCTCAAGAGGCTAACGGAAGAGTTTTAAGAGCCTCAATGGCTAAATGAAGTGTTTTCAGTAAAAAGAAAGAAAGCTTCCTATGTGTGCTATATGCATGCTCTAACTATACTTTATGAATGAGTTATGTTTGCAAAGAAAGAAACGAAAGTGTGTATACTTGAAACTTCAAAGCATGTGATCGTAAAGAATATGTGACTTCAAAGTGAGTGTACAAGCATTACAGTTAGAAGCATGTGTTCAAGCAAGCAAGTGGCCATGTTGTTTCCATGATATATCATATGGTGACTTCTTGAAGTACATATTGAGCATATAGGTGATAGTGCATCCGAAGTTTGTTTAGAGTCACATGATATGTAAGCAAGTCCCTAACATGCCACCTTTATTGAAACTAAGAACCTATCATGAAATTGAGAACCTATCATGTTTAAGTGTTTACAATCTGTGGCATGTAGCTTATTATTATAGTCATAGTGTGACCTAATTGTTCATTAAGTGGATATTATGAGTTATGTTTATGAGAAGGAACGTTATGTGCTTAGCTTCATTGCTTGCCTAAGTGTTTAACTGCCTGTAGTCAAGAAGTTTGGTCATTTAAGGATCTAGAAATATGTTAAGTTGGTAAAGTAAAGCTTATGGTTAGTAATAGTTCTATAAGAACTTCGTGAATGCCTATTATGATATTATAGTATGAATACGTGATATGTGATTAATAAAGATATTATTGCCTGCAACGGTTTTGGTTTAAGGGGGTTGGGGGACACTCACTGAGCGTGTGATTGCTCATCCCACTACTCTTTCCCCTTTTCCCCCAGGTTTTCTTTATGACAGGAAGAAGTTGAATCAGTGGGAATCGATTGTAGCTTACAAGGTGTCATTAGTGCCTATTTATGTCTTTGAGGAGTTATGTAAAGCCCTTTTTAGTTTGTAAACGTTTGTAAACAGTATTCTAAGTTCATGTAATGCATATTGGTTATGAGTCGCTCTGTATGGCCATATGAGCCAACCATCCGGTCAGTTAGATGTCTTTTGGTTGAAGTTGGTTATGTTTTGGGATGTAAACCCCATACTCCGGTTGTGTGAACCGTTGAGTTGTATCGTTTACTGTTTCTGTATTAATGAACTATTATGTTTGGTGTACTCCGAGTGGGTGGCTCGTCGAGTTATGAACTCCGGCGTGTAGCCGTTGAGTTATGTTTTAAATGTTTACGCTTCCGTTGATTTACAGGGACTTATTGTAAGGCGTTTAGCCTGGGAACGTTCAGTTTTCAGGGGAAATTCTGTCCGTTTCGTCCCAAAATTTAGGTAAGAAGTTAGGAAAACGTAACGCTTTCGGCCCTAGGGGCTGGGGGTGTTACAAATTGTCAGGTCTAAGTTTATTAGTGAATTTGGTAAAATATGCCTAAACTTTGCCTTCTTCGTAGGGGATTTCGTCTTTCCTTCAATTTTGCCAAAGAAAAACAGATTGTTAGGGACATAGACATGAGCAGAAATGAATAGGACATTTTGAGATGAGCTGGTGAAAATGGCAGAAACAATTGAAGTCGTTGAAGCTATTGAGATGGGCAGTCGTTTTGCAAAGGTGGATGTCATAATGTTTGTCATGCTAAAGTCTTGACATACATCATACATGTGTGTCTATGTTACCTTAGAATGAGAATGTTACCACGTTATTGGCCAGGATTATTCCCTTGAGAATCTCTTGGTTGTGCAAATTATAGTTGAATTCTAGATACATAAACTCATGATTACGGTGTCTATGTTTTTTCTTAAACATATTCACCAAAAACAATTTCAAGCTTTGGTGTTGATCTCAAATATTATTAGTTAACTCAATTCCCACCTAACTATATTTCTATTCTAACTTGTAACTATTTGTTTTCATTTTAGTAACTTATATCTTTCTTTTCATTTTAATAACTTATATCTTTCTTTAATTTTTATAGGGAGCTCTACGCCTTAAACGCCACTTACAGTTGAGTTAGATGATGATTCTCCTTCAACAAAGAAAAGGCAGTGGACCTCTAGTGTGTGGAAGCATTACAGCATAAAAGAAGGCAAGCACTTTCCTGATGGCAAAGATCGCGCTTATTGTAAGTACTTGTAATGGAGGACCTATTGATGCGGATTCTAGCAATGGTACATCTAACTTTAGGCGTCATATTGAAAGTTGTAGTGCACGTGTAAGTGGTGATGTGGGTCAAATGATGATGGCTAAAGATGGAAAATTGGCTCAAAAGTTTAATCGATGTAAGGAATTGGTTGCACAAGCTATAATTAAGCATTACATTTTCCGAGCATGAGGGAAACCGAACAATTCATATTTATTTAAATGAGGATTGTGTTCCAATATCTAGAAATATAGCGAGAAGTCATTACATGAAGATTCACAAACGTGAAAAGCAAAGCCTTAAGGAATCATTAGGTCTACTTACAAGTAGAAGTTGTGTCACTTCTGACTTGTGGACTTCATGTGTGGGCCATGGTTTTCTCTCATTGACAGCTCATTACATTGATGACAATTTGAAGTTGCATTCTAAGATTCTACACTTTGTGCATTTGCCTCCTCCTCATAATGTAAGTGCTTTGTATGACAAAATCCATGATCTTTTAAAGGAGGGGAAAATTCATAAGAAAGTATTCACCATCACATTGGATAATGCTAGAGCAAATGATGATATGCAAGACTTGTTGCATGATACTTTGAATGTGCATGCTCGATTGCCTTGTGGTGGTGAGTTTTTTCATGTTCGATGTGGTGCACATGTGTTGAATTTGATTGTTAAGGAGGGCTTGAAATTGACTGATGTTGGGATAATTAAGGTGAAAGACTTAGTGAAATATGTGACTGGTTTTGAAGGTAGGAAATTGAAATTTGAGAAAATTGCTTTAGGTCTTGTAATTGATTGTGCAAAAGTTTTATGGTTGGATTGTCCAACAAGGTGGAACTCCACCTACAATATGTTAGACAGAGCATTGCCTTATCAAGTTGCTTTTACAAGTATGAGGTGGATGGAGAGGTCTCACTACAAGAAAAGTAGTTTTTTTGTAGCAATTTTTTGTGGCAAATTTTAAATTGCTACAATAATATAAAAATCTAAAAAAAATTTGTTGCAAAATAAACATTGCCACAAAATACTAGACAATAGTGGCAATTTTATGTGGCTGCCACAAAAAAACATGTAATTTCTTTTGTTTAATTAGCAGGACTTTTTTTGGGGGGAAGGGTTTGTTGAATCCCTCCTTTGTTTTTTCTGATTTTAGTTTAAATTTTTTGTTTCTTTTTTCCTCGTCTAATTGTTAAGTCACACGTGTATATTAGGCATTCATTCTTTAGACATTCGACCATCTCTCCTCTTTCAATTCATCCCTACATGTCTCTAGACATTCGATCATCTCTTCCTGCTTCAATTCTTCTCAGCTTCCAGTTGAGCATGCGATCTTCTGTTGTTCTTCCTTCTTCTCAGAGTAACGCGAGATTAATTGAAGCTTGGATTCTTTTGTCCTTTCTTGCAATTGAGCATTCGATCTAGAACTCGGTCATTTCTTCAACTGTTTTGAAATTGAGCGTGGGATTCATCTATCCTTCCTCCTTCTTAGAGCGACGTGAGATTGATTAGTATATTGTGGGTTGAATTGGTCGTGTAATTGTGACAGCAGGTATGCCCTTTTATATCTCTTCCTCAAATTCGCATAAGCCCTAATTGTAGCATTAAGCCAATTTTTAGTTTGTTTCGGGCATCTTACTGGTTTCGGGAGTCTTGTTAGCCCAAGTAATATGTGTTGGTGAGAAGTTGGTTGCAACAAATTTGTGCTTCTTCCCATTTGCTACTTGGTTATGTGAAAGTGAAATTCACCCATTCCATCACCTTTGGTTTCTCTATCTTTCTTCCTTTTAGTTTTCGTTGTTCTCCCCTCTGTCTCTGAAACATATGGTTTTACTTCTAGTCACCATCAAAAGCTAGGAATAGCATCTCCAGCAATTTTTGGTCTCCAACGGCTAAGACTGTGCGGCTTTGCTTATTTGACACTGTAAGGGTTTGGATTTTTAGGTTAAATTGACTCAAGTTGTTAAATTGATCTCTCATTACTCTCATGTGCTGAACTTTTGTTAAATTGCTCAAGTTGCTAATTTGGTTGCGGGCAAGTTCATCTTTGGGTCGATGGGTTTTAGATTGGTTCATAATTTGGTTGAATTTTCTTGGTTCAGGAAAAGACGGCAAATAAGTCACACAAAGAACAGAACTATTTGAAGTAATGTAGGTTGGGTTTCTTTGCTTTTGGATTTGGTTTATGAGCAAATTGTTAAGTGATGTTCAAGAAAAGATAATAATGTCGTCAATATGTTCAAATGACTTCTTTTCCTGGTGAGTAATGGTGTTTGAGAAAACTGTAAAGTACTGGTTGAGGTCAGCGGAGTAGTTCAGATTAGAATTCTTGTGTTTCGAACAGGGAGGTTTAGGTTATGTTTGGTACTAACTCCTAATGTCAGTTGGTCCAACAATTTTATCATGAAAATCCAAGCAATATTAATCAAGAAATTTTGAGGTTGATTCAATCTAGGTTGGTGATTGCCTATGTTAGACTATTCAGAGTGGGCTTTCATGTATGCGTTAGTTTATTTATTTATTTAATTTTGACAAACTAAATCAGGTTCTTGATTTGTAGTTTTGCTTTAATTGCAAATGATTCTATTTCTCAGCTTTCATATAGACAAACAAAATCCACATGGATTAAAAAGACTGCAACTTTTCTAATGTCCTGCTCACATTAAATATGCCCATTCCAACCCATCAACCCCTTGCATGAAAAATAAATATCTAACCCCATAATAGATCTTTGATATCAACACCTAGGAAAATGATAGAGTGCACAGTGATGCCAAAAAAATCAGCTCTGCCATTATCACTTTCGGTTTTGTTTCTTGCTTATGAATAATGGTTTGTTTTGATCTTCGAATTCTTGTGATAATAGAGTTTTATTGTCGTTATTGTGTATCCGTAGTGCGTGTGTAATTGTGTTTCCTTCTTAAATAATATACAATCTATCACTGCATCATTCTCTATATTGCCTTCCTTTGGTGTGTTCTTTATAATATATATAAACTATGATGTTCTTTTCACTTTTGAAAACTCAGCTCAATTGTTGTAACTATTTGAAAGGATGGGGAGTCTCTTTGGTTCAAGGAACATCCATATTTTAAGATACTTATGTTGTAAAAGCTCCCACCATTTCTATCCGCAAAGTCTAATGTTTTCACACCATTTTTTGTCATTCTATTTGTATTCTATCTCTAGGTAGCTTATTTTTGCCATAGAACTTTCAGTTGATGAATATAACGTTGTGTTGAGTTCTCTCTGTACCCCATGAGAACGTTGCATTGAATGTTTAAAGAATGGTGGCTTTAACTTTTAAGAAATTAGAATCTTTTGGTTGTGATACTTTATTTCAACATGAGAATGAAGTATACCCAGATTTTGTGACACTATTCTATGTAAATTTAAAGAAGGAAATGACTAAACATACAGTATAATGGTAGCAACCATAAAGTTATTCTCTTTGACTGTGAATGGTATGATGTGTTCTCTGAAAATTTGGGAATCAAAAGAGAAACATATGGCATAACTACAGTGAACGTGAAAACAAATGAGCCATATGTCTTAGCATCTCAAGTTGAACAAGTGTACTATGTGAAGGATCATTTACATCAAAATTGGCAAGTGGTGGTGAAAGCAGATCCTCACAATTTCTGTGGTATACCTTCTGACGATGAAGATGAGGGAGCAAAATTGTTTTTAGCTAGTGACGATGAGACTAATAAAGAAGCATATATCCCTGTGTCTAATCACAGTACAATGTCTTTGGTTAGGAATGATGTCGAACTAGATGCGGTGGATGTTGATCTTGTGGCACAACAGTTGCGACGTTATAAAAAGAAAGGAAAAATGCAAGTTGTTGATGATAGCAGTGAATCTGGGTCAAGTGGAGAAGAGGACATACCGTTGTTTGCATATGAAATTGACGATTAGCATTAAAGTTGTCATTTGCTAAAATTACGCCATTGTTTTATGCAATTTGATTCCTTTTTACCAAAAAGGCAAAACATGTGTCTTAGTGACTTGCATGTTTGATTGAATTTTTTGGTATGTCTTTACTTATATTTTTCTTGAGATTAAGATATTTCACATAATTTGTAATGCAAAAAACCTTGGTAAGTGCTCTTACTTGTTTGCACTTTCCATGAAATATATTTAGAACCTTTATTTCTCTGTATACACTCTAACATATGTTTTTTTTTCCTGATTGTAGGTCCACCATGTATATCACGCTGGATAGTCTGAAAAATATGGCTAGGGTAAAAAAGAATCTGAATTATTTGAGTCATATTGTTTGTCAGAGCATGATAGAATATGAAAAATAACGCGATAGAAATATTAAAAAAAGCAATAGGGCAGTTCAAGGATTACCTTTTACAAAAAGTAATGAACGTACAAGGCAAAGAGAACTGATTATGGAGGAAGAGGAGGACTATATATCAAATGAATATGAAAGAGTGGATGCTGAATTGGAGGATGTGGCATATGACAATGAAAACTTCACTATGCATAGACCTACACTGGAAAGATAGGCGACTTTGAGAAAATCATCCACTGGTCAGAAAGCGATAGCCTCTGGTATGTTCCCCTTCCTTGATATAAATTTTGTTTAGTGAAATGCTTCACTAATTCTGTTGGAGACCCCAAAAAAACCACATAATTTGTTGTTGTTGTAACTTGGGTTTATTTACTGAGTTTGTTACCTATCATCTGTTTTTTTTTTCAGGATATTTTAATTTAAATAAACTATTTTTCACAGTATTTGATTATGTGTACCAGATGAAAGAATGCATGCCCAACTAGATGCACCTGTAAGACAAGTGACGAGGACTAGATCAATCCCTACACTCCACCCAGGTATATTCCATCTACCCCAACTTATCCAGCCTCATAAAACAATTCCCTAGATTCTGGTTAACAAAAAGCTTGAAACTATTGCAATTTTTAGTTAAGTTTGAGTTCCTACAATGTATCTTCTTTATAAGGGAGGGCTCGAGTGTCCTCCAAATATAGAGGCTTTCGGTATTTTTCTTTATACTTTTTTATGACGATGCCCGGATATCCCCCTCCACTTCTCTGTACTTTTTGGTTAATTAGCAAATTTGATTTGTGAAACTCATTTGATTCTCTGTACTTTTTGCTTAATTAGATGATTTTTTGTCTTATAATCCATTATGTGTTTGTACTACTCATCACATTATATATGTTTCAGTTCATCATGCTGCATGGTATAAGACTGTTAATGCCATGAGAGAAAGGCTAGTCATGGCACGTATGAGTGAATGAAGGAATGATAATTGAATGTATATATAGGTTTATGTATACCTTGTCAAAGCCTCTCCTGCTGTGCTTTTTAGGAATTAGTTGCTGCAACTTGTGAACAAGGTCAGCAATTTGATCATCATTTATCCTTGAGACACCTCTTGATTTCCTCGATCGTGATCATCATTTCAGGAATAAGTTGCTGCAACTTGTGAACAAGGTCACCAATTTGATTGTTTATTATTGTTTGTTGGCTCTGATGGCCATTTGTGTAGAGGCTTGCAACGACATTTTAAGCTGAGGGGTGTAATACATCCCTGAAAAACGACTATATCTTGAGTATTAGTGGTTGAAGCCCTATCTTTTGGGAATTACTGGTTTTGATTGTTGGTTGTGATTGGCCTTCATTATGGGAGATTAGATGTCTTATTAAAAATTAAAGTGAAGAGTAGAGAAATTTTGGGTTGATTTTTATGGTGGTTAATGGCTAGAAAAACACATTTAAGCCCACCACTGAAGAGTAAAAATTAATGACTGCTATTTTTTTCGTCTCTGTTTTTGTTATGGGGTTGTCTTAATTAAACAGCTTTAGTTGACTATTTTCCTGCAAAATATTCAATTAAAGCTGTATTTCCATACTATGAATCAACTCGAGCAAACTATATTCCTTATAGCTATGCTTTAGGAACCCCATTGCAAGATCCTAACAAATTGGCTACAAATGCTCATATGTTGTGCTCTATCTGTGCATTTATATGCATGCAGCTCAGGGTGTTTGTGTTTCTTAAAGACTCTTCAGTTGCACTTTATGAGAATTCCAAGACAATGATTAACTTGAGTGATCCAGTATTAAAATATAATTCTGTTTCTTCATTCATTGATTATTACCTGTAATTTACCAAGTCAGATTTATGCATCGAAGACACTAAATATTTAACGAATTTTGATTACAGTTACAGCACAGAACATGAATGTCCCAGTAGAGAACATTGATTCTATTTCTTCTTTGCTTGCAGGCTATTGGAACAGTTGCATTCTAAGAGAGAAAAATTCTTGGCTCTTCTGTTAAAATTTTCTGTACTCTGTATACTCATTTATATCTTCATGGATGCACATATCAGCCATCATTCATCAAAATAACCTTGTCCTGTTTTTACCGTTTATACTTGGTGTTGGTGCTATGTTATCTAGGCATATTTGTTTTCAGCTATGGAGTTGATGGGCACCCTTAATGGGAGTGCAGATTTTCAAAATATGGCATGTTGTAGATTATTTATCATATGATATAAGTGTTGTATGTTCTAGTGTTGGTACTATCATAAAAATGCACGTTGCTTTTTATATACATAGGCTGGTCCTAGATAGGTCTTAATTAATTGTATTTGTTGTGGATTTTGTTTGGAAGAGGGAAGGTGATTCATTAGTCTTACAAGTGGTTAGAGCTTATGCCCCTATTTATTGAACTAGAAGGCTTGTAAATTCTGGATAGTGATCTATATAACTCAGATTAGGGGTCAAGTGCCAAAAAAAATAGAATGTCATTTTGAGTTTGTATAATTGTATTATCCTATATATGTTGTGAATTATAAGTTTTTTCTTATTTCTCATGAAATGTGAACACTAAATGCTCATTAAGTGTTTATTTTTTTATTGCAGGTTTCACTTCATGGTAAAGATTCTTCATTAAAGATTTCAAGTGAAGAAAACTACCATAATCAAGAACATAGCACATTATAGTTTTCTCCCTAGAATAACCCCCTCCCCCCCCCCCCTAAAAGAAGTTGAACACTTATATGGATGAGTTGGAGTTTTTTTTTTAATTATTTTAGAAGTATGAACTAAGCATATACAGTTGTCAAAATTGTAGTAGCTACCATGGCCGCACACATCATATGATGATTATATATTTAATGCAATTTCATTTTGAGTATATGCGATTGCATTTCGCTTTGATTTATTTCGTGTATGTATTCATGAGAATGTCGTTACAAAACTATTATTTGCAAACGGTAAACAGTCTTGCAACATATAATATAAAAAAACAAATGTAATCAAAGTTTACCGGTTTCTAAGATAAGTTCAACGGTAAAGGTAAATTGCCACAAAATATATCCAAATAGCCGGCAAAATATAGTTTGTGGCAATCTATATTTTGGTACAAATATAACCTTCTTGTAGCAAATATGAATTTAGTGACAAATGGAGCGTGCTACAAATTATATGCTATTGTGTCCAATTCCAATTTGTGGCAAGTTAAAATTTGGCACAAAAGCTATATAATTCGTAGCAAAACTAGATTTGCCACAAACGTTTTTTGCAACGGACTATCTATGGCAACCTTGTAGCAGTTTTTTAAGTCGCCACAACAGAATTTTTGTAGCAAAATATCAACATATCGTGGCAAACCATGTTGCTACAAAAACCATAATTTCTTGTAGTGTCTACTGCTACTTTTCCTGATCTTCCCACAGATGAAGAGTGGCATAGGATTGAGAAGATTTGTGATCTTTTTCTGCCATTTGACGAGATAACTACTATTATATCTGGTGCAAAGTACACTACGGAAAACTTGTATCTAAAAAATGTGTGGAAAATTGAAAATCTCTTATTTTCATGGAGTTCTTGTGAGGATGTTGTTCTTAGGAGTATGACAACAAAAATGAGGGGAAAATTTAAGTATTATTGGGACAGTTATAGTATGATTCTCTCCTTTGCTGCCATTTTGGATCCTCAATATAAGTTTTAGCTTTTTTATCATGTATTGTTTTCAAACACTTGACCCTGAACCTTCCGAGTCGTAGTCCAAAATTGTGAAATATCAATTGTACAAGCTCTTTGGTGACTATGTAAAAGATAAACCTCATACAAATGTGAGTGGCGCAAGGAGAAGAAAGGATGACTTAGTGGTATGTTCTCTTAATTTGATTTATATTGTCTATGTGTTCTTTATAAACAAAAGTTATCTTATTTATTTGTATGTACTAATATGTATTTTTAACTTGTGTGGGGATTTGCAAATTTTGACAATGTTATGGTATCTGGTAGCAAAATTTCATAATTGGATACGTATTTGGATGAGTATAGATTGGATCACACTATTTATTTAGACATTTTAAGTTGGTGGAAGGTGAACCAAAATCGATTTCCTTCCTTAAGTAACATGGCCAGAGAGATTTTGAGCATTCCTATTACTACTGTGGCTTCTGAATCATGCTTTAGTATGGGAGGTAGAATCCTATCTAAATGGAGAGCCACTCTTAAACACAAAAATATGGAGGCATTGGTTACCACTTGTAGTTGGGTATTTGGATTTAAGATGGATGGTGGTAAGTTTTACAAAAAATTTTAGTTCAAAATTTTATAAGCATGTTTTATCTTATAATAACTAATAATTACATTAATTTTTCTTGCAGCTATTTGCCAATGTAGATGAGGATGATCAAGAACTCAATGGTGTTTGTGCTCAATTTTCTAAAGTCACATTTAATGTTGATGAAGAAGAAGTAGAAGAAGATGAAGATGAAGAAGAGGTAGAGTTGGAATCAGGAGATCAAATGGAATTTGGCGATTCTAACATTAATTAGTTTATTAATGCTAGGAGTACGATATAGAAGCATGCTTTGAGTGTATGTTAGAAGTTTGAACTATGGTTTGATTGTTTAAGACTCTAGACTTTGTACTCTATATCATGTTGTAAGATTATTTGAGTGGCTTGACTATAGTGTTGTGTGTTGCCGTGTTGGTAAGACAATTTAATGTATGGTTGTTGATCGATGATGTACTTGCTTCTTCATGACCTTGCTCAAGTTGTAAGGGTGGATTAGTAAGTAACTTTTGTACTTTGTTTAAAGTTTACAATAGGTATTTTGTATTAGTGTATTACTATATTGAGGACACATGCATTTACACAATATAGTAGTCATTATCATGTGGACTTATGAACTTATAAGTAGATAATTTTTGTTTATATTTAAAATTTTTGAATTGGTTTGAGTCTACAATACATACAATAGGTTATCCTCATGGGAAAAAGGAAAATTTAATATGCATTAGGATAATTTGAGCATCTGCAGTCAATTTTATTTGCCAGAGACAATAGTAGGAAATGTGGCGTTCTCGACCCGTTAGGTTGATCTGAAACCCACAAAATCAAAATACACCCGACCTGTATTTTACTCGAACCTGAAATACACCCGACTAGTATTCTACCCGAACCCGAAATATACCCGACCTGTATTTTACCCGCGCACCCAAATTGACAGGTTTACATGTATATATATATAT
>JACYFF010003369.1:37738167-37753936 GCA_017589665.1 Selenicereus undatus
ATATATATATATATATATATATATATATATATATATATATATGTATCGTTATGGCCCAAAACGGATATCAAATTTTATTGTAGGTGCACAATTTTTAGTCGTAATACTTGAGGGTCAAATCGACGGGGACGAGGTCGAGCCTGGGCCTGTAAACAACTACTAAGCCATGGGAACTATGTTGTAAATGATAAATGTGATAATAGAAACCATTCAACTTATATAAATCAGTGGTTTGGGGGGGAGAGGGAGAGAGTGAAAAAATAACCATCTAATTGAAAATCTTAAACTAAAAGCAAAATCAAATAGATCTATAAAAACTTAAAATTTAATTATGTCTACATGCCTTAATCAGAGGTTTTAAGACATAATTAAACTGAACAAATGTGCCCTGAAAATGTATGCTACGGCCTAAGCTAAGGTGATGAACAATTGATTGATAAATTGTTGTACCCAAGACCTCGTTTTATAGTGGTGATAGCCTTACTTCACTTTCCAAACCCTAGTTGGAGAATGTTTCTTGTTCTCCACTCTCAATCTGTATTAGGAAAGTTACTATAATAAAAAAATTACTTGGAGCCTAGTTGATTTTGAATTTTCACTTGGCTGCATTTTTCCATAATCTATTCCAGTTGGTTTTGCATGCCAAGTTAATGACCTCAGTATTTCATCAAATCATTATTTCTGCACAAACACACAAAAACCAAATAAAAGCCAAAAATAATCTTAATTATGATAAAGAACTAAGTAACTAGAAGTACTTAAATGACTGCTTTTGATGCCCAAACAAATACTCCTACACTTAGACTTCGCTTGTTCTCAAGTTGAACCAAAGAAAAATCTACCTAAGACACCTAACTAATTTCGAAGGAATCACGACTACATTTAGCATGTCCTCTTGTGGATGGGTATGGTCTTGTAAGGGTTTATAAAAGATATATCCACAAAATCTTGAAAAAGATTAAGAGAAAGAGAAAGAAAAACATAAAATCTTTTTAAATTTTCAAATATACTCAAATATACACAAGGAAAAATTCTACACACTCAAATAACAATTTGCCCCTATAACCAAAGTGGTAAATTATACACAAGTAAAATGTACATATCAAAACTCTTGGTCCCCAAAAATGAAATCCATACATGAACTTTTTCACCCACAATCTGTCAAAATAGTGAATCTATCACAGTGCTCAGTGTACATGCCCACCATCACCTTAAGATCTAGGCTAACCAAGGTCCAACTCAATCCCACATGACTACTTTATTGAATTATTCACATGAGAAACAAGCTTTCCTAATAACAATAGTGCCTCAAAGGGTAACACTCAATAATGCATGTCTTAAAAGGATACTTGTCGCTCCTGACTCTAAGACTCTTCTTTTTTTCATTTTTTCATTTTTTGGACTTTCTCTATTTTTTTGGTTTTTTTGGCAAAGAAAAAATGAAAACAAAAAGAATAGTATAAAAAGACAAGTCGGGGCATCAACCAAGGAAGTGTAAGACTCTAAGACTCTTTTTTTTTTCTTTTTTTTCTTTTTTTAGAACTTTTCCCTTTTTTGGTTTTTTGGCAAAACAAAAATGAAAACAAAAAGAATAGCACAAAAAGACAAGTTGGAGCATCAACCAAGGAAATGTAAGACCCTAAGACAATGGTGGTATACAAATAAGGATTGGATTCAAACGTATAATGGAATCACGATATTAGAACTCGAAAATGGAATGACACACCTAGGATTAAGGTCCATCATGTACATAATACTCATATAAAATCCAACACTGAGTCACAAGGGGTCAAAGTCAATCAAGATAGTAAAACTCCCCAAAAATCACACAAAAATAGAAAATCTTTTTATTTTTAAATAAAAATTTTCTCTTTGTTACTTTTTCAAAAATTTGAACCATGTCTTCCCCTCCCCACACCTAAGCCACACAATTTCTACATTATGGGAAAAAGAAGCCTCAAGAACACAAAAAGGAAAAGGAAAAGAAAAGAAAAAAAAAATTATACAAACGGTACAGAACAATACTACTGAGGAGTACTGATTATAGCTGAACTATGCCCATCTTAATAGATGCCAAGCAAAGTGTGAGAAGCATCTTCCAGTCCTCCTTATTCAATATGCCATCATCTCATTCAGATGCGGTCAGAGCTCAAAGGAACTTATCATAAGCCTGCACATGCATATTGAACAAGTGCAAGTAAGAGAACATCATTAAAAATGTAACAATAATGGTAAATGCCCTCTTCAATTTGTCAAAAACAATTAGAGAGATATGGCCCCAAGACTTTTTCCCTTAGAGAGATATGGCCTGAGATAGTTGAGTGGTAATTGCTTGATCAGTCAGTGCATCTTTTGAACTTTGCAACCTTTTGGCACCTTTGCACCCAAATTGGCCTTAATTTATTTTGTTCCCTCAAAGTCAACTTGAGGCCCTCAACCAAAAACCCAAATTGCAGGCTCCTAAATGAGGTTTTGGATATAGTAATTGACCCTATAAAATTGGACTTAAAACTATCTCATTCAGACTGCTTTTGCTGTTTGACTTTGGGAGGAGATTTGAATAGGCAAATGAGGTCCTCATGAATTAAATTTTCTTTATTTGAAAGAAGACTTCTTAAATGAAGGATAGATACCTTAAAATAAGCCTAAGTTACGCAAAGGTTATACAATTAAGGTCAGGAAGTTGCGTCATTTAGTGGACAAACCCGGGTGAAAAATGTCCTAAATTTCATTACATTCCTTCACTATCTTAAGCACTTCTTAAACCTCTTTGGACTTGGAATGATCTTGGACTTCACTACATTGTCACCCTCATCTTGGAAAGAGCTTGTCTTCAAATGTGTAAGCTCATCATCTTCATCAAAGTAGGGCCTCAAATCTATGACATTAAAGGTGGTCAATACATTATATTCTGTGGGCAAGTCAACCTTGTAGGCATTAGAATTCACGTTCTTAACGACTTCAACGGGTTCAGATGAACTTAGGAGCAACTTAGACCTTCTGTTGCTAGGTAATTTCTCCATCTTTAGGTGAATCCACATAAGATCTTAGAGCTTGAATTGGACATCCTTGCGGTGCTTGTTAACTTGGTTCTTGGTTTGATTATTGGACCTCTTAATCTTTTCCCTCATATTAGCATGGAGCTCTTGAATCTCTTACTCCCATTTCTCGGCCTCTCAAGTAAGCTTGGCTGTAGTAGGGATAGGAACAAGATTGAGGGGAATGTAACCATAGCCTTGTTTGGTGCCTTATTAAATGTAAACTCAGCATGACCAAGTAATTTATCCAACCTTTGTTGTTCTTCTTCAAAAATACCCTTAGCAAAGTCCCCAAAGTTATATTAGTTACCTCATGTTGGCCATCTGTCTGAGGGTGGTAAGATGTACTAAAATTGAGGTGACTGCTCATCAACTTCTATAGAATGAGCCAAACATGACTAATAAAATTGCTATCCCTATTCAAAATCATGCTCCTAGGTATGACATGAGTCTCACAATTTCCTAGAAGTGGAGATTGTCTAGTCAAGTAGCATCAAAGGTGGTGTGGCAAGGGATAAGTGTGCCATCTTGAGTAATTAGTTTACTACCACCTTGATTGAGTTTTTGTTTCTTGGAGTCCTTAGGAGGTCGGTGATGAAATCTAAACTCACATCCTCCCTAGGAGCTTGGGAAATGGGAAGAGGTGAGTAAAGACCTTAAGGTAAGACATTGCTTCAGGTTAATTGATAGTTAATGTAACTCTTCACAAAATACTAAACATTCTTGTTCATCTTAGGCTAACGATAATGCTCTTTCAACATGATACAAGTCTTCTTAATGCCAAAATGTGTACCCAAAGCCCCTCTATGGACCTTTAAAATCAACAGCACTCTGAGGGCTAACCTTTAGTGATGCATAATTTAGTTTCTTTGAACAAGAAGCTATTCTCGATGTGGAACAAACCTTAGGAATGTCGTGAGTATATTTCATATAGCTCATTAAAATCCTCATCATTTGGATACATTTCATTGATCACTTCAAATCCAATGACTCTTGAATGAAGGAAAGAAAGCAAGAGATACTTCCTAGACAAAGCATTTGCCCCTTTTTTCAAATGATCAAATTTTATAATGGATCATAAAATGAAAACCTTGGAGGTAATCCACATATTTAGCATGCGTTGGTTTAAGCTTGTGTTGCACTTGTTTGAACTTGAGAGCTTCATGACCCGTATGTAGGGGGAGCTCACCTCTAATTAGATAGTGCCTCTAAAGCTCTAAAGCTCTCATAATGGCATATAACTCTTTTTTCATAAGTTCAGTGCTTCCATTTGGCATCACTCTCAACTTCAAACACTTTAGCAAAGCTTAAAAGGGCTACATTGGGCGCCCTTGTGAACTTATGCTTGATCTCGTCAAAGGCAATTTGAGCCTTGTCATTCCATTTAGACATCTTAACCTTCAGAATTTGTTCATAGGTTTCATGATTAAGCTATAGTTTTTTTTAAATAAACGTCCCATATAAAGAGCTAAGCCCTGGAAACTCCTTGCTTGGTGGATTAAGGAAGGAACCCACCATTCCTTGATGGCTTGAATCTTGCTCTCATCTACTTTGACTCCATAGGCCGAATCACATAGCCCAGGAAGATAACTTGAGAAGTGAAGAAATAATAATTCTCCAAGTTGCCATAAAGCTTATCTTGAAAGAGGACTTCTAGGACTTATTAGAGATGCTTAGCATGTTCATCTTCTTCCTCGCTATAGACTAAGATATCATCAAAGTAAATCACCATGAACTTGCTAAGAAAAGGCCTGAGAACTTGGTTTATCAAACGCATAAATGTGATATGGGTACTAGTGACACCAAAAGCATCATTAAGTAGTCATATAAGCCTTCTTTGGTCTTAAAAGCCATTTTGCATTCATCCCCTTCATGGATTAAGATTTGATAGTAGCCACTTCTACGATCAATCTTAGAAAAGATGGTGGTACCATGTAGCTCATGAAGGAGGTCTTCCAAGTTTAGGATGGGATAATGGTATCTGATGATGATCTTATTAATGGCTCTACTATCCACACATGTCCTTGTGCTTCCATCCTTTTTAGGGACTAACAAGGTCAGGATGGAACAATGGCTCAAACTCTCCTTAATTATTCCCTTGTCCAAGAGCTCATCCAATTAGCATAGGATCTACTAAGTCTCTTAATTTGGTAGTCTGGCTTGTTTGGGAGGTTGGAACCAGGTATAAGGCCAATTTCGTATTGTATATCTTAGAGAAAGACATGTTTGTAGGCTCTTAAAAGGAGAATAGAAAGGGATGTGTTTGTGGGTTAGCTACGGTTTCCTCTAGACTATGTAAGAGCCACTCCTTTAATGATTTGAACCCGTGACATTCAGCCTTAAGGAGGGTAATAAGTATGACATCTTTTTATAGGGGTTCTTTAGGATTTACAACAGTCTAATGGGAGCAAGAGTGATTTTCTTATGGTCTATGCCAAAAGAGTAGGTGCATATTTGGTCGTCATACATAACTCTTCTATCAAAGAGTCATGGTCTGACAAGCATCCTGGCAATTACATCATAGCACATTTCATCCTTATAATTCTCCAATGCTTAAAGAAACCAAATAAAATAAAGAGACATGCATTCCTTTCCCTTAATCGAGCCATTGGATGGTGTATAAAGACGGGTTAGGAGATGCTAAGAGCTTGAGTTTCTCCATCCCAGTTTTAGAGGCTACATTATGGGCAACTCTCTCCGTCAATGATAAGACAGAAAACCTCGCCCCCTGCTTTGTATCTTATGTGAAATATGACATCCTTCTGCTTATTGTCTTCTTGTGTTCCTAACCCACTCAAGTTCATCTTAACCACCAAGAGTTCCCCCTTATCAGGTCCTTCAATCAGTTCCTCCATTGCACCATTCAAGTATACATCTTTCTCTTCCTCCCTATCTACCTCCATTTCATCCTCAACAAAGCCTTGATATTTGGCCAAAGTGACCACACTCTTGTTAGGACACTCAAAGGCAACATAACTAAGCCTTTAGCATCTAAAACACCGCCCGGACTCTTTGAGTTTAGGCACTATTAGAGTGGCTATTTTGGGAACCATGAGTGGAGGTGGTCTATGAGAAGTTAAAAGGGTAAGGAGTGGAGTAACATGGCCTTTGTGGAGGGTAGGCTTGGTTTAGAGGCTTAAGAGACTCACTGTTCCCCTTAATTGTCTTTTATAGCTCAACCTTGTGAGCTAAACAGCTTAACTGATCAAACGTGGTGTAAGGGTGCAACTCAACAACATTAGCAGTCCTCTAATCCAAACCACCAAGGTATATTACCAAACTTTTGATCACCATCTTGCTTGAGTTTGACGAGTAATTGTTCAAACTCCCTAATGTACTCATGTACACTCAAAGAGCCTTGTTTGAGATGATGGAGTCTAGTGAACCTCTCTTTGAGTTCTCCCTTCATTCCATGATTTAATCTTTTCCTTCCCCTTATTAGCCCCCATAGATAAGACATTATCCCCCTACATAGAATCATAGTTTCTAAGTTTAAGGGCTACAAGTTTTGCCTTCTTTTTCATCCAAAAATATCTTTGTAATCAAAGACTCACTCCACGGTTTGCAAGCAATCCAAGAACTCATTGGGAACTAGCTTTCCTTCAAACTTCGGACTATCAACCTCAAAATCATTATGGCTCCTTCTATAGTGTCCGCCATGCCCTCTTGAACTTCTACCTCTCTCATTTGAAGGACTAAAAGGATTGGTATCTGAATCACTCTCATTCAAATCACTTAATCCACTCAGCTATGTGAGTCCTTCAAGTTTTGCCTTCTTTCCTTCATGAGTTGAGCAACTTGAGTATGCAAGTACTTGACCCTAGCCTCAATTTTGGCCTTATCCTTGAGAGCTTGCTCAACTAATCCTTTAGATTTTAGCTAGGTGACATTTTGAGTTGGTTTCTTTGTGGTCTAGGTTTGTGTTTAGGCTCAAGAGTTGTGCTTGGAGTTTGGAAGCTTCCACCGTTGATAAGCACCAAAAATGTGCGTCACTTTAGGGTAACTTGATATCATATCCTACCGCATTGTGAGTTTAAGCGTCTGATTTGCACCCTATTTTCTATTTTATAGTTGGGCATGCATCTTTGGTACATGTTGTAGGTTTTAGGCCCTTTTGACCGGGCAATGATCCCATATAGGCATAATTTTTAGACTCCATAGTGGTACTCCATCCTATATGCCTATGGGATAAAGAAAGAATGAAGAACTCATGGTCGGAGCTCAACCTATCTTGGAATGGTTGTATTCTATCTTGTGATTAAATTGATATAGGTGAGTAGATTTGCTTGCATATGTTAGATAGCTGAGTAAAGTACCGAAAGGAGAAATCCACAATTAGACCTATAAGATTGAACTCAACTTAGTAATCCTTGAAAGATAAGTGCAAGTTGAGTGGAGACTTTAGCAATCAAAATCTAAAATCTTGGCCAAAATGAGGACATTTGAAAGAATGATACTCTTTTATTAGGCAAATCAAATCCCTAGATGTTTTACCTTGATTGAATTCCCAAATAGCCAATTAGTATAGTTGAAACCACCAATTAAAAATCTCTTCTCTTAGCATTTTTAGTAGGACAAAACTGAATAAATTGTGTTAGAACTAGAGGACTATATATAATGTAGACTACAGCACCTATGCACTCGCGGGATGTGTTAAGTTTTTGGTTGTTGTTGCTAGGGACCAAAATTATTAACTGTTGAGTTAATCCTAAGTAATTGACTAAGCACTTTTCTGTTCTTTTGCTTTTTACCTTGTTGCGCGCTTTAGTAGTGTTTGTGTCGGTGCTTGCAGGAGATTTTTCCCCTTTTATGTGAAGTCCATTTCCGTACAAAGCAGATTCTGAGATTGAAAGCACTTTCCGGTTGAGGAGGAAGCAAAGGCTAGAAGAGCAAAGGCACAAGGCCCATAATACCTTACATACAATGACTGATGGAGATCAAAGAAGGACACTCCCGAATTTTGTTACCCCAGAAATCTAAAACATTACTTCCAGTATTGCCCAACCAACTTTGGAAGCTTATAACTTTGAGCTCAAACCAGCAATCATCTCTATGGTTCAACAATCACAGTTTGGAGGGCCCTAATCTTTAACCCTCAATCTTTTTGCAGGTGTGTGACGTATTAAAGCTAAACAAGTCTCTATCGATGCCATTCGCCTCTGCCTATTTCCCTTTTCATTAAAGGATAGAGTTTGGGCATGGCTCCATTCGTTGCCTCCAGGTCCATCACAACTTGTGATGATCTGATAGGGACCTTTCTTGCCAAATTCTTCCCAGCCAAATTCTTCCCACCTAGCAAGACAACAGGTTTGAGGAACCAAATCACTACCTTTGCTCAAAGGGACGACGAGACACATTAGGAACACTAGGAGAGATTCAAGGACTTATAGCATTTGTGCCTTCACCATGGGCTCCAAAAATGGATAATCGTGCAAGCATTCTACAATGGGATTACTTAACTTGTGATCTGTCTGCCATAGATGCTGTGGCGGTGGCACTTTGATGAACAAAATGGAGGATGAAACCTATAATTTGATTGAGGAGATGACAGTACAACTTCCGATGGCCTAATGAAAGATGTTAACCCAAATGGGTTGGAGGTAAGCTTGAAGTTGGTGCATTTAATTTATTTTTTGCTAAGGTAGATGTTATGACTCAAAGATTGGATCGTTTGAATGTTAACGTTGTAAATTCAAATTCCCCTTCCCCATGTAAAATTTGTGGTTTTGTTGATCATTTGACTATAACCTACCAAGTTACGAGTCTATTTGCGCAAGATACTAGTGGCCAATTTAAATATGTCAACTACAACCTCGAAACTGACCAATGACCCTTATTCCAATACCTACAGTCTGGGTTGGAGGAGTCATCCAAATTTCTCATACAGGTCTAAGCCTCCTAACATACCCCAAATGAATACTAGACCACCCCTTGGGTTTCAAAGACCTCCATTTCCCTAACAAGCTTCCCAAAACTCTAACTTAGAGGCCATTATAGAGAGTATGCTTTTAGCAAAATAAAAATAAGATGAGTACATTAAGTAGTTAGCCTCTAAGGTTGATGTGCTTACTACTCATAATAGATGTTGGAAGCTTTAATTGCCTAACAAGTTAGCTCTTCACCTACACCTCCTCATAGACTACCTAGCAAGCCTGAACCTAACCCTAGAGACCATTGTAATTGTGTTCTCTAGAGAAGTGGACTTGAGGGTTAGGATGTCAGCATTAAGGAGGATGATGAGAAGAACCATGATAAGAGTGATAAAGTTTTGCCTAGTAAGGATGAACCCCAAGAGAAGAATGAAAGTGAGAGGTCTAAGGAGCCTACGTTCTTTTCCCTAACTCCTTACCTACCTCCCTTGCCTTTTCTACACAGAGTTGCTAGGGCCAAAATTGGTGCTCAATTTGGGATGTTTCTTTATATGCTTAAGGAGTTGTATGTGGACATTCCTTTCATTAATACTTTGTTTCAGATGCCTTCGTATTTTAAATTTTTGAAAGAGATCCTCTCCTAAAAGAGGAAAATTGATTAGCACGAGACTATAACTTTAGGTGAGGAGTGTACTGTTATGATTCTAAATAAGCTTCCTACAAAGCTTAAGGACCCCTCTAGCTTCTCCATCCCTTGCTTGATTGGCGATGAGAGCATTGATAGGGCTTTGTGTGACCTTGGTTCAAGTGTGAGTTTGATACACTATTATATTTTCAAGAAACTTAACCTAGGAGTGTTGTGACCCACCACATTTTCACTACAACTAGTGCACTATTCTGTGAAGTATCCTCAGGGTAATTTGGAGAATGTTCTCATAAAGGTGGGTAATTTTTATGTGCCTGTGGACTTTGTAATTCTTGATATAGCTGAAGATGCCTATATCTAAATTATTCTTGGGAGACTTTTCTTGCCTACTATAGGTTGTAGGATAGATGTAAAAGGGGCAGTTGGCATTTGATGTGGGGGAGCACCATGCGGAATTTGGTATATTTAAGGATTAAGACTCTTCTGCCGCTTCATTTGCTTGTTGTGGATGTGAAATGGCTATTTCTAATCAGATCATGAAGTTCGATGATTTGTGTTATAATTATCCCCATATGATTGATTATGAATCCATTAAGAGCCAAGGACTTGGTTGTGCAAAGGTGGATTTGATAGCCAATTTGCGACCTAGCATCACCAAGGATGAGCTCTATGCTGTCAATGAGGGTTCTTTAAGTGATTATTGTAGGTTTGCAAGAGTGTTGATGTCTTTGCCTTCTTCGGACGAAGTTGAGTATGACTTTGATTTGGGGGTCGAGCTTGGTAGTGGCTCGTTTGATGGTGTCCCTCACAAGATAATTTTGTATGCAGATTGCGCTGTTTGGAGTTATTTAATGCTTAAGAAGGAGCTACATCCCGTCTAGTTGAGGCAGTTCCTTCTTTTACAAGATTTTGACTTTGAGGTTTGTGATAAGAGTGGGCCAGGGGCTGTGATGTCCCCTTCCTCATTGGTTATTCTCCTTTCACCAGTATGATAGGGTAAAAGGTCAAGCTCGCGACTTTAAAAGAGCGCTTCTTGAGAGGCAACTCGAGTATTTTCTTGTTTCATTTCCTAATGTATGTAGATTCTATTGTGTTTTCATATTATGAATAAAGAAAGCAAAAAAAGGGCCAAAAAAAAAGAACAACAGTAAGAACAACCAAGGTTAGCAGCCGTGGGCCAGTCACCACCATGGTATGGGGGTGGTATTCGCCACGGATCATGATGAGGCTACCCAAAAAGAAAGACAAGAAAAAAACTAGCCTGCCTTTGGCAATATCCACCATAGATAGTCCGTGATGCTCACCACAACCCGTGCTGAGTTGTTGCGGGCAGCTGTCAAGGATTTTAACTATTATGAAGGCATTTGGGGAGCTACATGATAAGCTCTGTGGGATGATAACCTCCCAAAACTATTATTTTTAGGACTTTATGGCTTTCCTTGAGATGCGGAGCGATTGGCATATCTCTCAAGGTCATCCCCCACACTCTCCTTCCCCTCTTCCTTTTTGATTACTTCTTAGTACTCCCCCTCTCTTTTCTACATGTGTGTTTGTAAAGAGGATAATACTTTGTACAAACATAGGGGAGTTACTTTGGTTTTTGGCATGTGATGCCTGGTTCCTTGGTTTGAGCATGTATATACATGTTATACATGATGGCATTTAGAGTTGCATTTTAGGATAATCCCATGCACTTAGCTTTGTTCTCATAGTTTTGCATTTCTTATGCATTAGAAGCATGATATTTCTAGTAGTTTTGCATTTCAGGTTTAACTTCATTTAGGCATGCATTTTAAAAAATACAAAAGAACAAAAAAATAGAAGAAGCATTCGAAAGAAAAATGAAAAAGGTTTTTCCCATTATGAAATTGGTAGACTGAGTAGTCTTCTTTGGTTTAGAATGATCTTTTGATATGCCTAATTATGAATAAAATTGTTTGGAAACAAGTTTGTGAAAACTGTGTGCTTCATGTTTTGACCATGTGTCGAGTACAAATTGATTGTAGTATGACTCTTAACATGAATGTTGGCATGTGGATTCTAATGAGCTTGTTATGACTTTGGTAGATGTCTCGTAAGGCTTTGAGTTTTAAAAGGATAATTTCTCAGTTTTAGTCTCTTACTTTTTCAACATAAATGCATTTGTTTTTACCAAATATGATACCATGATCAATGCATCTCTGGATAACAGCTAAGACATCATCTTTGTGATGTTCTATGGTTTTGGAAAAGACAAGTATGTCATCAATGTAAACTAAACAACAATGATTAAGGTCTTTGAAGATGTTATCCATTCTTCTCTGGAATATTTGGGGTGCATTTTTAAGACCAAATGGCATTAATATCCACTCATAACGTTCTTATGGCGCACTAAATGTAGTTAAAGGAATGCTTTCCTCATCCATTTTAATTTGCTAATATCCACTTTTATAATCCATTTTCAAGAACCAAGAGGCGTCTTGAATTCTGTTAAAAAGGACTGTTTTGTTAGGAATGTAATAACCATCAAATAGAGTATTATCATGAAGCTTTTTGTAATTGATTACCAGTCTTGCTTTTCCTCTTTTTTCTTCAGCATGATTTCTTATCAAGAAAGCGGGGCTAGTGCAAGGATTCTTGCCATTCCTGATTAATCCTTTATCCAGAAGTTTTTTAATTTGTTAATCAAATTCTTGGATATCCTGGTGTGTATACACCATTTGTTTAACTTGAATAATAGTGTTGGGATTTAATAGAGTGATTTTAGCAAATGTTTCATCTTTATCCCAAAACTTTAGTGGATTATCGAAGTCGAGTTCCTTACATAATTTTTCTTGTTGTTCGATAATCTGTTCTTTAATAGATAATTCGAGCAATGAAATTGTCAGTGCCACTTCCCCATTGTGCTGGCATTATCTTCTCACTACGCTGGATGCGTGTGAACTCAATCTTCTAATGTGTATAAGCCTTACTTAATTTTTCAATAGGAACAAAGTGACCATTTATCATGAATATCATCTGGTTTATGGTCTGTATGCATGAAGAATATAATCTCTGAAAATTATTTTCAATAATCATATCATGAGAGGGTTGATCAGTAGCCCATAGGACTATTATAATGCATTGGACTCCTCCTAATTCTATGGGCCTCATTATGGCTTATAATACTATTGTCAGCTATCCTTATCCGTAAAGGATTTTTAGCTCTTTTTCACATAAACTCTACAAATAATTATCTTTTTCCAAAACCAATAGAACAACCACTATCTACATAGGCACATAACTCATACTTATTATATCCCTCTATGCATACTTTTATTGGGATATAAGTGCTATTTGGGATTTGTGTTGGTGACCTCATAGCATATTTTCATAGTCATATTTTTGACTAAGTCATCCTCATAAATTGTTCACTAACAGTTCTAGTTTTATACCCAATGACTTTTCTATCTAGACTTATAATTTGATCTATACTGAGTCTTGTAGCTTCGAAACTCATTCTACTAATTTTACTGGTCATGCTAATTATGTAATCTTCTTTAAGCTCTTATTTACCTTATGAAGATCCTTCTACCCAATCTGATCTTATACTCATGCTCCTTAATAATTGGGGTTTAATGGTGATTTTACCCTCCTCATCAATTTTTATTATATTTTTCTTATTTATCTTACAAGGGTTGGCAAAACTAGATATCCGTGAACAATCGATTTTTATCTCTTGAATATTAGACTTAATTCTCTGGATCTTTTGCATAAGGGTAGGACTTTCGAATTTTTCTACTTCTATCATTGTTACCTTAGTCTTTGGGTCTATTGTATTATCTAATTTGTAGATAGTTTTTCAAAATATCCTTAAGGGATATCCTCCTCATTTTATGTCCGTCCCGACTATTTTTATCCTAAGGGATAGAAAGTTTTTAGCAAATTCACCTTTTAGACTCACGTAATTTCCACGTCGGTAATTGAATCCTACTGACCCAATAAATTGGCCTTTATCCCTGTGATAATTTGATTATTCAATTTGGTATGTCTAATGTTACAGAGTAAAGCATAAAGATCAATATCTTTGCCATAGTATTGTAATGGAGTGATTTGAACTTGAACACTTCCGACATGGATATACCTATACTTTCCATCTTTATTATACTTAAGGATATTTTCCTAATTAATGAGATTAACTTCTTAAACGTCATACTCACAATCCTTTATCTCCATATCTCCTTCTATCATTTCATAGACATATTTGCTTTTTAATTGAAAGATGGATGTTTTATAGATTATGTCTTTTTGGATTATGGGAACAACCCAATCTCCTTTGGCTTCGTCATGATCATTGTCTACAACAAATTCTTTTCCTTGAAGATCACCAAGGCTAACCGAACTACTTTCCAATATATGACTTGTTTCTTCATAGTCACTGTCTTCATATTCATTATCCATTATAATTTCAACAATTCCATTGTTGTTGCTTAAAGCTAGGTCTAATGTCTTATCTTCACTAAGCTCAATATAATCTAAGCTTCTCAAGTTTCAATAAGCTTGCTATTCTTCCTGTTCATGCACTCATTAGCATAATGTCCTACTTCTCTGCATGCCCAATATTTGCAATTGTTTTCCCCTACAAGACAATAAGCGGCTTTTCTAAAAAATCTATATTTTTTAGAACTCAGTTTGTTATAATATTTTCTTTTGTACTTCCCACATCTTTGCTTATTAAAGCTTGTTAAGCTTGTCGGGAGCTAGAAATTTAACCACTACTTCGGTTATCAAATACTTTTTATAGCGTAAGGAAGTAGGGATCGATCCACGAGGAAAGATTGTTTTAAAAAGCTAGCTTAATCCTAAATAATTTTACTAATCCAATTTATTAAATCAAATCTTAATAACTCTAAAATAATTAAAATATAATGAATAAAAATCTGGAAAAATACCCAACGATGCTCCTAAATATTTTCTATTATATTCTGGAAAGAACCAATAAAAAGCTTTCCTAAATAATCTAGAAAAATAAAATCAGAATAATAACTAAAATTCTAATAAAAATTCAAAACAGCAAATAAGAATCAGAAAATAAATATTAAAAATGTCAAACAGTAACCTAAAATATTATTCTTCAGGTATATAAGCTTATAACTCCTCAATTGTATCCAAATAATTTCAGAAAAATCAAATCAGAAAATTACCACAGAATATCAATGCAGAATATTAAATCTGAAATTAGAAATAAAATAATCTGCATAAATATAAATACAAAAATAATCAAGAAAATTACCCTAATTCTAGGACACAACTTTCGGGACTTAACAATACCTAACAATCATGAATTAACAATTAAAGTTGAAATTTTCAGAACTAATAACTTAAAAACCTGCACATATCAATTTCACAAAATAATTCTGAAAAATTATCAAATAACTTCCAAAAATTACGAAATTAAATATGGGCAGACTAGGACACTCTATAAACTCTAGGAACTGATAAAAATCAAAAAGGAACAAAAATAACTATTTTTAGTCTGATTTCTAACAAACCGGTAATTAAATACTAAAATTGAATATAAATCAATCTAAAATTATAACCACTCTAAAAATCAAAATCTAAATGATCTAAAATTACCTAGACACTCCTAAAAGACTATACTTTTGGGGGGGGCGATTGAAATTATATTGAAGCTAATAGAAATAGAACAAAAGTTAACAAACTAATCAAATTAACTCTAAGCAACAAATAATGATCAAAAGTTGTCAAATTTATGAAGAATGCTTAGTATAATCTCAATCCACTATGCAAATTAATATTCATTATTAACACACAAGTTAATTTCATTCGTGAGTTAAACTGTAGAAGACATCCACCAGCGGCTCTTCCCCGTTTTTCCTTAGATTCTAGTTTAATTAGGTTTAGCCATAATATAAACCCTACTAGTTTTGATAACCCTTACACCAGCACAAGAATTTAATCAAACTAGAGCATTACGTATTAGGAAAACCTCATCTAACTCTTTGTAACCAATTTACCCGCAAATCGATTTAACAAAGATCTATAACGATTACCTAATTAAAAGAGATGGATTTGAGCCATCCATAATTAATTAGGGTGATACTAATGCTTAAAAGACGATAACTTTTACGTATTAAAGCTTTTTAAACTATCATATAAATTCGTATTAAACTAACTAGCATGCATTCTAATTAATATAATACGAATATCATGAACGATAAACACTAATCGCTATA
>JACYFF010003369.1:37753946-37800194 GCA_017589665.1 Selenicereus undatus
AATTAATATAATACGAATATCATGAACGATAAACACTAATCGCTATAGAATCACGAATAAAAATTAACTAGACAATAAAACATAAAACTTGTTTCAAAATAATTAATCTAGCATGGTTTCAAATAGATTATACTAAGGACGAAAAAATTACTCACTTTATTAAAAATAAAATCACAATTAACCAAAGGGTTCATGATTAATAATGAATTAAGAAAAATAAATAAAATAAATAAAATGAAGTAAACACAAAAAAAGGAGGCGGCGTGATGGGATGAAGAAGAAAGTCGTGAGGATGGTATGGTGTGCCGTGGGGGTTGATGGTGATCAAGATGATGATGGGGAAGATGGTGTGATGCGTGGAATATGGTGTGATGGAGGTGAAGGTGGATTATCCTGGAGATTAGGAAGCCGTGAGGTTGTTGATGTGTGGAGATTGAAGGGCGTTGTGATGGGGAGATGAAGATGATGATGGTGATCGTGGTGTGACGAGATGATGAGGATGATCGATGATGATGATGGAGGTGAGGGTGGGAAGTGTATGATGCTGTGAGCTAAGGAAGCAAGTAGCGTGAAGGTGTATGTGGAAATTGAAGATGGTGTTCACGGTGTGATGAAAGGGGAAGACAAGCGTGAGGGTGTGCGTGGAGGAAGAGGTGAAGGCTTGGCTGATGGTGTCTGTCTCGTGTGGGTATGGTGATGTGATTATTTACGGCGGAGAGTTAGGAAAAATATATAATGATGATGGTGAGGCTAGGGTTAGTGACTTAGGGTTTCCTTTTTCCTTTCTTCCTTAGACTTCTTCTTCCTCAAGACTTCCAGCTTTTCACCAACTCTTGAAACCTTAGCCCAATTAAATGATTATGGAAATAGTATTCTCTATAATTATTATTTTTGGACCGTCTTTATAGCCAAGCATGTAAAACCCGAGCTTCGACGTCCTCTCTTCTCCTCTTTATTAAATTAATACTAACCCCGAAAAAATAATAAAATGAAACAAATTAGACGAAATAATATGTATAATATATTCGAAATAATTATAAAAATAATGCATGATTTTTTGCTTAACAAAGCTCTTTTTCTTATAAAATTTTCTTTTTCTTCTCTTTTCAGATTCTTTTCCCCATTGGTGAGGCAAATCCCTGCAACTTAAGAATTGCTTCTTAATTTTCTTTCACTTTTGGAAATCAAGACATTGATCATTGGCCCATTTTCTTAGATAAGATATTCTCAAACCAAGGGTATCAATGACATCTACTCGCTCCAGATATGCCATGTATTTTTCATTAATTATGGAATTTATCATAGAACATACCAATATTGGTTTCTTTATGCCATATTTTATAATAATATATTAACTAAATTCAGCAATATAATTTTTCAGGTATCTTATATCCCATAGCTCTATATCATTAATTTTTCTTTGCCACTCTCTAGTTTTTTCTATAGAATCTAGTTTAGCTCCGATAAATTTGGTTTGAATTTCTTTGTACAAATTTCTGAACATAGCAGCTGGTGTTTTCATCATTCTTAATGTATTTTTACTGTATTCACTTAATGAATGATACTAGTCAGTTATAGTGCTAGAAAAACTATGTTCAACATAGTTCAGGAAGTTTGCTACAGTCCATGTAATATTTAGGTTTAAAATACTATTCCTTTCTCGTTTCCAGTGCTCAAATATCTATTCTCTATTATGAGCTCCATCAATATTTAAGATATATCCAGTTTGGCTAATTGGGGTAAGGTCAATATCTTCATATGTGGTAGTTTTCCTTGGGATGAACCCAAAGGAAAAATTATTTGTACCCCCTGTTGGAACATCCTAGGCCTTAAGAAATGAGTATTTCTTCCAGAAGGTTCACCAAATTCTTTAGGCTTAGGAATGACATTGTTAACTAGATTAGTCTCCGTTTCATATAGGTCAATCTCTTCTCCAATCTCATTGATCTCATTTTTAATAGTCATTTTACCATATTTCTTATCCAGCTTTTTCTTAACTTCTTCTAATGGTATTACATTGAGATCTTCTTATTTAATCAAATTCATTTGTTGATATATTTCTTCTTCTAGTTGGACATTATTGGTTTCTTCATTATCATCAGACAACGCGTAATGTTTATCACTAATTACGCCCATGATCTTGTTTAATTCTACTGGGTTTTGTTCTTTCTCAAACATATTTTGTAGTTTGTCAAGAGTATATTTCTTATACTCCATCTACTTCTTCTTTTTCTGCTTTTTAAGCTGATTTTTCACGTACTTCTTCTTGAATTTTTATCTCGTGCAAAGGAAATTGAATATTTTTTTTGGGTTTTAGAAATGATATTTATGCTAAAATAGAGTACTAATACTGGAAGTAGCTTTTCCTAGAGAAAGGTGAATTATCGATATTTGCTTCTTAAGCTCATTCACTTCGGTCTTAATTTTAGCTAATTCTGCTTTTAATTCTAAAACTATATCAGTTATATAGTTTAATTGGCGTGCCATGGGAGAAAGTCCTTCCAGTGAGTGAACAATGTGAGAATAATTCGGTCCAAGGCAAGCCGGTGATGATTAAAGCATTAATCACATTTAAACATAGTTAATTAGCATAATTAATCATTAATCAACTTAATTATCTCAATTATTTTTGGTCACGTGGCTCTGATACCAATTGAAAGAGGGCTTCGAATACTACTAGTGAGCAAAATATCACAAACACAAATTTTGATTCTTTGAAAGTAACTTTTTAAGGATTGAAGGTAGATTTGCAAATATGAAAAGTTTAGGGCGTTTGTGCAAAATAGGTGAATATTGAATAGGGCCCTTTTTGCTAATTACCACAAAATACAAGACACTTTATAATTAGTTATCAAATTAGAGGGCCCTTAAAATATTTTACGATTAAACAGAGGGTACCTCTATGTAATTTTTCCGTTTGAGCTTGAGTGGGTAGTTTAATTTAATCTAGGAATTGGTTGTTGAAGTATTGATGTTGGACCTTTAGTATCTATTTCTTATGCTCAATTTATTTGGAATGGTTTTATCTATCTTGGGATTGATTGGTGTGAGTGAGTGTGGCCAGATTTGGTTGCATATGTTAGATAGTTGAGTGAAGTACCAAAATGAAGAATTCACTATTAGACCTACAAGATTGAACTCAACTTAGTAATTCTTGAAAGAGAATTGCAAGTTGAGAGGAGACTTTAGAAATCAAAATCTAAAACCCTAACTAAAGCGAGGAAAGAATGTTAATCAGATTAGTTTGGAAAATTCAGTTTATTTTAAAAGAAAGATTGAGTTAAGTTTGATTGCAATTCCTCGAACCATTCAAATTAGAAAAGAGCACATTCTAAATCCAAATATTCAGCCCTTTGATTAGGCAAATCAAATCCTTCGATGCTTTATCTTGATTGAATTCCCAAATAACCAATTAGTATAGTTGAAATAACGCATTGAAAATTTGTTCGTCTAGCATTTTTAGTAAGAGAAAACTCAATAGATTGCATTGGTTCCAGAGTACAATATTTAATATAGACTACAACACTCGTGCACTTGCGAGATGTGTCAAGTTTTTTAGTTGGTTGTTTCAACTATACTGATTGGCTATTCAAGAACTTAATTATGGTCGGTTGAAAAAACTTGATCGTCACCGCAAGTGGACGGGTATTATAGAATAGATCAAGGTTGTCCCACAGAGACGAGATTGAATTCTTGAGTATTCCATTCAAAAGGTTTGCTAAGCGGGATCAAAATTCAATATGGATTTATCTAACAATCTCTAAGTACCAAGGCTAAATTCAATTGCTAAAAACATCTAGGGGAAACATCACCTAACGATGCATCAATCTACTAGTCTAACTAGCCCTTTTCTCCATGCCGGTTGATTGTAATGGTCGACAATTTAGAGAATTCACAACTTTATTTCAAAATGGAATTAATTAACTTGATCAACCACTTGCTGATTCTCATTAGATCCTAATCAAATCATGTTTAAGAACTTAATTATCTCATGACCACTAAATTCATGACACATTCTCAAGGGATGATTAAACTTATTCTAGTCCGCATTTTCCAATGCCGATCTTCACCATTCAGACCCTTGATTTAGCATCTAACACACATGTAAGAAGTTAGTGAAAAATCTCATAATGCAATCAAGTTTCAAACACTAGATTGAAACAACCAAGCAAGAATTCTAAGTACTCAAAGATTAAACTAGCAAAATCAATAACATCAGTTCGGCTTTGCAAAACCTAGATTATGAAATCTACTCAACCACTATTGAAATTAATAAAACAAACATCTTTTGTTCTAAACATAATTTAAGGAGAAGTTAAATAAAAAAGAGAAGGAACGAAAAGCTTATTCAAGTTGTCCGGTTGATGATCTTTTAATCCACCTCCGAAGCCTTCTTGCGATTGCTTGCTCTTTGCTCATTTCATTTTCAACTCTCTTCTAATGGTAATTTTTGGTTGAAAGATAATGATAGACAATAGACTGGGATGCCAAGGAAGCAGTCAAAACCAACTTTTATCATGGAAATGAAGATTGCAAACGTCCTAAAATACCTAGAACACGAAAAGCCATGAAGAAATCAAGTCGACTCAGGAGAAAGGGACCACCATGCCCTAAGCATGAGGCCCACCATGGACCATGGCCCCTACCATGGTCTAACTGTGGTGGTTGCTGGTCCTGTGCCCAAACTTCATTTTGTCCCGTTGCTTCTCCTAATCCTCCTAGACCGTGGTACTGGCAATAGTTTGTCCATGTTGAGTTTCTTTAGGCCTCTCTTGCTACCTTCTTTGATCCTCAATGCCTCAAAATCCTAATTGTATCAATATGCTTTGGGTTCTCAAGATCAAAATCTACAAATACTTCTCAAACAAGCAAAATCAGGCATAATAGCATAAATAGGGACATGAATCATATAATTAAGCACACTAATCCCCTAAAAAATGATTCTTGAACACTTATAAAATCATATGATGATGTTCATACCTCCCCCATACTTAAAACTTTGCTCATCCCCAAGCAAAGCTAAACTCAAGACAAACTGACAAGGGGAGATGCATCAAGGATTTATGGCACAATGACCTCCTCAGGCGAGGCAACTCATAGCATATCACAAGCAAGAATAGCAATCAATGGCAACCCCAAATAGCGCATAAGGAATTTTAAAATTAGGAGAAGGTGATTGTTTTCGTAGAAGTATGAGACTACAAGCTAGATATCAAATTGGATCACACCCAAAGAATCACAAAGCACATCATACAAGCACATAGAATTGAGTAGGGCCAAATGAATTGATAAAACCTCACTTTTAGAAAATATGAATCACTCCCACTCATGTGTTCAGAATATAATTTAGGCTCACTCAGGACTCATTCCAAAGATACAATCTACCATACACTTGCCAAGACTCTCAAATTCTCCGGCATTAAGAGTGCAATGTGCATATAACAGTCAAGAGGACTTTACATGGTTTGTAATATGGGTTGGAAGGGTTACGGGAAAAGAGTGGACTAACAAATTTAGGCAATGTAGAGCTATGTAGCCAAATGACTAGGGAGCAACCAACAAGACACCAAGAAACCATAAAGTTCACCAAACACCCCAAACTCCAACAATTCAATGAACATATCCTAATGAACCATGTAGGAAATGAGTTGACAAAGAAAAGAACTCAAGCTATATACATGCCCAATGCCAATCACTTATTCTTTATTTATTTATTTATTTATTGAACATTATTTTTTCCTTCCTTTTTTTAAATGAAAACTTCAATTATTGAAAGGCATAGGGCCACAAATTACCAACTCACAACCAAATACGTTTATACACAACCCAAACAAGAGGGAAACAACATCAAATGCCCAATAGCATCAGTCCCTCAACAAGTTGACACACCAAAGCCACCTTAAACTCAATTACACCCAAAACCACCCACTACATAGATGAAGTGTCACTTCAGAAACTTGGTGTAAATGTAGAAGTATGTGTTTGACCAAGGGTTACGATGAAAGGGTCATAACAAAGACGGATATAGGTTCAAAGGGGAAGATAAAGGACATAAACATGTAACACAAGGATAAGCTATTTGGCTATGTGTCTAAAACAACTGGAGAAAGAATGTTTTTGCCATATCATCAATTATACATGTGCTAATGTCTTGTGAATAAGAATATAGACAAGTTCTAGAGATGTACATGAAAGATCCACACACATGAAACAACATGAGACTAAATATGATGATTAGTCTAAAGAAGGCCCAAAGTCTCATAGGACATCTACCAAAGTCTTAATTAGCTCATAAAATCACTTTCATGTACCAACATCACTGCTGAAGACTCCAAGAGTATCAAAGTTTTTAATGAAGACAAGAGCCAAAACAAGAAACATTCACCAAACCTTCTAAAATTTTCACACCAAAAGGGCCACTCATCAAATGTCACCCAAGCTCATGCAAACTATTTTGCCTAGAGAATCATCATTGGAGGTTTTCTTTTTTCATTTTTAATTTTTTAATTTTTTAATTTTTTTTCTTTTCCAAATGCAACCTAAATCCTAAATGCAAACCTAAACAAAACCTAAATGCAGTGCTAATGAAATGTAAATAAAAAATGCCTAAATTAAGATACAACTCATGAAAACATATCCCTCCCCCATGCTTAGAAAATACATTGCCCTCAATGTAAATATGTAAGGCATAAAAATTCAAAATGGAATAGGGGATAGGATTATGCAAACCACACACCAACAAGACTAAAAATTAATGAAAGAAAAATAAAGAAAAAAGAAAAAGAACCTTGGGTTGCCGCCCAAGCAACACTTCTTTAGATCTGTAACTGGACCATACACTAATTACCCCATTAAAAGGGGAAAACCTGATGAGGAAGGGGGCATCACATCTCTGATCCCACCCTTGTCACAAACCTTGAAGTCAAATTCTTGCAAAAGAAGGAGCCACCTTAAGTAGACAGGAAGGAGCTCCTTCATAAGCATCAAATAATGCCAAACAACGTTGTCCGCATAAAAAATTGTCTTATAGTTGACACCATCAGACGAGCCATTACCGAACTCCGCCCCCAAATCGAAGTCGTACTCAACTCCACCTAAAGGGGCAAAGACAGCAAGACTCATGTAAACTTGCAGTAATCACTTAAATGCCATCGAATTGATGTAGTTGATAATTTGGTATGGGACAAAGTCACTAACCATGTTTCTAGTGACCCTCTTGAGCATTATATGTTAAATGATAGTACTGCTAAGGATAAGAATCCTGAAGTTGCCATGTATGCTCACTTCTTGGAAGCCTCTCCACAAATTCCATATTCCCTGGTAAGGGTAGAAGAGCTCATGAGTGATGATAAGCCCTTGTCTGATGAGGAGCATGCCCCTAAGGTAGAATTGTAATCCTTCCCTTCGTCTTTGAGGTATGAATTCGTTGACCACAACTTCACAATCCTGTGATTACTAATGATAATTTGAGTATATCTAAAATTGACTCATTACTTAGAGTGCTTAGATTGCATAGTTAAGGCATAGGATATACAATAGATGACTTAAAAGGAATCATCCTTCTATGTGCATGCATCATATTTTGATGGAAGAAGACCACAAACCCTCAATTGAGCACCAAAGGAGGTTAATCCTAACATGAAAGAGGTGGTTAAGAAGGAAATTCTAAAATTGCTTCTAGTCGACATTGTCTACCCTACATTTGATAGTAAGTGGGTATGCTCGATCCATATTGTTCCTAAGAAAGGGAGGTAGTTGACATTTTATGTGGGGGAGCACTATGCTGAATTTGGTATGTTTAAATTTCTTATGAGATCATGAAATCTGATGATTTGTGTTATAATGCTCCTCATATGATTGATAGTGAGTCCACTAAAGGCGAAGGACTTGGTTGTGCCAAGGTCGATTTGGCTGCCAATTTGCCACTTAGCATCACCAAGGATAAGCCCTGCGAGGTTAATGAGGGTCCTTTGAGCGATTAGTATAGGTTTACAAGAGTGTTGGTGTGTTTGGCCCCTTCGAACGAAGTTTAGTATGACTTTGATTTGGGGATCGAGTACTGGCCCTTTTGATCATGCCCACTATAAGATAATTTTGTATGCAAATCGTATCTAGGTTCCTTCTTTTGTAAGATTTTGACTTTGAGGTACATCACAAGGGCGGGCCAAGGGCTATAATGCATAACGCCCCAAAAATACTTGATACATTACTTGCATTCACTTGCTTAAGTTCACCAATTTAAAAAGCTAACCCAATGAACGGGTCGTTACCGCCGTCCAAAAAAGACAAGGCTTTTGTCCAAAAAAGACAAGAAATATGAAAATTTAGCCATAACACCAAAGTTTATCCTCAAAGGCAATCACACCATTCAAACTGTTTAGTTGTATACAGAAACGATTCTAACATCCCAATCATGTCAAAGATTAAACCAAAATACATAATTCAGTTCAAATATACAGTTACAACCTCAAAATACATCACAATGTGATATGAAAGCATCACAATACCCCGACACCGCCAGTCACCTGGATAGTCCTAGCTTACTTATCGCCTTCAGCGGTCCTGCCCGCCTGAGAGCGGTTTACTGAACACTTTCCCAAAACAAAACATAAAATATTTTGAACTGTGAGCCAAAGCTCAGTACATGCATTCCTGTAATGTTAAAGGTTTACTGAAAAGTTATTTGGGCCCGCTTTGCAATTCATTTAGATTTTAAAACAGGGAATGAGATGCATATAAACTAAATTGCCAATTATTATCTGTTAGTGCACCCTTGAGTAACTGTTACGATCTGTGAATAAGTGTACAGCTGCTAAGCCGACCAGGGGACCTGGCCTGAAGCCGCATGGGTGGCTGGAGGGCAATGCCCTGTAACTGATAACTGATGGGGGCACTAATTATGTGATAAAGTACTAATTAAACTGATTCATTGATGTACTTACCAAAATATTATGATTTCGATAAATACATGCTAATTTCTAAAGATGCAAGCAATGAACGTACCTGGAAGTTTTCAATGCAAGTTCACAGACTAATAAGATGCACTGAAGTGGAGAGAATGAAAGCTTAGGCCTTGATTCTGTTAAAAAAAAATCATTATAAGAACATGAGGTCAGCAACGAACTTGGTCTTATAAATGATAAAACTGGCTTGTGAATAATCTTTACAAACCAATTAATAGATTAAACTAAAATGATGAAACTATATAAACCATAGAAATATAATTTAAGGCACGGTAGCAAGTTCAGGGAAAAAGGGTTTAATAAGAGGGTACGGAAAGCATAATTCACAACTTATACTCCCGACCTTAAAATGAGACCTAATACCCCAATATGAAAATTTTAGGAAGTCCTCTAAACCTTTCATTCAGGACACATAACATCATTCCCGCTATAGGGTTCCTAAAATAGGACCGGAACACCAACATGTCAGTTTTGAATCCATCCTGTAGAGGTTTAGTAAAATGACCATAACTTTACCCACATACCTCAGATTAATGCGATTCAAGATCCATTTTAAAGCTAACACACTGACCTATCTACCCACCAAAAATCATAATTTTGGTCTGGGCCGATCATTACCAGTTTCATCTCAAAGGTTGTCCTATTTTTCTGAAAATTCTAGCCTCACTGTTTGAGTTTGTTTCCTTAAAAGCATGTAAACACACTTTGGGCCATCCCAACATCATGCAAAAACACCAAAATCAATTTCACTTCATATTCATATCCAATAAAGCTCATTTTCTAGTCACATATACACATACCTCAAGTTTAATGCTAGTTTGGTCCAAAACATGCATTCATGGATAAAACCCTAACGTCGAGTCAACTTGAACTCACTCCTATCATTCCAAAACACCATAATAAACTTCAATAGATTAAAATATGAGCAAAATCAAGGATAAAACAATCAATATCCAACACTTGAACATGAAGCTGGCATGATTAAGATAAAACCCTAACCATAGCGTCATCCAACTTCAACTCCACCATCATCCATCACCAAGATGATTCTTAATTCAATAAAAACAGCATAATCCACCATTAAAACAACCAAAACAAGAAGCACAAACCAAAAATTCAAAGAATAATATTGAAGTCACTTACTTTGAGCTTGAAACACGTGAAGATGGAGATGATATTTGGTGATTTTGAGGGTGGAAGGTAATAGGCGGTGGAGGGAGGTGGTTGGGGGTTGCAATTCCTTGCTGTAGGTTGGCCGAAAAGTGGCCAGAAAACCACCACAGAAGGGCTGTTGTTGCTGGTCTGATTGAGCTGTGGGGTAGAGAGAGAAGGAGGAGAGAAAAGAGAGAGAAAGTGACTTGAAGTTTGCTAGGTGCAAATGAAACTTAGGGAAAATAAATACTTGGCTGAGAATTACCCTCAAAATCGACTTTTTACTAAGCATAATTAAGGCCTAACTAAGGGTAATTAGCTAAACAAGGAGGGTCAAGCCTTAGTGGACCGAAATTGGCCTTAAACGAGCTCGGGTTTGGAAAAGAGCTGAAACCGAGTGCGCTTACAAAAATTATTTTTTTTTTCAAAAGTCAAGATTAAAAGGTTAGGGTGTCATGAAAAATAATTAAATCACTTCATTCATAAATATCAAGGCCTAATATCGATCTCCAAAATTTGACAAGAACAAAAACCGGAATTGCAAGGTGAGGGCCCATTTAAATTTTCCCAGTTGAAATAACAAAAAGCAATTATTTAAATGAAATGAAATTAATCACATGGATTAATGAAATGAATAAACATAATTTAGGGACAGACCATTACAGTCTTCCCCCCTTAAAAAATTTCGTCCTCGAAACTGATGAACTGAACCATAACATGTAGGATTACCTCGAATAAATGTGGGTATTTGGTGTTCATTGCCTCTTCAGTCTCCCAAGTAGCTTCTTGGAAGGTATGGTTTGTCCAGAGTACCTTGACCGATGGTATCTGCTTGTTGCACAGCTACTTGATCCTACGATCGAGTATTTGCACAGGACGCTCCTCATATACTAGATCTTCAGTGATTTCGATAGGTTCAGATACAATGGTATGGTCTGGATCTGGCATATATTTCCTAAGCTGAGAGATAAGAAACACGTTATGCACGTGCTCAAGTTCTACAGGCAGATCTAGATGATAAGCGACAGGATTCAACTTTTCAATGATTTCATAAGGTCCAATGTACCTTAGACTCAGTTTGCCCCGTACTCCGAACCTTTTGACACCTCTAGTTGGTGAAACTTTCAGAAAAAATTTATCGCCTACTTGAAACTCCAGAGGCCTTCTTCTTTTATCCGCATAACTTTTTTGTCGACTTTGGGCAACCCTAATATGTTCCCGAATCTTTCTTATTGTTTCAGTGGTTTCTTGAATCATTTCAGGACCTATTATTAGTACCTCGTCCAAATCAATCCAGCACAATGGGGTTCTGCATTTTCTCCCGTATAAAGCCTCAAATGGGGCCATTTGATGGTGGACTGATAGCTGTTGTTATAAGAGAACTCCACCAATGGTAAATCGTCTTCCCACTTTTCTTGGAACTCCAATACACAAGCTCTCATCATGTCCTCCGAAATTTGATTCACTCTTTCAGTTTGTCCATATGTTTCTACATGATAGGAGCTACTGAAGTTTAGTTTGGTCCCAAAGGCCTTTTGAAGCACTTGCCATAAACGTGCTTGGAATCTTTGATCCCTATCTGAGACTATGTCTAAAGGGATCCCGTACAGACGGATTATCTCCTTAACATACAATTGGGCTAGTCTTTCAACTCCCCAAGTATCCTTAATTGGCAAGAAATGATCCGACTTCGTGAGTCGATCAACTATGACCCAGATAGCATTCTTTTTCACGGCAAAAAGGGGTAAACCCATAATAAAGTCCATTGAGATTGAATCCCACTTCCACGTGGGAATTTCTAAGGGTTTGTAGTTCACCCACAGGACGGTGATGCTCTACTTTAACTTTCTGGCAGGTTAGACACTTGTTCACATATTATGCAACGTCTTTCTTCATATTATTCCACCAGAAGTATTGTCTCAGATCTTTGTATATCTTGGTGCCTCCTGGATGCACTGAATAACGTGTATTGTGAGCCTCTTCCAAGATTTGCTTTCTTAATTCCCCATTTTTAGGCACATAGAGACGATTCTGGAACCGCAGGGTCCCATCCTTGTGTACTACAAATCCTGAAGACTTCCCTTCTTCTAAATTTTGCTTTATTCTGTGGAGTTCGGGATCACTTTCCTGGTTCAGTCAAATTTCTTCCACTAGGAAGACTGGACAGTAAGTGCTGATAATTGAGCATTCGTTTGCCCGTGGGACACTAATTGAATCCCAAAGTCTTCAAGTTCTCTCAAGAGGTTCAATTGAGTCATCATCACAGTGTTTGAGCTATGTTGTGCCTTCCTACTCAGGGCAGCCGCCACCACATTTGCTTTACCAGGATGATATTGAATCTGCAGATCATAGTCTTTAAGCAACTCAAGCCAACGTCGTTGTCTCAAATTGAGCTCCTTCTGGGTGAAGATACACTTTAAACTTTGATGATCAGTATAGATCCTACATGATACCCCATATAAATAATGCCTCCAAATTTTCAATGCAAAGACCACAGCTGCTAACTCCAGGTCATAGGTAGGGTAGTTTTTCTCATACGGCTTGAGTTGTCGAGAGGCATAAGCTACTACTTTGTCCTCCTGCATCAGTACGCACCCTAGACAGTTCTTCAAAGCGTCACTATAAACTGTATACTCCTTCCCTTCCATTGGTAACGTTAGGATTGGGGCGGTAGTTAGCCACTGCCTTAGCTCTTGAAAAGCTTTCTCACATCTTTCAGTCCACTCGAACTTGTTCGCTTTCTTCAGTAGATTGGTCAGTGGTGAAGCTATTTTCGAAAAGTCCTTAACGAATCTTTGATAGTAGCCCACTAAACCCAGAAAACTTCTAATCTCCGTGACATTAGTAGGCCTTGGCCATTCTGTGATTACTTTCACCTTCTGGGGGTCAACTTTAATTCCTTCTTTTGTAACCACATGTTGCAAAAATACCACTTCCTCCAACAAAAATTCACATTTCTTTAATTTGCCACAGAGTTGATGCTCCCTCAAAGTTTGGAATACTATCCACAATTGCTCAGCGTGTTCTTCCTTGTCCTTAGAATAAATAAGGATGTCATCTATGAACACCACTCCGAACTTGTCTAAATAGGGTCTGAAAACCCTGTTCATAAGGTCCATGAAGGCTGCAAGAGCATTAGTGAGACCAAAAGGCATCACAGTCAACTCATAGTGATCATACCTAGTCCTAAACGCTGTCTTAGGAATGTCGTCAGGTTTAATCCTAAGTTGATGGTACCCTGACCTCAAATCAACCTTAGAAAACACTCCTGCTCCTTGTAGTTGATCAAACAAGTCATCTATTCGTGGTAGAGGGTATTTGTTTTTGATGGTAATCTTGTTCAACTCCCTGTAATCAATACGTAGCCTTAAGGTTCCATCCTTCCTCTTGATAAACAACACCGGGGCACCCCATGGTGACACACTTGGCCTAATAAAGCCCTTATGTAACATCTCATCTAGCTGAATCTTTAGTTCCCTAAGACCAGTTGGGGCCATACGATACGGGGCTTTAGAAATAGGTTGGGCTCCAGGAATTAATTCGATTCCAAAATCAATTTCCCTCTGTGGGGGTAGTCCTGGTAACTTCTCAGGGAAAACATCTTCAAATTCACAAACGACAGGTATATTTTCTGCTTTCTCTTCCTTTGTTTGGGTGTTGATAGCATAACACCAATATCCAATACACCCCTAACATAACAGCTTACTTGCTTTCATAGCGGAAATTAAAGAACAAGATTTTGCCTCTTTCTGCCCATAAAAACACACTTTTCTCCCTTTTTCATCTTTCAAGATAACCTTAAGATCTTCACGGTCGATTTGGGCTCCATAAGTGTTCAACCAATTCATCCCCAAAATGATATCAAAATCAAACAAATCAAATTAAATAGGGAAGGTAGTTTCACCAATGGTTATAGGGACAAGTTTATAAGAGAGGGGGCACACAATCACAGAATTGTTGGGTAGCTTGATTTTATGATTGGTTTCCATCCTCCTGTTCTCAAGGCTTAAGTGTATAGCAGATCGGGTAGATATAAATGAATGAGTGGCGCCTGAATCAAATAATACACAAAATGACTTTGAATTTAAAAAAAGAGTTCCAGTGACTACCATACCAGAGGTAGCAGCTTCCTTTTTGTTCATCACAAATGCCCTTCCTGCAACTGCAGGCCTTGAAGGTAGGGGTCCCTGGCAGAGCGGAGCCAAGGGTTTTGTTGTGCCTTTGTCTACAACTTTTAGTCATCGGGGGCATGCAGCGATGAGGTGTTCAGGACTTCCACACCACATGCATTTGTTGGTGCCAACTCGGCATTCAAGAGTGGTGTGATTGGTTCTTTCGCACTTCCTATAGGGCTCTGTAGAGCTTGCAGGATGGCTCTTGGGAGGAGCGGGGGTGGGTTTCTTTTGATTCACACTCTCACTGGGAGCTCCCCGCTCGATCCCTTTCCTCTTCTGATTGATTGGGTTCAAGGGTCTCAACTCTGTCTTCACATGCTCCACTTCAGCGGCTCGCTCGTACAGCTCTTGGTAAGTCAGAATTGGTTACCCAACTAACTGATTCCGAATGTAGAAGGCCAATCCCTCCTCAAACCTTCCCATTTTCAACCTTTCAGATGATACAAATTCAGGGACAAACCTAGATAGTTCTGTGAACTTACTAGCATACTGCATCACTGACATGCTACCGCTCATTTTCAACTCCGTAAATTCTTTCTCCTTTTGCCTTTGCACCACAACTGGGTAAAATTCTGCCCTCAACTCTGCTATGAATTTACTCCAGGTGAATTCAAGCCCTACGAGCCCACCCTTAACAATGTTCTACCAAATATCAACTTCACCTAACAAATAATACGCCCCAATGTTTATTTTCTTTTCCTCTGGTACCTCAACTGCTGTGAAAATTTTCTCCATTCCCCTTACCCATTCCTCCAATACCACTGGATCATAACTCCCATCATACACTTTAGGGTTGCACCGTGTTACCCTATCTGCCACTTTATCCTCTTTAGGAGGGGTTTCAGCAGGTACCCGGGGAATCCGTTTCATTAATTCAGCAACTAAGGTTGGCCAGTAACTCGGGTTTCCTAAGTTGCTAGCTAATTCAGAGAGCGACGGTGGTGTGTCACCATGTTGTGGCCCCTGGCACGAGGCTTGATCACCCGATCCCTGGCCTTAGTCCGAATTTTCCTCTACATGAACCTCAATGTTGTTTTGCACTGACTGAGACATTCTGATCATACATTAAATAAAACAATTCAAACACTGGAACCTCCAGACATATAAGATAAACATACCCAATAAATACATAGGAGATGGCTCAAAGAATATTTCATAACTCAAAGTGTCATCATTTCATTTCATAATTGCTTACTTACATACATAACTGCTGGTTTATATACATGAGCAACAAAAGCATATTACACCTAGCTAAGTAAGCAAGACTAGCTCTAACTCCTACCCTAACACTAAACACTACATAGCCCCTAGACACTAGATCCATCACATGACCAAAAAGATATACGGACCATGTCATGATGGCCGGAAAGGATCTAACTGACTGTATACAATGTCACATCCTACACAAAATATATCCATCCCAATCGACCATACTAAAAACAAACAAGGCTCAAAAGAAAACCACTACCACTAACGCCTATACCCAACTAACGATCCCTAGATGGATCGTAATCCGGGTCAGACTCATCATCAGGTTCTTCACCTTAATCGAAGCTACTTGTAGATGCCTCTGACTCGGCATCATCGACCTCTTGCTGAACCTGTTGCTCCACCATCAACTCATCAGCCTCTTGTTCCCATTGCTGCTCTACCCCCACCTCGTCAATATCTTGACCCTCATCGGGATCATCCTCCTCTCCCTGGTGGCCCTCATCCCCAGAACTAATCACCGCTAAACCTGGCATGTCGGGGAGGTCTATCACCACGTGAGCCTCCCCAGGGCTATCGGACATCAGTGGGGTACCTGATGCAGGCGGAAAGGGTGGCCCTTGTGCTAGTGCGGGCGGGGAGGATGGCCCCTGTGCTGGTGCTGGGGCTGCAGGTGGGGGATGGGCTTAACATAGGGGAAAGACGTGCTGAAGAGTTTCCATAGTAATTTCCCTCAACAACAACTCGGTAGTGAGAGTCATCCAAGCCCCCTAGGCCCGTCCAAGCCTGGATTCCCTGTTATCATAAATTCATGATAACGATGCCTAAACTCCACCCACAGGCCAAGCAGGGGTAAGGACCAAAGCAGTCTCTGTGCACGGACCGTAATACTACGAAACTCAGAGTAAGGGTCCTATGCATGTGCCTCTATACTAGCATGTAGCAACACAATGTGAGCAATCATAGACCCACCCGACAACATATTAATGCCATAAGGATCCATCTAACAAAGAAAACACATATATGAGAGGCATACATATCCATAAATAAGAAACATGCAAATGGAAGTAACTTGCATTCTAATATCGTTACTACACTCCTAATATCACTTTAGCAATATACGATAGCCCCCGCACGACAACCATCCTCACCCTATAATTTCTAACTCTACCTTCCTCAAGAAAATCTCAACCTGGCTCTGATACCAAATATGTAACGCCCCAAAATACATGATACATTACTTGCATTCACTTGCTTAAGTTCACCAATTTAAAAAGCTAACCCAATGAACGGGGCATTACCGCCATCCGAAAAGGACAAGCCTTCCCTTAAATATGAAAATTTAGCCATAAAACCAAAGTTTATCCTCAAAGGCAATCACACCATTCAAACCGTTTAGTTGTATACAGAAATGATTTTAACATCCCAATCATGTCAAGGATTACACCAAAATACATAATTTAGTTCAAATATATAGTTACAACCCCAAAGTACATCAAAATATGATATGAAAGCATCACAACACTCCTAAACTGCCAGTCACTTGGATAGTCCTGGCTCACTTATCACCCTCAGCCGTCCTGCAAGCCTGAGGGCGGTTTACTTAACACTTTCCTAAAACAAAACATAAAACATTTTGAACTGTGAGCCAAAGCTCAGTACATGCATTCTTGTAATGTTAAAGATTTACTGAAAAGTTATTTGGGCCCGCTTTGCAATTCATTTGGATTTTAAAACAGGGAATGAGATGCATGTAAACTAAATTGCCAATTATTATCTGTTAGTGCACCCCTGAGTAACTGTTACAATCTGTGAATAGGTGTACACCTGCCAAGCCGACCAGGGAACCTGGCCTGAAGCCTCGCGGGCAACTGGAGGGCAATGCCCTGTAACTGATAACTGATGGCGGCATTAATTATGTGATAAAGTACTGATTAAACTGATTCATTAATGTACTTACCAAAATATTATAATTTCGATAAATACATGCTAATTTATAAAGATGCAGGCAATGAATGTACTTGGAAGTTTTAAATGCAAGTTCACAGAGTAATAAGATGCACTAAAGTAGAAAGAATGAAAGCTTAGGCCTTGATTCTGTTAAAAAAAATCATTATAGGAACATGTGGTCAGCAATGAACTTGGTCTTATAAAGGATAAAACTGGCTTATGAATAATCTTTACAAACCAGCTAATAGATTAAACTAAAATGATGAAACTATATAAAACATAGAAATATGATTTAAGGCACGGTAGCAAGTTCAGGGAAAAAGGGTTTAATAAGAGGCGACGGAAAGAATAATTCACAACTTATACTCCCGACCTTGAAATGAGACCTAAGACCCCAATATGAAAAGCTTAGGAAGTCCTCTAAAATTTTCATTCAGGACATATAACATGATTCCCACGATAGGGTTCCTAAAATGGAACTAGAACACCAATATGTTAGTTTTGAATCCATCCTGCACAGGTTCAGTAAAATGACCATAAATTTATCCATAGACCTTGGATTAATGTGATTCAAGTGCCATTTTAAAGCTACCAAAATGACCTATCTACCCACTAAAAATCATAATTTTGGACTGGGCCGATCATTACTAGTTTTATCTCAAAAGCTGTCTTGTTTTTCTGAAAATTCCAGCCTCATTGTTTGAGTTTGTTCCCTCACCTTTCACACAAATCCTCAACTTAAACCATTCCTTAAAAGCATGTAAACATACTTTGGTCCATCCCAACAACATAAAAAAATGCCACACTCAATTTCACTTCATATTCATATCCAATAAAGCTCATTTTCTAGTCACATATGCACATACCTCAAGTTTAATACTAGTTTGGTCCAAACCATGCATTCATGGATAAAACCCTAACTTAGGGTCCACTTGAACTCACTCCCATCATTCCAAAACACCATAATAAACTTCAATAGATTAAAAGATGAGAAAAATCAAGGATAAAACAATCAATATCCAACACTTGAACATGAAGCTTGCACTATTAAGATAAAACCCTAACCCTAGCATCATCCAACTTCAACTCCACCATGATCCATCACCAAGATGATTCTTAATTCAATAAACACAGCATAATCCACCATTAAAATAACCAAAACAAGAAGCAAAAACCAAAAATTCAAAGAACAAGATTGAAGTCACTTACTTTGAGCTTGAAACAAGTGAAGATGGAGATGATATTTGGTGATTTTGAGGGTGGAAGGTGATAGCCGGTGGAGCGAGGTGGTTGGGGGTTGCAATTCCTTGCCGGAGGCTGGCCGAAAAGTGGCCAAAAAACCACCACAGAAGGGCTGCTGTTGCTGGTCTAGTTGAGCCATGGGGTAGAGAGAGAAGGAGGAGAGAAAAAAGAGAGAAAGTGACTTGAAGTTTGCTATGTGCAAATGAAACTTAGGCAAAATAAATACTTGGCTGAGAATTACCCTCAAAATCTACTTTTTACTAAGTATAATTAAGGCATAACTAAGGGTAATTAGCTAAACAAAGAGGGTCAAGCCTTAGTGGACTGAAATTGGCCTTAAACGGGCTCGGGTTTGAAAAAGAGCTGAAACTGAGTGCGTTTACCAAAAAAAAAATTTTTTTTTTCAAAACTCGAGATTAAAAGGTTGGGGTGCCATGAAAAATAATTAAATCGCCTAATTCATAAATATTAAGGCTTAATATCGATCTCTAGAATTTGACAATAACAAAAACCCAAATTGCAAAGTGAGGGTCCATTTAAATTTTTCCAATTGAAATAACAAAAAGTAATGAATTAAATGAAATGAAATTAATCACGTGGATTAATGAAATGAATAAATATGATTTAGGGGCAGACTATTACATAATGTCTCCTTCCTCATTGATTATTCCCCTTTCACTGGGATGATAAAGTAAAAGGTCAAGCTCTCGACTTTAAAAGAGCGCTTCTTGGGAGGCAACCCAAGAATTTTCTTGTTTTCAGCTTTTAATGTATATAGATTGTAGGATATTTTCATATTGTGAAAAAAGAAAGGAAAAAAGGGACAGGAAAAAAAAAACAACAAAAAACAACAACAAGAATAATCAAGGTTTGCAATTGTGGGCCAGTCACCACCATGGTCTAGGGGTGGCATTTGCCACAGACTGTGATGTTGGTACCTCAAAAAAAAAAAGAACAACCTACCTTCAGCCACCACGGACAGTCCGCAGAGAACTACTGCGGGCCGCAGTCAAGGATTTTGGCCATAGTGACCCTTCCCCAATCCTTCACTTTCTTTTTCAACTTGACTCTCTTTCTCTACCTCCCTCATTCTCTCTCTAAAATGTTCATTAACAAACCTCTCAACATTTCAATTCTCCCACTATTTTTCACCCAAATTCTCTCAACATTTCTCCATTTTCATCCCATTCCTCTTCCTTTGTCCAAAATTTTCTTTGTTCTTGCACAAATTTCCACTCCTTCTTCTCTTTCTAGCCTAACCTTCACCTCCATCTTCAACCTTTCTCCATTCTCGTCTTCTATTACCTGAATTATTAATCTTTCTCCCTTACATTTACCCTTTCTATACTTCATTCCACAACATGTTCTATCTTTTTAATACACACTATCCACAAAAACCTTACATCACTCTAAAGAAGAAGCTAAAGAGCACCCAAGGAAAGGGTACTTTGAGCCAAGCACCATAGCGGGCCACACATACATCCCAGACATCCACTACTATAAGAACCCAAGGTAATGTTCCTCACCTACTTGATTTATCTCATGCTGCTCATATTGCATGTTATACTTGCTTGAGCAGTAGACTAGCTGTTGTTGCATGGTTTTATGACGAGGATTTATTAGCCCAATTGGGGTTGTTGAATGGTATTAGATGGTTGTTTGCAAGGGGTGGGATGGGTAGTTTATTGAAATAAAGGCCCATACATATAGGTACCTCACCCTTGAATTATTTAGTACCCTGTATGCTAAAGTCATTCGAGGTCTAACATGTCAAGAGGTGTACATTTCATTCTTTCTACAAGGAGAACTTTATGAATTACACCTTAGTACTCTTAATAGCATGTATGGCTTTCCCCCTAATTTAGATTTTCCTTGGCATCAAGTTCCCCCCAAATTTAACCTGAGTGCTTTCTAGGATGAGATTTTAGGGGATTATAGTACAATACAAGGATATGTAAGGGCACTTTCATTATGAATCCTTGTATTCAGGTAGCCCAATGCATGCTTTCATGTGGTGTCTTTGCTAGGAACGATAGTTTGAATGTCCCTAGAGTGTTTGAGTTGTACTTGTTGTCTAGTATGATGAATGGGGACTGGATTGACCCTGGCTCTTTCTTGACTCGTCAATTGTATAGTGTAGCCACAAGTACTGTAGGCAGGATAGTCAATGGGGGTCTCATCACCCCCATTGCTAGGTCTTTATGTGTTGAGCAAATCCCCGAGGATAGAGTTTCAGGGTCCAAGTGACTTAATAAAGCCGTTTTTGAATAGATAAAATTTTGCAAAAGTTAAGGTCGGGTGCTTATGTTGGATATACCTTATGAACCGGCCTTTGCCGCTTCCCAATGTTGAGAGGATTACTTTACTTCACTGGGCTAACCTTTTATGGTTATCTGGTGATGCTGACATTGTCCTTCCCACACCTCCTCGGCCGCCACCTCCTTACAATGGCAGCCCTAGTTCTTCTTCCCATCCTTCTTCCTATTACTATGAGGATGTTCAGGCCACCCTTAGGTCCATTCAGGAGGAGCAAACCTCCCCATAAGCCTTTGTTGAAACTAAAGACATCGCTTTTCATGAGTTTGTCCAAGGGCGACATAATGAGCTTCATGGGATGATAGTCTCCCAAACTAGTATTTTCAGGACTTTAGAGTTTGTCTTGAGATGTGGAGAGATCGACATATCTCTCAAGGTCATCCCCTGCACCCTCCTTCCGATCCTCCCTTCTGATTGCTTCTTGGTAACCCCTTCCTTTTCTCCATGTGTGTTTGCATTGATAATAATGATTTGTCCAAGTATGGGGGAGTTGCTTGGGTTTTTGGCATTTGATGCCTGATTCCTTGGTTTGAGCAAGTGTATACATCTTGTACATGATTACATTTAGAGTTGCTTGCGTTTAGGATGATCCCCATACGTTTAGCTTCATTCTCATAGTTTTGCATTTCTTGTGCATTAGAAGCATGACATTTAGGCTAGTTTTGCAGTTTAGGTTTAACTTCATTTAGGCTTGCAATTTAGAAAATACAAAAGAACAAAAAAAAAGAAACATTTAGGGAAAAAAATAAAAAATGATCATCTGATATAAAATTCATAGACTACCTAGTCTTGTTTGGTTTAGAATTATCATTTGACATGCCCAATTGTGAATAAAAGTATTTGGAAATGAGTTTGTGAAAACTGTGTACTTTATGTTTTGGCCATGTATTGAGTACGGATTGATTGCATTATAACTCTTTGCATGAATGTTGGCATGTGGATTCCAACGAGCTAGTTATGACTTTGGTAGATGTCCCATGAGGCTTTGAACTTTAGAAGGCTAATTTATCAATTTTACTCTCTTGATTTTTCTTAAGTGACTCTTCCTAGATATCATTTCTCTAAAACTTATTTTGACTTTCGTTCAAGATCACACTTAGCATATGTATGTAAGCAACATGATTGAGGCATTCTTTGATTTAATGAACTCCACATACCAAATGGCCACCCTTATATGCATGATATAGCCCTTGCTAGCCCTTGGAGCCTTAATCCACATTTATTGATGTGAGCCTCCATACTTAGCCTTTGGCCAAATACATATCTTACCCTTAAGCCAAGACTAGAGAGGATTTCACTTCTTAATATTTTGTTTGGGAGTTAGCATGGAGTATTGAGATCTTTTCATGGGACGGTTTGGTTTGTTGGTGAAGGGATTCGTGTTGATTTGTTCATATAAGAGATCCTTTGTTTTGTTGTAAAATGATTGGAGAAGAGTTTCCCAAAAAAAAGGAAGTTTAATGTTTATTCCCATGGCCAATCCGTTTGTTGAAAAGAGAAAAGAAACAAAAAAAGGGGAACAAAACAAACATTAAAAAAAGGTGCGAAAAGTTAATAAAAGAGGTTGGCCTTGTTAGATTATAATTGTTTTCGAATTTCAACTCTATTCTCCTCATTTGATTACTAAAGGGGATGTGTTTGCGAATTTGAGTAGCACTAGTTTGAGGAGAGTTTTTTGTGAGAACATTTGGAGAGTTTAGCTTTTAGTCTTTAACTTTTAGCTCTACATTTTTTGATAAATATTTGTTCCCCTCTTGCCCTTACCCATAGCCTCATTATAAAGTCCTATATAAAGTCCTCATGATTGACTAATGTGTATTGCATACTAGTGATGGCGAATTGGAGAGTTCTAGCAAGCTTATGGTAGATTTGAGTCGTTGGAATGAGAATTAAGGAACCCTTGCTACATTTTAAAACATCCAAGTGAAAGTGTCACATGGCTAAAGTGAGGTTTAACTGGCTTTTCTAGCTCTAAACTATTTCTTGTGCTGACGTGATTGTATTCAATCATTTAGGCATTTGATTGAAACTTTGAAGTCGTGGGCTTTAAGGAAATTTCAAAAACTCCATTCCCTATCTGATTGCTAAATGTATTTGCATACTGTTGGGTTGACTTTGGGTCGATCTTTCCATTGAAGGTGCTACTGATGCTTTCCTGAGGAGGCTGTGAACAAATTTTTAGTTTTAGGTTTGGTTGGGGACATGCAATGGTTTAAGCATAGGGGAGTTTGATAAGTGCTGAAAATGTGCATCATTTTAAGGTCATTTGATAGCATTTCCTAGGGGATTGTTTGTTTAAGTGTGTGATTTGCACCGCTTTTTTCTATCTTATGCTCGGGTGTGGTTCTTTAGTGCATTTTGCAAGTTTTAGGCCCTTTTAGCCTGGTGTTGGCCCTTATTTGGGCACATTTTTTAGACACGATGATGGCACCCTCATCCTATATGTTCGTGGGGCAAAGAAAGAATGATGACCTCATGGCCAGAGCTCACCACGGTCAAAATGTAGTGGTTTGTATGATCCGTGCTCGGCTGTTAACTGCAAGCCTCTTCACTGTCCTTCAATTGTGTGGTTGAGAATGCCTTATTTTGTGTATTTAAAGGCGTTTTTTGGCTAACAGAAGGGGAAGATCTTATCCCATCGCTCATCTCTCATTAGTTAGAATTTTTCTATTTTTTTGGGGAGCAAAAATAAGATTTGAAGGAAGGAATTGGCAAGTAGATGCTTGAAGATTGAAAGATTGTTGGAGAATCTCTATATTTTCTAAGCTTTGTCTTCCTTTTATCTCTTCTTGAACTCTAGCTTATTTGATTTAGATGTTGCTTAGTTTGAACATGAGTGAGTAGTTTAATTTAATCTAGGAATTGGTTTGCCAAAGTATTGATGTTGGATCTTTAATCTCTATTTCTTGTGCTCAATTTATCTTAGAATGGTTTTATTCTATCTTGGGATTGAATTAATGTGAGTGAGTTTGGCCAGCTTTGCTTGCACATGTTACATGGTTGAGTGAAGTACCGAAAGAAGAAATTCACTATTTGACATACAAGATTGAACTCGATTAGTAATCCTTGAAAAAGAATTGCAAGTTGAGAGGAGACTTTAGTGATCAAAATCGAAAACCCTAACCAAAATGAGGGCATTTAAAAGAATGATAATCGAATTAATTTGAGAAATTTAGTTTATTCCGAAGGAAAGATTGTTAAGTTAGATTGCAATTCCTAGAATCATTCAAATTAGAAAAGAGCACATGCTAAATCCAAAGATTCTACTCTTTGATTAGGGAAATCAAATCCCTTGATGGTTTACCTTGATTGAATTCCCGAATTACCAATTAGCACAGTTGAAACAACCCATTGTTCACTTAGCATTTTTAGTATGAGAAAACCCAATAGATTGCATCGGTCCCAGATGACGATATTGAATTTAGACTACAACATAGTGCACTTGTGGGATATGTCACGTTTTTTGGCACCATTGCCAGGGATCAACATTGTCAACTATTGAGTTAATCCTAAGGAATTAACTAAACACTTTTCTTGAACTTTTTACCCTTTTTAGTGCTTTGGTACTATTTGTCTTGGTGCTTATAGGAGATTTTTCATCTTTTATGCAAAGTCCATTTCTACATGAACTCAATCCCGAGATTGGAAGGACTTTCTATTTAAGGAGGAAGAAGCAAAGGCTGGAAGAGCAAAGGTGCAAGGCTCGTAATAACTCACATATAATGACCGATGGAGATCAAAGAAGGACACTCTGGGTTTCGTTACCCTAGGAGTCTAAGGCATTACTTCTACTATTGCCCAACCGATTGTGGAAGCTCATAACTTTGAGCTAGAAACAACACTTATCTCTATGGTTCAACAATCTTAGCTTGGAGGTGAGTAACACATTGAAGTTAAAAGCAATCTCTGCCAATGTCATTTGTCTTTGCCTATTTCCCTTTTTTATTAAAGGATAAAGCACGAGCATGGCTCCATTAGTTGCCTTTGGGGTCCATGACAACTTGGGATGAGCTCATAAGGGTCTTTCTTGCCCAATTTTTCCCACTTAGCAAGATGATAAATTTGAGGAACCAAATCACTAACTTTGCTCAAAGGGACGACGAGATAAGATAGGGGCGATTCAAGGACTTATTACATTTGTGCCCTCACCATGGGCTTAAAAAATGGATGATATCCCACGGAGCTAATCATGTCATTCCTTTAATTGATGCTTTGTCTCATATGCCTTTGTATGCTAAAATTTTGAAACAAAGCCTCTGTAAAAAGAGGAAAATTGATGTGCATGAGACCATAGCTTTAGGTGAGGAGTGTAGTGTCATGGTTCTAAACAAGCTTCTTGCAAAACTTAAGGACCTATGTAGCTTCTATATACCTTGCTTGTTTGGAAATGTGAGAATTGATAGGACTTTATGTGATCTTAGTTCAAGTGTGCGTTTGATGCCCTATTCAATTTTCAAGAGACTTGACCTAAGAGAGTTGAGACCTACCACTTATTCACTTCAATTGGCGGGCCCTTTTGTGAACTACCCTTCGGGTATTTTAGAGGATGTTCCCATCAAGGTGGGCGATTTCTATGTGCCTGTAGATTTTGTAATTCTTGATATATATGAAGATGCCTGTGCCCAAATTATTCTTAGGAAACCTTTCTTGACCATTGCGGGATGTAAAATAGATGTTAAGGGGACACGATTGACATTTGATGTGGGAAAGCACCATGCTAAATTGGTTTGTTTTACGACCATGACTTTTCTTCTTCTTCATTTGCTTGTTGTGGATGTGATGTGGTTGTCTCTTATGCATTTGTGTAGTCATTTGATGTTGGTCCCAATCATCCTCATTTTCTTCACTGTGTGTCTGTTGAGGGTCTTGGACTTGATTGTGCAATTATTGATGTGTAACACCTCAAGTGTGGCATAAAAAGGATTGAAGTGATTATTTATATCACTGAAGGTGTACCTTTCTTTTCAAGGAACCCACTAATAAGAACTCCATAGTTAAGTGTGCTTGCTATGGAGAAATCTTATGATGGGTGACCTTCTGGGAAGTTTTCCAGGCAACGTGTGAGTAAAGACGAAGCAGGGAGGAAAGACTTGTGGTGTTTTGTGGGGCCAGTCGATGATCCTCAAAGCCGTTCATATTAACTGTCTCGTCCCGAGAAGGGGTCGGGGCGTTACAAATGATATTAGAGTCGACCCGCGAGCGTGAGCCCTGGGAGAGCCACGCTAGTAGATGGGAGAGCCCTGGGTAATCACTTAGTGGGGCAAAGATACTGGAATGGACTGCCAGTCAAGAGGACGCGTAAGTCGTTTGATTAGTGAGGCACGACGGGGATGTTGTGTGCTTCAAGTGGGGGTGAATGTAATACCTAGAGTGTGACTGAAAAAGGATCGAAGTGACTACTTATATCACCAAAGGTGCATTTTTTTCGGGGAGTCCACTCATAAGAAGTCCATAGCTAAGCGTGCTTGCTGTGGAGAAATCTTATGATGGGTGACTTCCTGGGAAGTTTCTCAAGCAGCATGTAAGCGAGGCAACCTAGGGTTCTTTTTTCTTTTTTCTTTGTTTTTCTTTGTTTACTTTTTAGTCTTTTCAGTGTATGGTTTTGCATGATCCTATTCCCCTATTCCCCTTCGAATTTTTATGCCTTATATGTTTAAATTGAGGGAAATGGATTGTCCACACATGGGAGAGGGATATTTTTACAGGAGTTGCATCTTAATTTAGGCATGTTTTGTTTACATTCCATTAGCATTACATTTAGGTCATGTTTAGGTTTGCATTTAAGATTTAGGTTGCATTTGAAAAAAGAAAAATAAAATAAAAAATGAAAAAAAAAATTGTAAAATGAAAAAAAAAACTCCAATAATGATTCTCTAGGCAAAAGAGTTTGCATGAGCTTGAATGAATTTTGATGGGTGCCCCTTCGGTTGGAAATTTTCAAAGGTTTTGTGAATATTTCTTGTTTTGACCCTCGTCTTGATTGAGAACTTTGTTACTTCTTGGAGTCTTTAGCACGAATGCTGGTACATGAAAGTAATTTTATGAGCTAATTGAGACTTTGGCAGATGTCTTGTGAGACTTTGAACCTTCTTTAGACTAACATCATATTTAGTCTCGTGTTCTTTCATATGTGTGGCTCTTTCATGCTTCATCTCTAGAACTTGTCTAGATTTTTGTACAAAACTACATTAGCATGTGCATAATTAACGATATGACAGAGGCATTCTTTCTCTAGTTGTTTTAGCCACATAGCCAAATAGTCTACCCTTATGTTACATGTTTATTCCCTTTGTCTTCCCCTTTGAGCCTATATCCGTCTTTGTTGTGATCCCTTCATCTTAACCCTTGGCCAAACACATATTCCTACATTTATACCAAGTCTATGGAGTGACACTTCATCTATGTAGTGCGTGGCTTTTGGGACAATTGAATTTAAGGGGGCTTTGGTATGTCGGCTTGTTGAGGGATTGATAATATTGGGCATTTGGTGTTGTTTGCCTCTTGTTTGGGTTGTGTATATACATATTAGGTTGTGAGTTAATAATTCATAATCCTATGCCTTTCAATAATTAAAATTTTCATTTCATGTCAAAAAGAAAAAAAGGAAGGAAAAAATCATATTGAAAAAAAATAAAAAATGAATAAGTGATTAGCATTGGACATGTACATAGCCTGAGTTCCTTTCTTTGTCAACTCATTTCCTACTTGGTTTATTGGGGTATTTTTATTGAATTGTTGGAGTTTGGAGTGTTGGTGAACTTAATGATTTCTTGGTGTCATGTTGGTTGCTTCCTAGTCATTTGGCTACATAGCTCCACATTACCCAAATTTATTAGTCCACTCTTTTCCTTAACCCTTTTAACCCATATTACAACCCATGTAAAGTCCTTTTAATTGTTATGTGCACATTGCACTCTTAGTGGCAGAGAATTTAAAAGGTCTTAAGAAGCGTATGGTAGATTGCGTCTTTGGAATCAGTCTTAAGTGAACTTATGCTATATTTTAAATACATGAGTGGGAGTGATTCACAATTTCCAAAAGTGAAGTTTTACTAGTCCATTTGGCTCTACTCAATTCAATGTGCTTGCATGTTATGCTTTGTGATTCTTTAGGGCTGATCCAATTTTATATCTAGCTTGTGGTATCATACTTTTGTGAAAGCATTCACCTTCTCCTCATTTTAAAATGCTTTGTGTGCTATTTGGGGTTGTCATTGATTATCATTCTTGCTTGTGATATTATATGAGTTACATCGCCTGAGGAGGTCGTTATGCTATGAATCCTTGATGCTTCTCCCCTTGTCAGTTTGTCTTGCGTTTAAGTTTGCTTGGGGACAAGCAAAGATTAAAGTGTGGAGGAGTGATGAACATCTTATTTGCATAGGATTTCATAAGCGTTTGGGAGTCATTTTAGGGGATTAGTGTACTTAATTGTATGATTTATTCCCCTATTTCTACTATTATGCTTGGTTTCACTTGTTTGAAAGTGTTTGAAGATTTTGAACTTCAGAACCCAAAGCATATTGGCACAATAAGGATTTTGAGGACTTGAGGATGAAAGAAGGTAGCAAAAGAGGCCCAAAAACACCCAACACAGACAAACGGTGGCTATTACCACTCTTCGGAGGTGGATTGAAACATCGCCAACCGGGCAACTTGAATGAGCTTTTCTTTCCTTCTCTTTTTTTGTTTAACTTCTCCCTAGTTTAGATTTATAACAAGAGATGTTTGTTTCGTTAATTTCAATAATGAGTGATTGGATTTCATAATCTAGGGGTTGCAAAGCAGAAGTGATGTTGTTGTTTTTGCTAGTTTAATCTCTAAGCACTTAGAATTCTTGCTTGGTTGTTTCAATCCAATATTTAAATCTTGATTACATTGTGAGATTTTTATCCAACTTCTTGCATGAATGTTAGAAGCTAGATCGATGGACTGAAAGGTGAAGATCGACATTGGAAAACTTGGACTAGACTTAGTTTAATCATCACTTGATAAAGTGTTATGAATTGAGTGGTCGTGAGATAATTAAATTCTAAAACTTGATTCGATTAGGATCTAATGAGAATTAGCAATTGGTTGACCAGGTTAATTCACTCTATTTTGAAAGAAAGTTGTGAATTTTCCATATTATCGACCATCGAAATCAACTGAAATAGAGAAAAGTGTTTGTTACATTAGTAGATTGACACATCGTTAGGTGATGTTTCCCCTAGATGTTTTTGGCCATTGAATTTAGCCTTAGTACTAGAAATTGTTCGACAAATCCAAATCGAATTTTGATCCCGCTTAGCAAACCTTTCCAATGGAATACTCAGTGATTCAATCTAGTCTCTATGGGACGACCTTGTTCTATTCCACAATACCCGTGCACTTGTGATGGTGATCAACGATCAAGAGGAATAGCCAAGCTCTGACACCAAAGATGATGTGTCTAATCTTGAACAACCAAGATAAAGTGGGAGAAGAAACCAAAGCAATGAGTTAAAACCGAAACCAACAAAGTAAGATAATAAATCAACACCATTCCTAAAGATAAGCCTAGGATGCCACTTTAGATGGAGTTGGGCTATTCCCTTAACATTTTTGGAGATAGAAAATTTACCACCAAAAGTCTAAGAGGAACCCAGGAGATCACCACTTGAGCTAGCCAACTTAAGCAAAAGCAACTAGGAGTTTGTTTGCGAGAAATAACTTTAGTCAATTTTGTTCATGAACATATGTTGCGTTTTACATCCTAGAGGCCTCCCTTAAGTATGGAAGCCTTTACCAAGGTGATACAAGTAGAAAAACCAAGAAAACGGCCAAAAGGAAAAAGGAAAGACGATAAACAAAAACTAGTACGAAATATGATAAAGACTTATGGTTGTCGCTTTCACATCATAAATTGTGTCATCTAGCCTACTTGGACTGTTTGACTTTGGGAGGGGATTTGAATGGGCAAATGAGGTCCTATTGATTTCGAATGTTCTTTATTGGAAATAATATTTTTAAACTAAAGGATAGGTACTATAAACTGAACCTAATTTACGCAAAGTTTAGGCAACCAGGGTTTAAAAGTTAGGTCATTTGCTAAATAGACATGGATGGAAGCAGTGTTGACTATTTTTACATTCCCTTACCACCTTCAGCACTTCTTGGACCTCTTTGGACTTAGAAAGTCCATGAACTTCGTCCCCAACAAACTGTTAGACATATGGTATTGGGATATTTGCAATAATTTGAGATAAAGAATAGATTAAATTAAAAAGAGCATGTGTTATGGATATTGAGCAGCGTCATCATCATGTCATGGTGTGATCCACTATCTCAAAGGGTAGTTACGCCCAACCATAGGTGCATTACTTGATCATCGACCATTGACCTCTCGGCTACATGGCTCTGACCATCCTCGTACACTTCAAGGAATCCGATAAGAGATTGGTCAAACAAATGGCCAAGATTTTGGTGAGAGTTTTTAAGAAGATAATTTTTTATGTATATTTCAAAGAACCAATGAAATTCATTTTATAGGGAATCCAAAGAGCATAATTGGAAGGAGACGACCTCATTAAAAGATAGAGAAAAAGAAGATAGGCATCAAGAAAGAAGATAGTCCTAAATAGTGTTTTACAAGGCAAGAAAATATTATACAAATAAGTTCTATTCGTTCCAAAACTACTGAAAGGAATTTTCAATAACATTATAAACACTGAACTACACTGCACCTTACCTTCACTTGAGATAGGGAAGTGCACACCTACGTGTATGTCCTGACCCATGCACACTCTCCAAATGTTAATCAAATGGGTTGAAGACGTGGAGCTATGAAAAGTACTTTTTCCTCTCTATTATCTTGGTATGAGGGACAAAGTTACTTCAAACTTCTCTTCTTTCCAACAACCTTCCATGAGAAATAATTTCTGCATTACATTTCCAATAAACAACAAAAAAGCATCCAATATGGGTCCCATTTTAGCAAGACCTAGAGATAGCTAGACATAGACAGCCTCACATCTACAAGCATTCCTACTAATAGAGAGACCGCTTCTAAAAGACGCATAGAAAAATTAATTTGTCGGAAACTTTTGATTACGTGATAAACTTTGTTTAATTTTTACAAGGCACGAAAGGTTGGAGAGGCCCCAGACTGGGAGGTGGTGTTGTTGTTGTTGAAAGGTTGGAGAGAGTGGCCAAATTTAATGAGAAACAACTATCAGTGAGCATAGTAACATAACAAAAGCAAAGGGAATTGCACGTAAGAGGTAATAGATAATAGACACAAACAGACTGTAAATATTACCTGTTTTGCAAGAACATCAATATCAACACTCAAACAAAGAGTCTAAAAGAAATGAACGCCATGTTGAGTTCATGCTACCTATGTTCGATTACACCAATAATAAATCAGTCATATATATTCTAATCACCTAGTTCCAAGTTCCAACTCCTTTTTAATCTACAGCTAACCGACTTACATTAGGGGAAAAAAATCTAAAAAAAGATATTAGAGCATCCGTATTGGTGATCCAAAAGTTTGGATCACAAGTGGTGGCCCACAACCTCCACATCATCTCACAAGTCAACTTTTTTTTTCTTTTCTACATCATATGGATCACCAACTTGGATCACCAAATAAAATAATATTTTATAGACCCCACTACTACTTTATTATTGGGTTTTGGACTTTTAAATGCTTAGTTGGCAAAAAAAGAGAGAGAGAATGTGTGGGGGGCGGATCATGGCCATGAGCTGGATCGTAGGGCAAGCGAAGCGGATCACTGATGCATGGTATTGCTTGGACCGTGAGCCAAATTTTTAGCTCATGAGCCTTGCATTGCAGATGCTCTTATAAACAACAAATGACGGGGAGGGACAACAAAATGGAGGCAATCTTGTAGAACCCACTGGGAATCTATCTCCTTATCCGGTGGTCACCGGGGCCAATAGAGTGGCTTGTTTGATGGTCATTGTTGAACGGGCTTAGAGCCAGAGGCTACTGCTTCTGCGTCACTCGACGGCTGTCTTCCTCTGCCATGGCTGGGCTTCTGGGCTCCTCCTCTACTTCCCTCCTCTCTTCACGCCCTTTTTCTTCTCCTTCCCCCAAATCATCTGCATTCTGCGTTCCCACGAACCCTGGTACTCTCTCTCTCTCTCTCTCTCTCACACACACACACACACACACACACACACACACCCCCACACTCACTCACTCATTTGAGCCATTTTGTCATGATTTTGCACTGAAAATGAAATGGGTTTTCTGTAATAATTTTTGGGTTTTTTTGATTTGCAGGGCAATCTAATTGGACAAAGTTCTATGGCGCAATTGGGATTCCTGTGAAGAAGAGTAGGTTTCAGCTACAATTTTCCATTTCCAATGTTGCTACTGAAATTAATTCCATCCGACAGGTATCTTTCCTTTTTCTTCCCGTCGTTTTCTTATCTTTGCTTCGTATTTGCGCCAACTTGTGCAATTTTTGACATCAGTTTGATTCTTAACTACTACTGAAATATTAACGAAAAAAACCCAGAAGTTGAGCTTGCTTGTATAGCCTTACGTTTTTGTATGACAAATTAGGGAATTTGGGAAATTATTATACAAGTTCATCGATCACAATTTCCACCCGGGTCCATCCTGAGATGGTTTTCTTCTCTTTTCTTCTGTTTCATTTTTGGAAAATCAAGGGGGGTGGTATTGCAGATGAGTGTTACAGTTGGTTGATGCCAACAAATAGTTTCTATTAGCTTGGCTCGTATGGTAGCTTTGTGACGTTTATCGGAATCGATTTCATGATTGAATGCCAGAAGTGCTAGTAATATAAATTTGAAGAGACAGACTGATAGCCTTGGTTCACCTAAAATCGGTGTTGATGCTTATCAGCATTCTCCTGAATTTGGTTTTAGGCTGTTGCAAATCTATGGATGTTTATCGGAATACATGCATGTCTATCTAGATTTATCATCATTACTTTTGACATTTTCTGATACATGGAATTGAAATATGTTAAGAAGAAAGCTAACTGAACCCATGGAAATTGAAACGTTCATTTTGTGCAAATGGAAAGTCTCCTTCTGATTATCTTGTGATGCAAACTGCTTATGTGAATTAGTTGCATTACTAAAATAGTTATGAAAACTGATTATGTGAATTAGTCGCATTGCTAAATAGTTCTGTATTCTAGGCTCCAAGGGCTGCAACAGAAAGTCAAAGGCCAGTGTTCCCATTTGCAGCCATAGTTGGTCAAGATGAGATGAAACTCTGCCTTCTGTTGAATGTTATTGACCCGAAGATCGGGGGTGTGATGATCATGGGTGACAGAGGAACTGGGAAATCCACCATTGTTAGGTCATTAATAGATCTGCTCCCTGAAATTAAGGTCGTTGCTGGGGACCCCTTCAACTCTGACCCTGAGGATCCTGAGTTGATGGCTATGGAAGTAAGAGAGAGAGCTCTAAAAGGCGATGAACTTGAAGTTGTAATGACCAAAATCAACATGGTTGATTTGCCACTGGGCGCTACTGAGGATAGGGTTTGTGGGACAATAGACATTGAGAAGGCTTTAACTGAGGGTGTCAAGGCATTTGAGCCGGGACTTCTTGCAAAGGCTAATCGAGGGATTTTGTATGTTGATGAGGTCAATCTTTTAGATGACCATTTGGTGGATGTTCTCTTGGATTCTGCTGCTTCTGGATGGAACATGGTTGAGAGAGAGGGTATTTCCATCTCACACCCTGCTCGGTTTATTCTTATTGGCTCAGGAAACCCTGAGGAGGGGGAACTTAGGCCCCAGTTACTTGATCGTTTTGGGATGCATGCTCAGGTTGGAACAGTGAAGGATGCTGAGCTTAGGGTGAAGATCGTGGAGGAGCGAGTCCGCTTTGACAAAAACCCAAAGGAGTTCCGGGATTCTTACAGAGCAGAGCAAGAAAAGCTTCAAAGCCAAATTTCATCTGCCCGAAGCAACCTGTCTTCTGTTCAGATTGATCATGACCTCCGGGTTAAAATCTCTAAAGTCTGTGCTGAGCTTAATGTGGATGGGTTGCGAGGTGATATAGTGACGAACAGGGCAGCTAAGGCATTGGCTGCTCTGAAGGGCAGGGATCAGGTCACTGCAGAAGACATTGCTACAGTCATCCCTAACTGCTTAAGACATCGACTGAGGAAGGATCCTTTGGAGTCAATCGACTCTGGGTTACTTGTCATTGAGAAATTTTATGAGGTGTTTAGCTGAAGGAAGGCAGAGCTGTAGATTTTGCAGCTCTTATATGTTGTTTTGTCTTGCACTGATGATCCGGGTTTTTCTAATGCTTCTGATTTTTGACTTGAAGTGAAATGTTGTTTACTGTCATATTCTTGGCAGAATACAATCTCAAGTGTATAATTATTCTACCTTTATCTATGTGACCTTTGAGGGTCTGCTGACTGAATTTTCCTCTCCTGTAGAAATTGGTTGTCTCTAATTTTCGTTATGCATGCACAAGTGGACACGTGTGTGCAGACACATACAAGTACATCCACGTCCGCGCACACACAGGCACTTAATGCTTTCGCAAAATGTTTTTTTAGGATACAATGATGAGGCTGCATTCTAAGGGCGTGCTTTATTAGAGTCCACACTACACTATGTTGCTTGAACACTGCATGGGTGATTACCTTACGTCATGTCTGGGTCTTGAATGATCCAGTTCCTTTCAACTAGTGATCTATGCATTGCATTCTTTAGAACCTCACTTTGAAATTTGCTGCATGGTTCTCCAACCGCTGGAATAATGGGGTCTCAATTTATGACATCATCCTACTCGATTTCAAGTCATTTTAGTGTCATATTAGTCGGATAGATTTTATTTTGGTGACAGAAGTTGTAAATTGAAATCCTAGCGAACATCAACCTTTGTGCCTTCTGTTGTGCCACCATTGAAAGGGAAAAAAGCTGAAGAGAACCTTATCTTCATTTTTCCAAAGAGAGACGTTGGAACATTACAGAGAATTCTTAAACCCTCCTATTACGTTTCTTCGGGTGAATTTGGAACCAGTCATGCTTCGCTTTTTTGCACCTTATACTCTAGTTTTAGTTTTATCTTATCGAAAGTCACCATGAGGTTTTGCAAGTTGTTTCACCAATGCCAGCTCTTCTAGCTCAATCAACAATTACTTGCTGGCTGGCTGGTAATTGGCTTTCAATTTTGGGACATTCGCCTACTTCACCGCTTACTTGGGATGCCACTTAGGCGATCTCTAGTGAGAACTGGAGAGGCGCTTCCCTTTATTTATTTTTTCCCACCTAAAAAAAAAAATCTAGAACCAACCCCATAAGATGGTGACGTAAAAATGGATGGATTATATAATGACAGATTCCAGTGAAATCCGTTCACCACAAAATTAAGTACCAGCAGGATCAAGCTTCACCAGAGAGGGCATGAATTTTAATTGCAATTCTTTGACAGCTGACAAATTGTGCTCCTGCATCCTCGTTCAGACCTAAACTAGAAATGTGAGAGAGTGAAAGACATGCACACGTAGATTGCCATTATCTCCCCGATATGCAGGTCAAGACTGCAGCTCCATTTTATCCATGAGCTTAGTAAGTTGCAGTAGCTTGTTTCTCAACAACCGATTATTTCTAGCAATAGCACATCAAAGCTGGTCATGGCAGCATCTTTCTAACTGAGAATCTACAGGTGGACACACTTTCCTCTATGTTTGAGATCAAACTTGCGATTCCAGCAACTAGTCATCCAGCTCTACCATAATGGTTCCAAAAATTATAAATACTTGGATCTGAGTAAGAGTAGCTTGCAGCAAGACTAAGCTCATGTTGCAGAATATTTAGAATAATGCGCAGCCACCTCTTCATTATCGATTCCCAATCTGGATGTATCCTAGATGCTTCCAAGGACCAAAACCTGCAGGAGAAAGCTGATCAGTTTGGCAAACAGGCAAAGAGGACTCTAGTTTTTTGACACAGTAATCGAAGTCAAAAGAGGTAGCAGCTACGAAAGCTGGCTTAAGTGCATGTTCAAATGAAACTCCGCTATTTTTGAGGAAATTTTAGTCTAATTTTAAATGTCCAAGGATCATAATCATGTCCGAGTTTTGGGTGGCTGGCATCAATATGGTAAGGTAAAATGAGGAGTTTAAGTTACAAGGACGACGACCGTTTCATGTCTACTGCTAAGGCGAGGTATAAGAAGGTCAATGTGTTTGCAGCCTTATCCTTGCAATAGCTAACAATTTATAACTGAATGATAAGATGTCACTGAGAGAGCAGTAGAACTAATAAGCAGGAACATTATGTGTGTGCACACTGCACAGCAACGTGATACCAGTCATGCTGGAAAAAATGATGCAAGAGTAGGTAAACAATGTTACCGTTCATATTGATCGAGGTAATAAACCCACTGGGGGAAGGGGGAACAAAATGAGAAGTTCAAGCACAGAAAAATACATGCATATGCAAAATACCAAAAGTGAAAACTAATACCTCAGTGAAGTTGCTAAAAGAAAAAAGGGTCCCTGTCTAAAATACACACTCTAGTCATATGTTGGCGTACCTATGAAGGATCATGTCCATTACAACAACGCAATATACACCCAAAAAAACCTGTGTCCGGAGGTAAGTTGCACTCCCCTAGAAAGTTGGAATCGAAACCCCAAATGAGCAAGCGCAGAAAACCCATTGAAATACACGCATATGTAAAATACCAAAAGTCAACTAATACAATGAATCTGCTATAAGAAAAAAGGGTCCCCGTCTAAAATACACACTCTGCTCAGATGTTGGCATACCTATCAAGGATCATCTCCTCTTGGGAGAATCCCCAATTCTCACCCTTTTAGGTTGCTGCAGCCTCTAGGAGCTAACTACAAAGAAAAAAAGGGGAAAACAAAGAATATTTAGTTTGCCTGTGTTGGGTTTAATGGCCCAAAATCGTTTTATCCACCATGGGTTCCAAGGAGTTTGTGCTAATGACGGCTAGGATACTCCCAGGATTTTGCATCCTAATACCTCTAAACCTTATATAAAGGGCCTAGCCTAGGCCCTAATAATCATCCCAATAACACAAAACACAAGCATCCATAAGAGCTTAAGTTCTGGTATTCATGTTTTTGTGAGAGAGCATTCTGAGTAATTTGTAATCGCTTTCTGATCTCTTCCTATAGCACATCGCTCTGAGATCAGTTTTGTATTCTCTCATCTCTATAGTGGATTATTTGCTCATCGCCGTCTGTGGTTTTCTCCCGTTTCGAGTTGCCACGCAAATTCTTGGTGTTAATTTGTGTTTGTTTTTCTCTGTCTTGCTATTATTATCATACTTGTGATTCATTTGTTGTTCATTCAATTCCTAACCGATCCTAACAGCCTCCTCAAAGAGCAAGCACCGATTTAATATTATGCCATTCTCTCCTTGTGGTACAAGAGATCACTCACGCTTAGCATAGTATTTAAGTTCTTGGACCATAAATTAAGCGCTGCTGAAGAACTCAAAAGAATGTAACTTGCTGATTTTGAGAAAATCTAGAGTTTGAACATGCTTCAACCTGCAAGTCTGGGACTCCAGCAAAATCATTAGATGAAATGGTTTTGATACCACAAGATCACGTTTTTAAAGTAGCGTTTTTTGAATAAAATGCAACATGCAATAGTGGACTGCTACGACTTGATACAAATATCGACTTCAGCCTTTAAAAATACGTCATTTATGCTGTGAACTCTGCAATATTCTAGGTTCTACTGTACATAGAACCAATGCTTACATAATTAAAGAGCCTTCATTGAATTCAACGCATCACAGTGTCTTTATCAACAATTTTAGGAACCTTGAATCTAGGATTCTGCTCGACAAATGGTGGTCCTCTCTGATAAACAACCGAGGCTGCTCGAATCAAGATCCCAGCAGTCAGACCCCATATCAGGTACTTTTTGTTATCCGCTTCATAGTCAAAATAATGGATCACGTACTTGTATCCCATCCACTCCCTTTCTTCTGATCTTCGATTTTCATCCTGAATCAACATTTCAGTGATCTTATGTCAAAAGCAAAGGAGATATTTTGCGTGATTCAGAAAGAAATGGAAAAAAGATGTGAACCTTAATGAACATTTCCAAGGGCGCATCAAATACTGCTTCCACTTCTGCGGTATTTAAAACTGGCTTGAATGCCTTCTTGTCAGATAGTATTCCAATAACTGGTACCACCCTCAAAAGATGCTACACATGTGAACATGAAGATGATATTACAAAAGCCAGTGATAACCTCTGATCATGAGTTGGTGCAGGAATTATGATTTTTTTCTACATCTGCAAGTTAATCCCAGCTCCTGACATGCTTGAGGCTTCTTATTGATAGCCAATGACAGTTAAATCACATATGATACACAAGATGCAGGCCTAAATAAATTAGATGACAAAAAGCAGGCTAGTGGTTAAAAGGCAAGTCCAGGATCACAGATTTCAGCACATCTAGCGCACAGCTGAAAGGCACCCATGTTCAGAACTGGTAGGCGAGGGTCATAACTCATAAATGTCATAACATGTCTTTCTGAGAACTGAATAAGCCGGCATTCACATTGATAGTCTCAGTTCCATAAATGGTTAGGGAACCAATTTGACAAAAATGCCAAGGAACATTTGACTCCATTAAGAACTAGCCCCACAAAAACGAACATAAGATTGAAATGTTCCTTAAAATTTCCATATACAAATGAGCTCTACCCTTGGTAGAACTGTGGGAATATACAACAAAAGAAAACATAATTTCTAGTCCACTATATTCAATCAATGAAGAAGAAGCAAAGAAAAAGTGGCACCACAACACCTTTCCTTTCCAATCGAATCATGTCGCCCGATATCCGTAAAATTCACACAAGAAGCAAAAAGAAATATGCTAAAAGTTCTTCAACAGAATTATATAGTTTTTTTTTTTCCCACAGATGTGTTATTTGTTTTTTTTTTCCCTTGGGAGGGAGGGTTCCCCCCACAGCCCCACCCATTCCCCTGCTCGGAAGCCTCGGATCAAGTGAGGTCCACTTGTTCCCCTATGGGGCCACAGGAAGCCCCTGAGAATATATAGATATGTATATTTCCAAGTAGTAAAGGCAATGTTCCTATCACAAATATATGATCTCTCCCTGAGTAAACTCATTCATTTCAAGCTGGAATCCAATGCTTTTGGGTGATGTTATCAAGATAGGATGGATAGACTTCATTGTGAGCTATGCTCTATTTTATCTGGATGGCTTCACTTGTAGCTTTCTAAAATAAAAGATCTCTTGCTGAGTAAACTCAGCCGTTTCAAACTGGATTCCAAGAAGCCTTCACAAAGCTTTTGGGCGATCTTGTTAAGATAGGATGAATAGATTGCTCTATTCTATCTGGATGGCTTCAATATTCCATCTTAAGCAACAAATAGAAACAATCATTTCCTGCTGTAAAATGTGGCAACTGCGCTGGCAATAATATGTTACGGCAAGGGATACATGGTAACTTATGTCTTTTTTTTTAAGAAAAGTTTCTGCTATCATCCAAATGAAGCTGCAGGTGTCCTTGTAAACCAAGAACAACAGTTAGCGAGACCACCTCAATTCAAGCAATTTTGCTTGACAAATCAAAAGTTGCCATGCCTGTTTTATCTATGAGAGCTCCAGCACTACTGATTCCAAACTAAACGTCATCAGCAATGTCCGACACCAGTTATGCAGTTAACCACTTCAATTCAAGCCAGTATGATCACAAACCAAATGATTGACTGAGCCCACCAAGTAAAGAAAGTTTAATTCATAAACCCCATGACTGATTAAGTCCTAATCATGCCAGAGCTTCACTTTTCCAAGAACCAAAAGCAAGACACACAATGGACTTCATAAAAGATTGACACTATTTACGCAAAAAGGGACATGCTTAAGTGTTTCCCCATTCTCCCCGTCACTTTTTAGCTGCTTAGAATTCCCTGTTTTGTATCAACTTTAACTAAAGCTGTCACCTTTAATGCAACGATTTTCTGAAGTCTTTATAGAACAGTCTCTAAAAAGTGTTCCAATCGCATGAACAAGTTTATAACTTACTCAAAAAACGAAAGGTTTCTCAGAATATGCATTTTCAAAAGCCTGCAAGTCCATCTAATTAGAACACCATCACCCTTTACTTTGCCCTGGGCAGCCCTTTCATCTTGTACGTTGATCTATATATGATTTTCTATAGCAAATTGTTTGTTAAGTTCTAATAGGGTAAGAAGTTGTTTCAGCTGATTCCTTTCATATCGTTAATGACTACTCAAATAAGAGGTCTACAAAACTGTCTGGGTGAGCTTAAAACTTTAACAAATGCACTAGTACTAAAATAGCAAATAAACAGTTTTGTTATTGCTTGGTACCTTAGACAAAAATGGCTCAAGGGTGGTCACGACATTCACTAGAGACGGATCCAATCCAATCTCCTCCTTTGCCTCTCTTATTGCTGTATCTGCATCATCCTTGTCACCTTCCTCTGCTTTCCCACCAGGCAATGCCACTTCCCCTGGAAGCAAACACCGAAACCCAGTTAATACCAATGACCATCAAAGAAAAAAAAAAAAAAAAAGACGCACTCGTCACTCTACTTGGCACCAGGGGAGGAAGTCTTCAAGTTTACCAAATTCCCGAATGCATCATAATCAAACCCAGGAAATCAGAAGAATCAATAAAACTCCAACCCAGCCCAATGACCAAAACCAAAAAGATCAAGTTTATGTAGTATGAAACTGGGATCAAGTACTAATCTACATAACCAAAAACCCAAGTTTTACCAAAACCCAAAATCCAGAAAGTTCAAATCAATCAACACCAAGAGCACAAAGAAGGGAAAAAAAAAGGGTGGCGGAAGACAGCATAAAATGAAATCACAGACCCGAGTGAGTGGAAAGCTTGGAAGAGCGCTTAGTGAGAATGACCCGGAGATCACCATTGTCCCCTTCAAAGAGACAAACAAGAACTGCAGCCCTCATGGGCTTGAACCGTTCCTCCTTTTCTCTCCGTTTGTCTGGTTTTTGACCATTTGGAATTGAAGATTCAACAAAGCCCACCTGCGAAACCACCTTCCGTGTCTCCTCTTGGACGTCTTCAGAATCATCGTCCATTGGAAGCGGCGGTTTATAGAGCCTGAGCTGCTGCGCTAAGGCTGCAAGCCTCAGACAGGACGAGCTGGCGGAGTCCATGAGGTGAGAGAGAGCAGATTGGGTTGGTGGGTATGTGGGTATTAATGGGGGTTTAGCTATTACTGGTAAATGCAGGTTGGATGGTAGCTTTCTCAGGATCGATAAGAACATGAGATCATGAAAGCTTGAATTGGGTGGGGGAACGGGGTTTTTTTGCTGTCAGTTGGGTGCTTTACAGGGTATATTAAGGTATTTATTGGACGTCAAGGTGCTTGGAAGCAGTCGAAAGTCCTGCCAACAAACCAAAGAGGCTACTTCAGCACTAAATTATGTTCATCTTGCTTTGAATTACAGTTGTAGATTTTTTTTTTTTTTTAATGGAACAAAAACCATAGCCGGAGGTTGATATATGCTGTTAGTCAATGTGTCAATTTTATCGTACTTACCTCTCAGGAGGGTTATTAGTGATAAAAAAAATTTAAAATCATAAATTTTATCCCAATAATAATGCCATCAAATGCATGCAAATTATATTGTACAACTAGATGGACAACATGCTTTGCCTGCCTTCTCTGTAGATTATGTAATTGAATGTGTATGATGCATTGATAAGTGACGATTGTCCTACTGGTTTGGGCCTTCTTGGCTTACTACAAGTTATTAGTTTCATTCTTAGTAAGCACAAGGATGTGGGGTCTTTTTTTTTTTTGTCTTCTTATATTCCTTTGTTTTTTTAATAAAAAAATTATTTAGACTATTAATTAATTTATTTACACTGCATTTGCTTAAATTTTTTAAATTTGTTTATTCTACTCAACTAAGTTAGTATGCATGTGTGTGCAAGTGGTGTCATATAGTATGCTAGAAGACATAGTACTTATCAATGAAATGTAAATGTTTCAAGTATTTTGCTCACTAAGTATACGTTACATCTCACTAAAGCATAGTAAAAACAACTCATTAAAAAGTCAAAGTACAAGTGATTGAAACTTTTCAAGTATGTCATTCTTGTACATTTAAAAAAAATTATATTTGAGCTCATCAAAAGATATATTATAGCACATTAGAAGATAAATATAAAACATTACTCACTAAATATATAGTGTAACTCATCGAATGTTATAATGTGGCTCACTAAAAAATCTCATATTTCAAAATATGCTCATTTTGATTAGGAATAGTTATTATTGCTCATTGAATCATATTAATAATCAAATATATTTTAAAATTCACTAAATATCTATCACAGCTCACTAAATATCCATCACAGCTCACTAAATAAATATCATAGTTCACTAAAAGAAACAGTAAGAGTACAAGTAATTGAAACTTTCAAGTATGTCATTCATGTGCATTTAAAGAGTCTTACATTTGAGTTAATCAAAAGACATATCATATCACATTAAGAGATAAATATAAAGTATTGCACATTAAACATGCACCATATGTCATGGGTTGATAATTTATACAAACTCTAACCCGTGTGGCGATGGCAAATTTACTTGGAATCCTTGCTTAGGTAGCTAGTTAGCCTTGATGGTTGCTTAATTTAGGCTTTGTGGAATGCTAAGTACACACACTCTCAAAGAGAACTTAGAGACAGATTAGACACAAGAAAGTTTGGGAGAATGCCTTGTATAGCACTTGAAATATTTTGAATGGCTTGGTGTACAAATGAACCCCTTTAGATATATATATACATATTCACCTCTTCAATGGATGATAGAGATCTATTTGATCCTACGGTTAATATTACATATCTAGAATATTCTATACAAATATCTTACAGACTAGACAATTGTAAAATAATGTAGAACATTCCAAAGAGTATTCTAGTATATTCTAGTACAACCTAGAAGATTTTAAAATACTGCACAAGGTCCTAAACACTCTAGAAGATTCTAGAATAGTTTAGAATGATTCTAGGATGCTTCAAAAGGCTCTAGAATATTCTAGAATGTTCTAACTTATTCCCGAATGTTGCAGAGCATTCTAGAGTATCCTGAAACTTTCTAAAAGTCCTCAAAAACTCAGCCCGTGACATTCTCTCCCACCCAATCGGGCAACGTGCCCATTACCATTGGGTCTTCGTACGCTTAATTGTTGAGTTGAATCACTCCCAGGAGGCGTCCCTTCCACTCGACTGGGTTGGCATGTTGTGTTTAATGCTCAACATGCTGATCCTTTGCGCGCTTGCACACCATCCTTCTTCTTCTGGCCTTTTTCCTCTTTTGTTCCAACTTCTCGGGTGTTGTTGATCTTCACAAGTCTTGCTTCCACAAGGATCATTACATCCTTATTCTTGTCCTTGTCCTTCTTGCCACCTTGTTCAAGCTTGCTAGCATCAGTCACACTTGAAGCCATGATCTCCCAAACAAGTAAGCTCTACTATCCACTGTCACAGGTTGATAATTCACACAAACTCTAACTCGTGTGGCGCTATCAAATTTGCTTGGAACCCTTCCTTAGTTTGCTAGAAAGCCTTGATGGTAAGCTTAATTTAGCCTTTGTGGAAAGTTAAGTAAGTACACACAATCTCAAAGAGAACTTAGAAAGACAGTGGAAACAAGAAAGTTCGGAAAAATGTCCTGTATTGCACTTAGAATGCTTTGAATGGCTTGGTGTAGAAATTAGTGCCCTTAGGGGTACATATAAATATCCACTTCTTCAATGAACGATGAAGATCTATTTAATCATATAGCTATTATTACACATCCAGAATATTCTAAATAAATATCCTAGAGACTATACAATATGTAGAATAGTGCGGAATATTCTAGAGAGTATTATAGAATATTTTAGTACAACGTAGAATGTTCTAGAGTACTCCACAAGGTTCTAGATACTATAAAAAAATTCTAGAATAGTTTAGAAGATTCTAGAGCACTCCAAAAGGTTCTAGACATTTTAAAACATTCTAACATATTCCTGAATGTTCCAAAGCATTCTGAAAAATCCTAGAACGTTGTAGAACTCTTCGAAAACTTGGCTCGTGACACATAGCTCACCACATGCTATAATGCCGCTCACTAAGAAAATATCATACCTCAAAATATGAATAAGAATATGTAATTATGTATTGTATAATTTTCTCGCTCATTTTGATCATGAATAGTTAGTGATACTCACTGATTTCCAAATATATTTTATAACTACTAAATATCTATCACAGTTCACTAAATAAATATTATAGCTTACTAAAAGAAATAGTAATAGTAAATGATTAAAAAATTTTAATTATATTATTCTTATGCATTTAAAGAATCTTATAGTTCAGTTAGCCAAAAGATATATTATAGCATATTATAATATAAATATAAAGTATTGCCCACTAAACATATACCATAACTCACCAAAAGTCATAATGTAGCTCACGAAGAATTCATACCTCAAAATATGAATAACAAGGTGTATCTGCTCACTAAAATTCTGTATTATATGTGTGCCCACTCCTTTTTTATTATGAACATTTAGTACTACTCACTAAATCATATTGATCTCCAAATATATTTCATAACTCACCAAACAACTATCACAACTCATTAAATAAATATCATAGCTCATGTTTAAAAATATATATAGCTAACCAGAATTAGACATGGCAAAAACTGGCCTGACCGGAACACCTACCCGAACCCGCCCGACAATTTTAGATTTTGAACAAGATTTTCTCGACGCGAATCCAAAATTAACCGAACTCGAAAAACTTGCAAATTGGCGGGTCAAGCCCGAGCTTGAACCTGAACCTGCTTACTTGATCCGAATATTTTATCTTTATTTTTTGACTTTTCTTTAATTTTTTCCTTTAACAACAAGGGTTATTCATTATATCAGTTTGTTTAGAGAGACACAATATAATTATCACATCACTCATAAATTAAACAATAGTACCATTTTTTTTCCAACTCCATTCTCATACAACACATTATGCACAACTTGTAAATGAGAAAACTATAAAAGTGGTGTGAAATGACGTGAAATAACTATCTAGTATTAAGAAAATCAATTTAGAATAAAATAAATATTAAAAATGTGCAAATCAGACCGTTATGTTTTTAGTGACATATATATGTCTCAACATGTTTTAAATAATGCTACTTTGTAATAATCTAAAATTTTGATATTATAATTAAAAAATAATTGTAATATTTTGTGTTTATCCAGTTTCATTTCATTTGTTTTCTATTCTAGTTGGCTTTGAACTATGATGTTGGGTAATAGGCGACTCATATTCGTACTAGGATTGACTAGCTAATAAAGCGTACCTTGTTAGGTAATGGTAAGTTACTAAACAAAAATATTGAATTATTAAATAGCTTATAAGGAGGTCGAATTGCTCCGACTCTTTAACATGCTTTCAATGGGTTGGCGCTAAAGAATCCGACCCATTATTAACCTTATTTTGATCAATGGGTCCACTCACTAGCCTCAACTCTTTGGCCACTCGCACATGATGCACATATATCATAATGAAAAGTTTAAAAATATTTAATATTCTTTTAAGAAATTAAAATTATAATGTTGTTTCATTAAATACGAACAATTTTAAGTTTCAAATAGGCTGAGTCTTCGGTTTTGACCAAAAGGAAATAACCGACAAAGCAAACATTTAAACCTATTGGGTTGACTTGAAACTCATGTAACCATAATCCAACCGCATTTATTTTACCCGAATCCAAAATACACCCGAAACCATATTTTACCGGAATCCGAATACACCCGACCCGTGTTTAACCCACTCACCCGAACTGACAGGTTTAACCATAATATATTTTTAATTTAATTTTTTATCACTAAATATATATCATAGCTCCATTTTTATTTAATTTCATTTATTTTGATGAAGAGAAAATAAAAACAATATCATTAGCCACTAATAATTAGTGAGTGTTATTTTATGTATTAGTAAGCATTGTATATGTAATGGTAAGCATTATTGTATGTATTAATGAGCGTCGTGTATATAGTAGTGAGCATGATATTTTTCATTTTTTGATACGACACCAATGATAACACCATTGCAACAACAACAATAACAATAATAATAATAATGACAATAATAATAATAATAGTAATAATAATAATAATAATAATAATAATAATAATAATAATAATAATAATAATAATAATAAT
>JACYFF010003369.1:37842041-37894824 GCA_017589665.1 Selenicereus undatus
CCATGAATTTGTGATATGCTTTGTGGCTATTTAAATAAACTAATATGAATAAGATTCATGGATGCCTGTGCTTTGTATAATTAGTATGCTTAGTTTGTTTTCCATCATCAAAAAGACCATTTTTTCGATTGATAACCCATGAATCAAACTGATTATGTGATTTGGTCTACAAGCATTCTTTAATTCGAAATCATTAACATGCTACAAAGACCAGACTCGAAACCCTAATCTCTCTAACATTAAGACCCCATACTCGAAACCCTAACCCTAAACTTTGCCTCCAGTGCTTTGGTCCTCAACGTTTTTCGAAACATCCACCTCTACCAAATTAAAAGAAAAAGGGGGTAGAAGAGACTCAAATCTAGAACTTACCCATCAAAACCACCAGGGGAAGGGTGGCGCGTGTGACGCACGCACCGCCAATGGGCTCAGTTTGCTCTTCTTCTTCCTCCAATCGCGCCTTGCATGCTGATCTACACAACCTTGGAGAGAAACTTGCAGAAACACTATAACTGGAGGCGCGTGTCTCCACATGCCGCCACCTTAGTGCGTGTTGGCTACATGGACCACTTCCCCAGACTTTGTCTTTAGCCCATCTATGTGGTGGTAGCATTTGTTCTTGAGAAGTCAGCTTAGATCAAAGGCGAAGGGGGCGGTGGTCTCACATCACATGGGTGGTTTTCGGGAACCAAAATGATGGTTGTGGCTGTTGTGGTGGTGGCATGAGAAAGGAGCTCGGTGCTCCATTTCTTCAGCCATGGCGCCGGAAAACCGAGGGGTTCGCTTTCGAGGTCGAGAGGAGGAGAGAGTCTGAGAGGCTGGTAGGGAAGAAGAGAGAGAGATAGAGAGCAGATTGAAGTCGAGGGCTAGTGAGGGAGAGTGTTTAGGGTTAGTGAGTGAGTCACTCACCCTTAAAACTCCCCTTCATTTTGGGCTGACTTTATCAAAAAAATAAATAAATAAAGGGGAGGTCTCGGTTCTTTAGTCATTATGGGCAGCTTTGTTTGGCCCAGATATTTGTTTTAATTTGGGCCGATTTTTAGTCATCTTTCAATTGATTTTTATTTGCTTCTGTTTTGGGCCCAATTTTGCTTAATTCCGCTTTGGGTTGTTTTAAAAGAAAATAGGAGGAAAGGGGGTCCCAGTTTTGTTTTTGACATTGTGGACCGGTTTGTTTGACCCAATTTTTGCCTTAATTCGGGCTGTTTTATTTGAGCCGATTTTGTTGTTTTTTTAACATTGGATCGATTAATGCTTGCTCCCATGATCATATAAATTCGTTTTATATGTTGAAAGTGCCCATAGGTTGGTCATTTATTTCTTTTTTGATGGGTTATATTCTCTTTTCCTTTTAATTTTGTTTCATATTATTATATAAAATCGTTAATAGTATGAAATTTCGAGGTTGATTATATAACTTTCTGTTATATATATTAAAACAAAATGAAGCTATGCTAAATGAATTAGTTTCATAAAAATTATGTAAATATATATTTACATGACTAACAGTGAATATCTTCGTGATAGTCACTGAATTCAAATGTTAATTAGCTTAACAAGACCTTTAAGAAAATCCTATGAAGTTAAGTTAATAATTAAATTAAAGAAGCTCCAAAGTTCATATCTATACGTGATGATTATGAGCTTAGCGAAATTTTCGAACGTATATTATGAATGATGGGGTCTTCTTGATAATTTAATTATTAAACAATATGTCTAACAAATAATTTATACTTTCAGATATGGCAGCTAAAAACATGATGCTATGTTGGACCTCTTGACCTCCTGTATGCCTGCTTCGACTGAAAAGGATGAACAAAGTAGGGATATTACTGCTATAAAGCAATACCAAGAAAACCTAAAAGTGTACCAAGCATGGTTCAAATGCGACCATTCTGCACGCTACGCTATGTTGTCTTGCATACAGGATGACCTCTGGGGTAAGTTTGAACGCTTCCCCACTGCTAAGGATATGTAGGTGTAGCTTAAGATTAGGTTCGGGCAGACATTTGCTACAAGGTTGCTTACCTTGCAGCTAAAATGGATGCAGTATACTATTGACTCTCGTCGTAGTATATCTGAATACCTTCGAATCATGATTGCTATGGTTCAAGATCTTAAAGCTGTCGGGCAGGAAGTTTATGAGGAAGAACAGGTCTTAAATGTGATTAGGGCTCTTCCCAATGACAATGAACATTGGAAGAGTTTTAAAGTAATCATGACACACAGTGAGCACATCAAGAACTTCAAGGCAATCTCCAAACACCTCGAAATGGAGGAAGAGCATATAAAGATATATGCACCTCCTAGTGTGGCATTTGTTGCCAAAGGATCAGGGCCCAGGGGCAGGAAACCTTATCGTGGTAAGAAACCTAAGAAGTGTCCCCGTCCTCCTCCGAACTCTCACTCTAATGGTGGTACTTCCAAGAAGCATAAGGGTAAGGGCAACGGAGCTAAGGACACGGCACGTGTGAAGTGCTATAACTATGGAAAGAAGGGCTATTTTGCTCGAGATTATCCTGAGCCAACCAGGGTACCTTCTTCCACTAAAACTCCTAAATTATATGTTTGTTCCCATGCGTTCGTTGCTAACTCTCTTCCTCGATGGATTGTAGACACGGGGGCAACAAAGCACATAGTTTAGGATAGGGACGGATTCTTGGAGTTCCATCGCTACCCAGTGGGTTCACGAACTGTCATACCGGGGAATGACAGTGAAGAAGATGTGCTTGGAGTAGGAACATATAAGCTCAAACTCCATGGAGGAAACAAGTTGCTTCTTCATGACGCCCTCTATGCACCTGGGGTGTGATGCTCCTTAGTTTTTTATGTTTCTTTAGTAAGATTAGGTTTTACTTTTGGTTTTCATCTAGATGTTTTAGATTTGTTCTATAATTGCAATTTGTTTGGCCAAGCAACTTTGAAAAGAGATTTCATTGTTTTGGATTTGTATGATTACTACAATAATGTATCCTCTACTTTTGTTTCATACTTTGACTCCAATTCTGAATCTATTAAGTGGCATGCTAGACTTGGCCATGTGGGCCAAGATAGGATAAATAGGCTAGCTAAAGAAGGTCTCCTAGTCCGACTCACTAGGGTAAGTTGCCTAGGTGTGAGTCATGTCTAGCTGGCAAGACAGTAATGAAGCCTTTCGGTAAGGCCTTGAGAGCATCTAGTCCCTTAGAATTAATCCACTCAGATATATGCGGACCCATGAATATTAAAGCACAACATGGGGCTATCTATTTCATTACTCTCATAGACAATTATTCACAATATGGGTATGTGCACTTACTATCTCATCGCTACGAGGCACTCGATGTGTTCAAACGCTTCGTAGCAAATGTAGAGACTCAATTACAATGTAGAGTTAAGATCCTTCAGACTGATCGAAGTCGTGAATACCTCTCTGATATGTTCAAGGAGTTTTGTAAAGAAAAAGTTGTACAAAGATAATTAACGATTCCATGCACCCCACAACAGAATGGTGTTGTGGAACGCAGGAATCATACATTGCTTGACATGGTCAGGTTAATGATGGCACATGCTAACCTCCCAATTAGTTTTTGGGGGGATGCGCTGCTTACGACAGCTTATATCCTTAACTATGTGCCAAGCAAAAGTGTACCTACCATACCATATGAGTTATGGTTTGGTAAGAAGCCATCCTTGGACCATTTACGCCCATAGGGTTCGGTCGGCTATGTGCATAACCCAACCCACAAACATGGAAAACATGGTCCAAGAGCCACAAAATGGTGTTCATTAGGTATCTCGCACAATCTAAAGGATATGTGATGTATGGGGAACACCCAAATGGTGGCCTGATAGACATAGATTCTCGCAATGTCAATTTTCTTAAGTATGAGTTCCCAACCATTCGTGAAGTCAAAAAGGATGTCGAACTGTTTGAGTTACAGCAAAACATCCAACCATCATTCGGTGAGAGGGAGAATTTGGACTCTAACCAAGTCACCGAAGATGGCATGCCTCTTCTACCTGAAAGGAATGGGGGAGACTTGTCTGCTCAGGAGAATGAGAATCGTCCCGAATCTCTCATACATGAGGAGAGTCAACCTGTGAGTGAGGTTCGTCCTCAATCTCCTGTTCCCGAACATGTAGTTAGTTCACATGATCGGGATCCCACACCCCAGAGGGATAGTGGGAGCAACTCTTCACATGCTCAGGATCCCACACCTCTTAGAGAAAGGGGGAGGGACGCCTCACCTAGGCAGGCAAGCAATGAAGGCCCCAGGATCCGAATGAGTGAGTGTGGAAGAATTCCTTGATGATATTTCCAAATCGAAAAGGAAATATTCCTATGCACTCCCTTAGAAGTTGAGGAGCCTACCTCTTATCAAGAGGCAATTAACTCATCGAACCACAAAGAGTGGATGGATGCCATGAGGGATGAGATGGACTTGATGGCGAGAAACAAGATTTGGGAAGTTGTTGATCTTCCACCCCAGCGTAAGTCTATTGGAAACAAGTGGGTTTTCAAGATAAAACGCCTGGCAGATGGTTCAATCGATAAGTTTAAAGCCCGTTTAGTGGCGAAAGGGTTTACACCAATTGAGGGTATAGACTATGAAGAGACATTTTTTTCCTGTGGTGAGATTTGCCTCCGTTCGCCTTCTCCTAGCCATGGTTGCCCATTTGGACTTAGAGTTGTTTCAAATGGACATAAAGACTGCTTTCCTCAATGGTTAGCCGTGAGGAAGAGATCTACATGGACCATCCCATTGGTTTTGTATCAAAGGGACAAGAGGACAAGGTGTGTCATCTTAAAAGGTCCATATACATTCTTAAGCAGTTTTCCAGATCTTGGTACTTAAGGTTCCATGAAGCTATAGCTTTATTTGGCTTATCCATGATTTTAGAAAACCACTATGTGTGTCAAAAGGCCCACCATGGGGATTATGTTCCTTACCCTATACGTTGATGATATACTACTGGCTGGGAACAATTTGGAGATGATTGAAGCCACTAAGTGGTTGTCCTCCACCTTTGAGATAAAGGACATGGGTGAAGCCAGGCATGTCCTATGCTCGAAAATAATAAGAAATCGTCCTAAAAAAATTTTAGGTATGAGCCAGGTATGAGCCAGGAGGCATATATCAAGAAAGTCTTAGAACAATTTCGTATGCATTATTCCAAACCTGTAGACACTCCAGTTGAGAAGGGTTTAACCTTAAGCCTAGACCAATGCCCAAAAACAGACAAGAAAAAGGAGGCCATGAGCAATGTCCCTTATGCTAGTGCCATAGGAAGCTTAATGTACGCCATGTTATATACAAAGAGGGACATTTGCTTTGCGGTTGGTTTGGTGAGTCATTACCAAAGCAACCCATGACAAGCTCATTGGCAAGTTGTCAAGAGAATCATGCGCTACCTTCATAGTACAGCCGACTTGGTCCTATATTATCAAGGCAGGGGCCTTAAGTTTAGAGGATATTTAGGTGCCGATTGGGGTGGTGACCCGGATGAGTTCAGGTCAACCTCAGGATATGTGTGCACCCTGGGTGGGGGAGCCATATAATGGTGCAGTAAGAAGCAAGATTGCATAGCTCTGTCGACCACGGAGGCAGAGTATGTCGCATGTAGCCTAGCCACGTAAGAGGCAATATGGCTTAGGAGTTTTCTCCAGGATCTTAACCTCACCCCTAGAGTTGATGATCCTGTAGAGATGTTATGTGACAACACAATCCATCCAGCTCGCTAAAGATTCGAAGTTCCATTGGAAGACCAAGCACATTAAGAGGCGTTATCACTTCATGTGAGACACCATAAAGACAAAGGAGGTTGCCATCAAGTATGTACCCACTAACACGATGATCATTGATCCATTAACTAAGCCAATTACTAAAGATGCTTTCAAAGCACATTCTTTGAGTCTAGGACTTCGTAGAGTTTAGTTTTTGGATGGAATCTTGTTATGTATGACAAATATGTTCTTCCTGTAATGAGCATTTATGAAATAAAGATTGAAGGTTCTTTTTTTTTTCCTAAATGCTTTGTGATTTATTTGGTAGACATGTTGAAATGTCACAGGCTTCTAATTGACCTAGTCACACAAGCAATCGCCCTGACGCTTGAGTAGCAGGCAGGATAAGATAGAATCATATTGATACTAGGTGTGCAATATTGATTACTCACATTTGAAGTGTATGAATGAGAAATAGTCGCCTTAGCAAGTCTAAGATGAGGCTCAAGGGAGTCGAATATGAGACATGATTTCATATTGAAACCTTAAAAGCCAAATCTTGAGTATCAAGATTAGCATTTAATATGTTAATCTAGTTGCTCGGGTTAGATTTTTGGTGAAAATTTAGACTGGCAATTCGCATGGCATATAGAGTGACGATCCTAGGTAAGTGGGAGTTATGTCATGACACACATCTCATATTGTGTGTGCTTAAAAGAGGACCATATACGGCGTGACAATTGATCTCTATATCTCTTGTCACTGTGTGACCCTATAGACGATGACCCTTTGACTTAAAGCTATGGTACGAAGTCAAAGCTTGATGTTGCTACTTTATTGTGTTTCTCAAGAACCACAATGTATACAGTTCAGCAAGAACATGTTAGGAAAGCAACCAAGCTAAGGTGCAATATCATGAGTGTTTAAAGAAAAGTCTATCCATCATTACCAATATCAGCCTGGGCGATTATATTGAGTATATAATCATATGATATATCATGGCATAAGGGATTGGAAATGCCATTGGTGATGTTTAGGATGATTTGGGGTATTGTATTTCATGAAAGTGCTATATCAATTAGATGGTAACTTAATATAGCACTGCTTGTTACTTTTCGATCGCACATCCTACTCTCGGTATGAAGCGTGAGGAGTTGTGATTCATGGAGAACATGTGTTTGCGGCCTTCGTGGCCGAGTGGGAGCTATTGGTCGGGCCTATTTAGCTAGGCCCGACGGCCATGAAGTGTTGCCTAGGACAACGACCCTAGCTACCCCCTATAACCTATAAAAGGAGGTTTGGGGGGTCAACCACCATACACACGTATAAGACACTAAAATCCAAGACTCTCCTCCCTTCCCCTCACGGTTGTCGTACCATCAATGCTGGGCTTTCGGGTTTAGGACATGGACACTCATAAAGCGACTCTGGTAGCCGCCTCTCATCACGAATACGTGGACTATCTCTGACAGTTGTTTCCATATCCAAGTCAGTCTTATTTCACTAACAGGACCCAACAAGTGAGCGCATAATTGATATTGAAGGAAACTAGCAGGGTCAAAGGTAGGCTACAAACATTGATCACTAAAGCTGATCTTCAACATGAGCAAACCAGTGGACAATTTGTTAAAAATAATGCCCAACACATAAACCAAGGCCTTGCTACTCATGATGCTTTAATTCTTGAGCTAAGGGAGATGATTATATGCGTGGCCACCGTAAATGCTAGAAACGATAATGTCACCTGTCCAAAACATAAAAAGAAGATTTCCTAGCTAGGGTTGAAGGTGCTTTTTTGGAAAGCTACTAATGCATACAATATCTGTGAGCATGACATGACAATGGAGTACTGGCCGGTGGAGTAGCTCATGCTTGGTTTCTTAGAGAGCCAAAACAACACTGATGCAAGTATTTGTTTGATCTTGAACACAAAGCTCCAATAACCATACAAACTTTGTTGAAACATCTAACAATATCATTCGCAAATTGTGAAAGAAGCCAATTATGACCCCATTAGAAGGTCTTGTGGTTAGTTGGGTTGTGCAAAGGAAGGAAGAAGCCAGCGATTAGAAGGGAAAACATATGTTTTCTGTGAAAGATGAGCTAAAGAAGATAGGAATGGGGACTTGGTTGTGTGATATATAGCCTAATGGATCCATGGCTTTTAATGTCATAGACAATCAAGGAACCAACTATCCTATCGATTTGAAGCAAGGTGTTTTGTGTCTGTGAGCAACGGGAGGTTTAAATACAAATTACAAGACTATATAACCCATAGTTCTTTGTTAAGATGTGCAAAGCAACTTACAATGGGGTGATTCCAGTTCAGATGAGTGGTTCTAACCCAAATCCCAATGGCCCTTACTTGATTCACTTTTTTACTACATTGAAGAGAGGACCAATAGCGAAAGAAAGAAAGAGGGGACCTAAGGAGTCAAGGATGCAATGTAACACAAAAGAAGCAAAACTATTAGGTACAAGAAGTGTGGAGGACTACACCATAATTCAGCCAGTTGTAAAGGTTAAGGGAATAGGCCTTCCAAGATAGTCAGGAAAATGAAGCCCCCCTTTGATGGCAATGGAGAGGGGCAGGGACCCATAAAAAGGCCAAGGAAGCAACACAACTTAGCATCTATATGCAATCGTCCACCTACCCTCAGACATTTAGCTAACCTCAGTCATCCAACCACTATCTCTGAAGCTTATCAATGCGTGTTGTTTGAAGTTCAGTGTGTAATTTGAAACAACTATATAATTAAGACAAGTTTTTGGGACCAGGAAGAAATGTTGAGCTTAGACCGTAACCCATTGTAGTATGAACCTAAATATTTCCATGGCTTATCATGTCTTTTGGGGATGAATTCTTTTTATTGTTTCCCAATAGATGCTACCAATTTGCTTTTTTGTTGATTAACTAATTTGTTAATTATGTGCTTGGTTCAATGCAGACAATAATAATATTCTCCACTTAAAATTCATGTTAATGTCTTTTGCTTTTGTAGGCACTAAAAATTTACTCGTGTTGTACCTAAAAAAAATCAAATTAATTATCTGGCCAACCCTTTTTATTAATTTAATCAGGCCCAAAAGACTCTCAAGTCAAGCCCAAAATGAAACCTAAATGACTTTCATGTCAAGGCTTAGTCAAAACTCAAGATGAAGTTCGAATCAAGACTCAAGATGACTACCAAGTCAAATCACAACCTAAAGCTCGAACAACGTCCAAGTCAAGGTGTGGTCGAAACCAAGTCAAAGTCAAAAATTATGGCGTAAATCGAAGTCAAAGATTAAGGCCTAAATCAACTCCCAAGTCAAACATCAAACGAACTCTCAAGTCAACGTCCGATCAAAGTTCGATGCAACTTCCAAGTTAATGCTCAGCCCAAACCCGGCAGACTCCCAAATCAAAGTCAAAGTCAAAATCAAAGTCAAAGTAAATAAAAGTCAAAGCAATCTAAGGTGAGGCCTAATTGGAAGGCCTAGGCCCAAAACCTAAGTCAAGGCCCATCTTGGCTTTTAAGAGGGAGGGTGAAGCTTTCCTATAAATAGGACCCTACTCCCCTTGATTCAAAGGTTGGAAAATCCATTCAAAAAAGGAGATAGAATCCGAGGATCATTGTATTAGAGATTATACTCATACATTCAAATCAATACAAAATTCAATCTTGTATCAAAATTCCTGTCTAATTCATTATAGATTTAAAATTTGTGTGTACAAATTTGGCACGCTCGGTGGGACATCTCTACCTCTCATCTCTCTCTCCTAAAGATCAAGACTTTCTTGTCATAAAAACATTATCTTCAACGAAGACATGGTCACGAAGAACGTCGCTGTGCAAGCTTCAAAGAAGATGAACATGGGATCTCTCTGTTGTAGATCTTGTGAAGCGAGCGTCACTTCTAGCAAGAGCGCGCACACAATGAAGACTAGGAGCATGGCGAAAGCTGCTGCACTGACCGCTGCTAGGTAGATTGGGCCAACCCCATCCAAACTCCAAGGTTTGAAGACGTAGCAAAATGCGCCCTCTATGGTGGATGGAATTCAAAACCTCCAGTTTCAATCTCCAGTCTGCAAGGTTGAAGACTACTACAGCAATAACTCTTCTTCGCCTTCACCGAAGGGGGCACACATGTCAGAAACTGAAGTTGAGTCCTCCAAAACTGTTATCATGCCAACCAAGATGACAGAAACAACCACTCTGGAAGAGGAGATGGCTAACATGAAGGTCATCCTAGAAAAACTCACCAAGGAGAATGAAGAAAAAGAAGTACACATCAAATTTCAAGAAGAAAAGATTGCTAAGCTGACTAGGAAGTTAGAAAAATGGCCTGCTCAATCTTCTACAAAGGACTCAGAAAGTAAGGACTCAGAAAAAATGTCAGTCCACACTGAGGCTTCTGACAATGAGAAGCAACCAAAGAAAGGCGTTATGTCTAAAAATGTCAAGTCCTCTGGATCAATGACTATTAAGCAAATGCAGTACTTGATAGTAGATGCAATTAAGGCGCACCTAGGTGGAGGTTTGTGCAGAACTCACCTATATGCCAAGCCTTACACTAAGAGGGTGGATGTTCTTCGTATGCCCCACGGTTAACATACCCCCAAGTTCTAATAGTTTGATGGGAAATGTAACCCAAAATAGCATGTCGCACATTTCATTGAGACAGACAACAACGCTGGAACGGACGACGACCTCATGGTGAAACAGTTCATCAGGACATTGAAAGATATTGCCTTTGACTGGTATACCAATCTAGAGCCTGAATCCATTGACAGCTGGGAACAAATGGAGCAAGATTTCCTCAATAGGTTCTACAACACTCAATGCACTATCAGTATGACTGAGCTAACAAACACAAACAGTGGAAAGATGAGCTAATTCTTGACTACACTAGCCGCTGGCGTGCACTTAGCCTCGAGTGCAAGGATCGACTGTCTAAAGCGTTCGCCGTTGAAATGTGCACACAAGGCATGCACTTGGACTTGCTATACATCCTATAAATGCGCAAACCTATGACTTTTCAAGAATTGGCAACCAAGGTGCATGACATGAAGGTGACTATAGCTAGTCTTCGTAGCAACTCCTTCTATTCTACTGAATCAAGGAAGGACAACGTTGAATTCGAGAAGAATGTTAACTTTTCTAAGATCACAACCAAAGAAGCGATGTCTACTTCCACAAGTAAGCCAATTCGCATTACGGGAAAGCAAAAACTAAGGGGCAAGAAGAGCTCGTCATTCAAGGTTGCGATAAAAAAGCGTCCCACACTAAAAAAGCATCAGGAAAAGAAGTATCTATTTCCCGACTCAGATTTGTCAAGCATGTTAGATGACTTGCTCGAGAAGAGTGTCATCGAATTACTCGAGCCAAAGCATCCAGAGGAAGCTGGGAGGACCGCTGACCCTAAATACTGTCAGTACCATAGAATCGTTGGTGACCCTCTTGAAAAGTACATTACACTCAAGGAGCGCATCATGCAACTAGCTAAGGAAGGAACAATCATTTTAGATTTGGATAAAGCAGTCGAAACTAAACATGTCACAGCTGAAGAGGTTGATAATGTTGAGGATGTAAATGCTAAAACCAATTCGAAGACGTCGATGTTCGACAAATTGCAGCCGTCAACGTTGCACCAACGCCCTGCCGGCCCTTCTGTGTTTAGCAGGTTAGGAAAGGGAAAAACCCGAAACCTTCCATCTTCCATAGGTTAAAGAAGGATGAGCAGCCTAAACCCTCGGTCTTAGCCAAAATTAAGATAAGCGAGACGTCATCAAACTCACTGCCTTCCTAAAAGAAGGATTCAGTGTTCAACCACCTTGGCAAACTAAATAAAATCCAAATTTCAATTCCTTCACGCATGAAGCATGTTTCCACTTTGGATGTGAAGGTGGATAACTTGTTAAAAGTAAAGAGACGTGTCCTAGTTCTCACTGGCCATGGTGCTAGGGTCAGTTTAAAAGAAAGAACTAAGGAGCAAGCTTCTTCCAGCTGCAACACAAGCCAAGATGTCACCGACTTCCCTTGAGGAAATACTAGATTAGCTTCTGGACAAGAACTTAAACTATTCACCACAAAAAAAAGAGACACGCTCAAAGTTCATGTCAAAACCAAGAAAGCTCCCGAATAAGAGCCTAAACTGTTTACCACAAAAAAAAGAGACACGCTCAAAGTTCATGTCAAAACCAAGAAAGCTCCCGAATAAGAGCCTAAACTGTTAACCACAACCCCCAAAAAAAAAAACAAGTCTGCTGCCAAACAAGAGTCTAAACTGTTCGCAGACTCCTGAACAAGAGACTAAACTATTCAAACACACCAAAGAACATGCTCACTTCTGAACAAGAGCCTAAACTGTTCACTCAAATCAAAATCGTTGTACTACTCTTGGCCGGCAAGAGTATAAACTGTGAACGGTAAAACAAATGGAAAAAAAGGATGCTTAGTTGAACTACATGATGACTTGATCTTATTGAGAATTACAAGTGCCAATAAGTACATAGGCAGCTTGGTCAACAAATCACCAAGCGCAGTCAAACACATCAGACAAAGAAGGGGGGCATGAAAGAAAGAGATCAAAGACATCACCTTTCTGCCGGTAAGCAACTCTTCGCGACTTGTACCACTTTGGGCGTGTACAATCCCGTTTTAGGCTCCAAAAAAGGCCTAACGGTGAAATCGGGTTTGCAAGTGGTTTCTCAAGCCTTCATACCACTTTTCGGGTGCGTAAGATCCCATTTTACACCCCAAAAGGCCTAACGGTAAAATCGCGTTTGCATGTGGTTCTTCAAGCCTTCATACTACTTTTTGAGCATGTACAATCCTATTTTAGGGCCCAAAATGTCTAATGGGGAAATTCCTTTCAAAAGTGGTTCTTCAAGTCTCTATACCACTTTTAGGCGTGTAGATTTCCGTTCTAGGCACCAAAAGGCCTAGCAGCGAACCATTTTGCAAGTGGTTCTTCAAGTCTTCATGCCACTTTCATGCATATAGGTATCTATTCTAGGCACCAAAGGCCTAGCGGTGAACCTTTTTGCAAATGGTCCTTCAAGTCTTCATACTATTTTTATATGTATAGGTATCCGTTCTAGGCACCAAAGGCCTAGCGGCAAACCGTTTCGCAAGTGATTCTTCAAGTTTTCATACCACTTTCATGTGTGTAGGTATCCATTCTAGGCACCAAAGGCCTAGCAGCGAACCGTTTCGCAAGTGTTTCTTCAAATCTTCATACCACTTGCATGCGTATACGTATCCATTCTAGGCACCAAAGGCCTAGCGGCAAATTGTTTCACAAAATTGTTCTTCAAATCTTCATACCACTTTTAGGCGTGTCGGTATCCGTTTTAGCCACCAAAAGCCTAGCGGCGAATCGTTTCACTAGTGGTTCTTCAAATAGCTTCATGACCTGCACAAGTAACAATACAAAAGCAATGAAAAAAGGGGGTCTTGACACACACACAAAAAAATGCGACCTTTCAACAAGTAAGCAGAGCATTGCGCCGACCAAAAAAAATGCCATCTTTCAACAAATAAGCACGACGGTGCGACACGAGAAAATACGACAATAAATGAATGTGACGTTGCAACAACACTAGCAGACATGAGACGACTTTTCAGTGGCTTCCTTTGGATTCATTCAGCCAAAGTCTCCATCTTTATTGCTCATATCAAAAAAAAAATGACAAGCCCTTCAAGACATAGCATTGCAAATTTCAATCAAGGCCAAGTTACAAGCAAGCAGCATAGGACTAAATGAGCAGGAAGAAATTCCTCATTTCTATACGCAACTTGGCCATAAAAGCAACAAAAAAAATAGAAGAAAATTGTTGTATTTACTCCTAAAGGTTGGCACTTGTTTGTATTTAGGCTACTCAATCCACCAAAAAAAAAGGACTTGACTCTTATATTCAAAGGAAGTGGATCAAGGCTAAAGTATGGAGGCATTAAATAGTAGCAACAGCATTAACATGAAAATATTGAAGAACGCGGTACCTGGGAGTAATTTCTCGTAAATTCTATGCCCTACGCCAAAGGTCGGAAAGTCCAATACTTTAAATGCTTAATGGATTCACACTCAACCCAAAAGGCAGAGAAGACCAACTCTTCCTTCTGTTGCATGGAAAATCAAACAAATAAGGATCAAAGTTAGCACCTTTTAACAAAAATCAACCCTAAACAAGAGGGAAAAAAAACGGGGGGAAGAAAATGAAGCATAGTGGTTGCTATTTCTCTCTCTTCAGCCCACATAGCACCAACCCAAACTTGTCAACAAATCTGGCAGTAGGAAATAAAGAAACGAAAAGAAATGTGCCATGCAATAGAGCTTTGCTCTGTTGTACGTACCATGCAATCCCAATCTCAATCCCATTTCTCTCTTCAGGTACCTTTGATGGAGCTTTGCCTGGTAATAGAGCTTTGCTTTGTTATACGTGTCATGCTCTAACAAAAGTTAGCATTTTGGTACGACATCTTCTAACAAAAATCACGCATCCAACCCAGGAACGTGAGGGGGGTTTCATAGAGAAATGTGGTACCTTTGATGGTCATCAGGACTAAAAATGGTGGTGAAAGGATCAAGCTTTGCAGGAGGAGGACACCCACTCTGAACCAGCATCAGCTATGGAACAAAGGGGGCTGGTGGCGGGGGCAGCACCAGAGGGTTTCAAAAATCTGGGTTTTGTTGCTCAAATGTAGAAAGAGAAGAGGGACTATGCATCACGTGCACTGTGTATGCAGTGTAAATGAAATGGAACGGGCACTGGGCCATGAAGGAAAAAGCAAGGAAATAAGAAGTTGAAAATGAGTCCAGTTGTAACACCCCTAACACGAACACCGCCAGGACGTCCTAGAAGGAAATCCTTAAGACTCTTGAAGATCGAGGGTTTGGATTAGCATTTAGATAGTCATTCTCGAACAAAAATGCAAGAGTTTCCCCTGTTTTAGCAACATCTTAGGGTCTTAGCTCAGCTGAGGGTACTTGCAACCTGGGAATATGGTATAAGATTTGCTGAAATATCCCAAATTCAACCCCTCGGGCCACTCGTCTAGGAATAATCACAAGCAAACAACTAACAAGCTGGGGTCATAATAAAATATATATAGGTAAAGAGCTGACTACATGCTTCCACATACAAAAATGAACTTAAATATTTACAACGTGGCAGATCGAGCACTTGCAAAGCTGGCAAAAGACTTCTGATGGGTTGACATCAAAATAACTTCAGAATGTCTCTTATACCTGCTCAAACTGAACCTAGAAAAAGGGAATAAGTAAAGGGATGAGCAACCACACGATCAGTGAGAACTCCCCCACCCTTAAAACCAAAACCATTTACAGGCATTAATACCAATAATAGTCACATATCATGTATTTGTATATTACTATCATATTAGGCAATCAAAGTCCCCATGGAAGGATTACCTCTCATATACTTCATGCTAGCTCCTCAACTCATTCTTAGGTCCTTAATGACCAACCTTCCTTTCTAACAAGCATTCAGACACATAATCAAGTAGCACAAGAACGAATATGATGCTTTCAAACACACTTGTGAAAACATGGTGACTCTCGTTTCACGCTAAATTCTTTAAAACTTACAACTCTTCTAAAAGTTCTGAAACATCCAAATTGGTAAGAAAGACTTTGCCAGAAACATTCTTTCTTAAGATATGTACCTTTAAAAGCTAAAATGTTCGATTGATTACTAGGATGTAATCAAATTTCATTTGAAATTCCATTTAAACTATACTCAGAACACGTTCATAAAATATATGCAGGTTTCATACATTTGAAAGCTTTCTTTCTTTTCTTAAAAACACTTTACTCGGCCTCTTGAGGTTCGTATTCTTTAAAAGAACTTATTTCCTAATGGTCCTCGAATGAACCTTGGAAATCTTTCTTTTCTGAACTGCTTAAAATGGCAAAATGCCAAATTTCCTATTCATTAGGAACTTATGTGTAACATAAAAACATCTTATTGTGTTGGTTAGGGGAGGTCAACATCGCCTTTAAGTGAGATCGTCACTCTTAACCTACGTTATTCCCGGGGTATACGTGCTTAACTTTTGGCCAAAACGCTTCTTAGCAAAGCAACTCTAACCTCGATACTGTCCTCTGTGGGGTAACAGCTCACAATAGGATAATTCATATCCTGAGTCCAGTTCCCCTCAAGGTTTTCATATGCGTCACACATCAGGGAACGGCTTACACCAAGATAATCATATCTTGGTCTAGCTCCCGAGAACAGCTCATGCCATCTTTGCGTCCAGCTCCCAACATTACCTTAGGGGGAAACAGCTCACACGATCTTTGCATCCAGTTTCTAAGAACAACTCGCACCGATAATTCATATCTTGAGTCCAGTTCCTACCCTCAAGGTCTGGCCACTTGCCTAGCACTTTCTTAGCCTTCAAAATTGCATTTCTTTTCTCTTTTACAGTTGATTACTTTGCTGAAATCTTACTCTTAAACAAAATGACCATAACCTTTAAAAATGTTTATGGCTCAATCGTTTTTTGCTTAAAAACTTCTTATAAACGGAATAAGTTTGCTAACCCGTAAGTCGACTATGTTTTTAACTCAAAAGCTTCTCATAAACGTAATAAGTTTGCTAACACGTAAATCAACTTCATAAATAACTTAAAAGCTTCTTATAAACGTAATAAGTTTATTAACACGTAAATCGACTGCCTTTTTAAACTTAAAGGCTTCTTAAAAGCATAATAAGCTTGTTAACACGTAAAACGACTTCATTTAAAACTTAAAGGCTTCTTATAAACACAAAAAGTTGGTTAATACTTAAAACGACTTTACTTTAAACTTAAAAGCTTCATATAAAAGCAATAAGTTGGTTAATACGTAAAACGATTTCGTTTTTAAACTTACAAGCTTCTTATAAATGCAATAAGATTGTTAACACACAAATTGACTTCGTTTTAAACTTAAAAGCTTCTTATAGACGTAATAAGCTTACTAACACATAAATAGGCTTTGTTTTAAACTTAAAATTTATTATAAACATAATACGTTTACTAACTTGTAAATCGATTCCTCTTTTAACTTTAAACGCTTCTTGTAAACGTGATATGTTTGCTAATCCGTAAAACGATCTCATTTTTAAGTTAAAAGCTTCTTATAAAATTAATACGTTTCCTCATTCGTAATTTGGAACTTAAAGTACTTAGTTAGCGTTTAATTCAAACTAGGTTCGTAATAAAATCCTCAGTTGTCATTTTATAACTCATTTCAATCCCTTTTAAGACTCAAAGGAGGGTGTATAAATAAACTGAAGGCTTAGAACGTTCCAAACTTGCTACCCTTCAAAACTTAAAGCACTTGGCTCGTTTATAAAGCAAACAAGGTTCCTTCGTAAACTTTCAACGTAAACGCTTTTTAAAAACATCATGGGTTTGCTAGCTCTCAACTCGAAACCCAAAGGAGGCATAAATAAGCAAATAGCATACAAGTCAGCTAAATTTCATAATTAGCACCTTAAGATGCCCTTTTTCAGGTTGTTTAAATCCTTTTAAACACAAGGAGAAGTCATACACAAACCAATGCCTTAAAACATTTTCGAACTCACTTTTAGTTTGCTTTTAAACCTCCTAAACCTATCAACTATTCAGTCAAGTCACTTATTGAGTAATTCAACAATTTAGGATTTCTTATAGGATACAAACATTTTCATAAACTACCAGACAATTGGTAAGTACTTAAAAGCATTCAAAATCATGAAAACATGCGTTTGACAATCCTTCTTGAACACGTCAGAATTTCAAAAACTATCCACTTAATGTCACGTAGCACATTGAGGGGAAAAGGGGGGCTTCACAACTAGCACATTTATGCACTTCAAAGCACAATTCAGCAGAATTTACTCAATAAGCCACACATGGCCTTGCAATCCACACGATTGTGCTAATCACAACCCAGGCTCCCTCTTTACACAACACCGACCACAAGAACCTAAAATTCCTCAACAGTTCCACCTCGAGCCATCCAACTACCAACTCGGTTTAACATTGTCATAACTAAACCAATAACTCATAAAACCATCATGTATACGCATAGCATTCTCATCAATAGTCCAATATAGAAATTAAATGCAATTGTACTGATTTAGCGATAGCTTCTAAACAGAAACCAACATGCTCTACTAATGCCTTAATTCGCCCGATTAGCATTTTTAAACATCAAAACATGATTCAGGGCTAATAAACTGACGAAGTGACAACACTAAGGCAATAATCTAATTATTAATAATTCAGCGAACTTCCAAACTGTCTAGCCATTAATAATCCAACAGTAGTTTCAACATGCAATTAACCCATAATTAACATCATGTTTGTAATTTCCTCAATGTCAATTCTAAGTTCACCCAAACTGATTCCTAACCTCAAATCAACATGTGAAAACGAATTTAGTTAAAATCATTGAAATTAATCGTAATTTAGGAGTAAAGAAATCCCCACCTCGATTCCAAGCTAGGTGTTCGATCGAAGGCTTGACCAGCTCGACTTTGTGTACTTCGAACGGCTCCAAACTCCAACCTTGCCCTCGGGTCACACGAATAGCACCAAGCTCACGACCAAACTTCCAAATTCAAACCCTAAAATGAACTCAATTTCACTTACTAACTTGAGATTGAATTAGGTGTTTATAGATGCGAATTTTCACTCCAATTTATAGAAGATTGAAAGCAACTAGAAGCTAAATTGCATTGCCATACCTAGGCATGTATTTGTGCCCCCATTTCACCACCTAAACCCATCATAAATGTGGTGGGTTCGTCCGAAACCTTGCCCAGATTCACGCCAAATGGTGACTAGGTTGTGGGGGAGGTCGAATAGGTAGCTTTTGCATAATGGAGTGGCAAAAATTCTGTAAAAATGGAGCTTGGAGGCCATAGCTATGGAGGAGGACAGGAGGAGGAAGATGAAGAGTGAGAGAGAGAGTGAGATGCTGTGAATGGGGGGGCTCGGGGCAGGGTGAGGAGAAATAAGAGGGTCACGCGTAAATGACTAAAATGCCCTCCCTCTATCACCTTTTTTTTTTTGGTCCCAAGCTGTTTCATATAAGACATCGCTAGTCTAATTCGCAACCAGAATTTTAAACCCAAATCGATAATATAGTATTTAATTGATTATTCGATCCTTAAAACTGTTGAGGTTCGATTCAATAAAGATTGAACTACTTCTAAGGTTAACAACCTAATCGTATTCGAGTTCCTAATCAATTTAATACTTGTTAATAACCGTTAATAGCGTTTATTAGAAATCATTGAACGATTTTCAAAACTAATAATAATAAAATTATTACTGGCGTAAAAAATATTCTTTTTAGTAAAATCATCGCTCACATAGGCACGTCAATAATTAATTTAACTCGTTTCGTTAAATAAAATAGGTTTTTATAACGTAAAAAGGTGTTACGAACAGCTTAACAGAAAATAAGGTACGCGGGCCTTCCACTCTCCCCCCCTTAAAAACAATTTCATCCTCGAAATTGCTTGCTTGGAGGAATTAACGGGGGGTACTTCACTCGTATTCCTTTCACAATCAAGTCACTTTACGGTTAGCCATTCATTTCGTCTTCACGATAGCATCCCATCCTTGGATTTCTGGTCGTACCAAATCATCAGGGAGCGTTTTCAATTGTAATAAAATAACGCAATCTCTACACATGTGATCGGTATGGCAGATAGTTCCTAAGAAACAGGTCATGTAATGTTGCATACGCATCTCATGAGGCTTAGCAACAAGCTTAGTTTGAAAAAGCGCGAGGCGCACTGAGGCGCAAAGGGTCCCGAGGAACGAGGCGAAGGCGCACGCCTCAAGGCCGCGAGCCTTTTTTTAGCTAAAAAAAGGTTTGAAAACAATTTACAGGACTTATTTATGATAATTGAGTAAAATAGTGACATCAAAAAACTATTGTACATCAATATAAGTACAAAAAGTATAGCAAATAATCCACAAGACGGTAATTTAGCATGACAATATTATAAAAAGTAAAAACACATGCACACACAAGAACTTAGTAGAGGTTTAGAAACAAAGAAACAAGCATAGTCATGAAGACATGAAAAAAGACATGAACAACATATAACATAGTTCTTTAAGTAATCTAAAATCAACTAGACGTCATCATCATCATCCAACACCACATGCTCAGGATCAACATCATCAAATCCACCAACATCGTCATCTCCTATGTCCTCTTCCTCCTCCTCCTGATACTCTACAACATTCCCGTCCTCATCCTCATCTTCATCTTCATCTTCATCAACTAATTGAAATCGTCCACGAGGCCTAGAAGATGAAGCAGGAGCCTTTACTTTATCCTTGCTAGACATAGAGCCTTGCTTAGTGGTGCTTCCTTGAGATGTTCTACGTCTAGTGTAATAATTAGGCTCATCTGCCCCGGAGGCTCGGGCAACAGCAGCCCATGTCAAATTATCATCTTCAAATACAAAAGTACCATCATCTGAATCACCAACCATCCTTCCAAGCAACCACTCATTACTTTCATCAATGTCCTTTAAGAGGATGGGATCCATGGAAGTACTCTCTTCACGTCTACGCTTCAAAGCACGATTCGCTTTGACAAAAACGAAGTCATTCAAGCGAGACTGGGCTAATCGATTTCTCTTTTTGGTATGAAGCTGGTAATAAGAAAATAGCTTTCATTAGACTTCATTAATCATTATTAAATATTAATAAATGTAAATGATAAATTATCAAAAGAATTAACGTTCGATTTTTCTAACTTACGTGTTGAAATACACCCCAATTCCTTTCACACCCGGTTGCACTACAAGTGAGGCTAAGAACACGAATGGCAAACTTCTTCAAATTAGGTGCTTCAGCTCCGTAATTACTCCACCAATCATCTAGTAGAAAATAAAATTGAAAAGTTATCTTCGATTATAATATTTTAAGGAAAACAAAAGAGAAAAATATATAGGCAAACTTTTCTAATATTCTTAGTTTCTTACCGGGAGCTAGTGCATTCCTTTGTCTTCTAACCATGTTCATCCCAAAGAGGCCTTGAGCATTTTTGTACAAGTTTAATTCTTGGAGAATCTTATCTTGAGTTCCCAAATTCGGAACCAACCTTGCTATGCAATCATATAAACCCTGGACAACTTCCCTACAATCTTCGATGCTTGGGTTTGAATAATAAATTTCCGGATTTAGAAAATGCCCGGCCGCATGCAAAGGTTGGTGAAGTTGGCATTCCCATCGTGTATCAATAAACTTGAATGCCATTTCATAATTCTCCTCTTTATGTCCAAAGCTTTTAGCAATGGCTTCCTTAGCTCTATCCATGGCCTCATAAATATAACCCATTGGAGGCTTCTTTTCTCCATCAACAATCCGAAGAACCTTAACAAGAGGGCTTGCCAACTTAAGAGAGTAGAGAACATTCTTCCAATAGCTCTCTTGTAAAAGGTAGGATGCCATGTTCTTCCCTTTTGCTTCCTTAGACCATTTACTCTCATTCCATTCTTGTGAAGTTACCATCTTCCTCAACACATTTCTTTGCTTGTGAAAAGAAGAAAGAGTGATAAAGGAAGTGGCAAATCTTGTGATAGCTGGTCTATGCAAATTTTTTTGACTCGTGAACCGCCTCATCATGTTAAGAAGAGGAACGGAGCTATGGATGTAAGCATTGATGAACATGCTCTTCTTTAATGCAATCTTGACCTTTGGAACTTGATTTCCAATATCTTCCAAGATGAGGTCAAGACAATGTGCGGCACATGGAGTCCAATATAGATGTGGCCTCTTAGCCATTAGCAACTTCCCTACATAAATTTATTTTAGCAAGAATGATGTAAGAAACTAAAAATGTAACCAAAAAGGCAAAGAACTAATTCAAGTCATTCAAAACTTTTAGAGAAGAATTCTTACCCGCCTTGACATAATTAGATGCATTGTCGGTCACCACTTGGACCACATTCTCCTCTCCAATTTCCTCCACCAAATCATCAAGAATTTTGAATAGAAGATCTGCATCCTTCACAACATCGGAAACATCCATCGATCTAATAAAGACCGAACCCTTAGGAGAGTTCACAAGAAAGTTAATAATGTCTTTTTGAACCATGGAATCACGCCATCCATCGGATAATATTGAACAACCCTTTTGAGCCCATTCTTTCTTGTTCTCTACCATTGCTTTCTCGGTATCCTCCACTTCTTTTTTGAGGAGAGGAATCCTTGCCTCATACATTGAAGGTGGTTTTAAACCCGGGCCAAATTGACCAATAGACTCACACATGACTTGAAAACTATCAAGTGTAAGTAAGGTAAAAGGAATAGCACCATCATAGAAGAATCTAGCAATATCCCTGCAAACTTTGTTCCTTAGATCTTTCCTACACATTTCATTTAAAGTCTTTTGCCTTCCTTGATCCTTCCCTTCCTTTCTTGCCTTCACAACATCTGCAGGATTAGGAGTGAAGAACATATCTATTGGACCTTTTGTCTTTGATCTCTTTGAAGGCATGCTATTACTACCTTTTGACCCACCACTTGTGAATTTTCCACCCTTAGGCATCTCAACACACTCATCATCATCATCTTCTTCATCAAAATAGCTTTGTGGCAAGCGTTTAGACATATCATATGCTTCTTTACTTGCCTTTTTAAGGTCCATGTAATCTTGGATTTCTTTCTTAACATGCTCGGGAACCCTTTGACAACCTAGTGTGTTTCGATGCCCACCAACTAGATGTTGTTTTAGTCGGAAAACACCCCCGGTGGTTCTCACTCCGCAAAAATTGCAAAAGAAATTATTTCTATTTGTTGGATCTTGCTTCCCATACTCCCTTCCGGGATCTAACGATTTAGAGGAAGCCGAACCCGAACCCGAAGTGTTACCGGTTGGGTTTGAATCCTCCATTTAACTCATCGTTTCAGCTCTCAAACTAAAATTCCATAGCAATCAAGGAAATAGTTAGTGAGACACTAATCACTACTAGCATTTTACCACAAAAAAAAGACAAAACAGAGGTAATTGCTAGCTGCCACTCATCAGTAATTGGTAATTGCTATTTGCTTCCCATATTTCTATTTGTTGAGCACTGCCACTGACCACAAAATGGAAAATTTGGTTGTTGCAAATTTAACAAAAAAAATAATAACATTTCTAACCCATATTTCTGTTTGTTGGCCACTGCCCTACCCAGCAAAATGAAAAAAAAAAGTGACATTTGGTGTTGAAGAAGGACAGCAGGCTCGAACAGAGGAGGGAGGCCGAGACAGAACAGAGGAGGAGAGGCCAGCAACATGAAAACAGGGGAGGAAAGCTGATGAAAATGGCTCAAACAGAGACAGACATGGCCGAAAGAGAGGATGAGAGCTTAAGGGAGAGAAAAACGAAAAAAAAGGAGAAGAAGGCGACAGCCATGGCCGCTGGTCGACTGTAGCAGAGAAGACGCAGAGAAGCACGAAGAAGAGAAGAAGAACAACAGGACGAAGAAGAGAAGAATAGAAAGCATACACATACCTGGTCGACTGAGAAGAAGGCTTCGACTGAGAAGATTTAAGGCCTCTAGGGTTTTGAATGGTGGAGCAGAGCCGAGCTAAGAGTTGAGGTGAGAGCTGAAGAAGGCAGCCAAAGCAACGTTTCATTATTTTCATCCAATTCTTTCTTTTTTTTTTCGAAAGAAGCCTTAAGTTCTTCTAGGCGCGCGCCTGGCTCGCCCTGCGCCTCGGCTGAGGTGCACGCTTCACGTGGCTTCGAGGATGGGCGTCGCCTGGGTGTGGGTGAGGCGCCAGCCTGTGCGCCTCTCGCCTAGGCACTCCTAGGCGCGCCTCACCTGCGCCTTTTCAAACTAAGGCAACAAGTTTCCTCAATTTCCATTTGGCGGCTTGCTTTCCGTTGTCCTGTTTCATCCCATGTTTAAACCTCCTGAAGTTTCTATTTCCCTGAGAATTGGATCCTCTAGGGCCAAATTCCTCCTTTACTTGGTCCTTCTCTCTATTCTAAATCTCAATTTTGCTCATGATGTGGGCTATTTTCATGGCCTTCTAGTACATTTCTTGGAAACTGTCATAAGTATATCCTGCTATTATCTATTTCACTTCCCCTTTTAATCCCTGTCGAAGTGCTCCATTCTTATTTCTTTGGTGGCCACTTGATTTGGTGCAAATCGGCCCAGCTCATTGAACTTCGTCGCACATTCTATTACGCTCATTTCTCCTTGCTTCAAGCATAAGAACTGTCGCTCCTTAACTCTTCTTACATCTTGAGGGTAACATTGAGCGTCCATTAAGGTTTTCATTCAGTTTTAGGTTAACACATATTCACCTACCCTAGGTTTCACTGTCCCCCCCAGAATGCAGCTTCTTTTTCAAATTGATAGGTGGTTAGGTTCCCTTGAACCTCTCAGGGCACTCCATGATCTCAAATAAGTCTTCCCTTCTCCAAAGCCACTCATCGTATACCATAGGATCTGCCCCACTTTCAAACTTGGGAGGCTTAGGCTTATTAAACTAACATATCATCTCCATGGCAGTTGGCTCTGGTATGAGTTCACGTCGAGGAGGCATCTGTCACATAATTACACAAAGGATCACTTAGTTCTAATTTCAACTAGGGGTTAACACGCAACTACTTTAAGACTAATAGGGATAGGCTTCTTTAGCCTTCCTCTATCCCACTTATAGGCTCGAAGGGCAATGCTCTCACACCTTTGCAAGTGCAGTTGTATCCTTTCTCTTGATGTGACCAATCATCTTCTCTTGATGTGACCAATCATCTAAGCCTTACTCTCGTCATCTTATGCTCTTTAGGTGTCACTCATACTTTCCCTTTAAAAACTTTGTTACTGATCTCATCCAATCTTACGTAACTACACATCAATCCAATTCCACTCATCTCTCTTATAACCTGAGATCTTCTTATAACACAACACTCTAAACATATGCCTCCATTTTTGTCATCCCAGCCTCATATTGTGAAGCCAATGTCCTCATTGATATCTTCGTTGCCTTGTATGATCAATCCAAGTATTTAAACTTCTTACTCTTCGGTATCATCACATCAATGGTGACTTCCTCCCATGCCTCTTCATTCTTTTCTCTTGACTTACATTCCAAGTACTCAATCTAAAGCAATTAGACTCCAAAATACGTCTCTACTTTTCTAACATATTGTTAGGTTCCTTCAAGTGTCTCTATGTTAAGACAATATAGGTAGCAAACAACATTCACCACGGTATTTCATCCTACATGTCATTTGTGAACTCATCCGAGACAATTGAAAAAGGGCTTAAAGCCAATCCTTGATTTAACCTAATATCAACAAGGAAGTCCTTTAGGTCTCTTTCTAGCATCCTAATCCTTAGTCTTCACTCTCTTATACATATCTTCAATAAATATAATAAAAAGGTAAATAATTCTTTCTTCACAATTCCAACACACTTCTTAAGGCACCCTATCACAAGCCTTCTCAATATAAATGAATACCATATGCAAATCCTTTTCTTCTACTCCTCTAGGATTTCATAAGTCATCTCATAAGATTCATCGCTTTTGTAGTTGATCTTCTTGCAATGAAACCAAATCGCTTCACAAAAATTAAAGTTCCCCTCCTCAATATTTTCCCCATTATCCATTGCATGCCAGAATATAACAGTACTCCATGCGGCCAACTAGAGAGCTAGATAAACAAGGTCGACGATGTGAAAAACCATCCTACACTACCATTGAGATGGAAAGGGAAGAACCAGCATATACATACATATTATAAATTATACACTTGTTAATACAAGCAATACCAGGCAAGCCATGATCACATAGGCACATAAGTCATGTATCTTCACATAGCACATGCCTATTATGCTATCTAAATGCATAATGCAAACCTATGGCTCTGATACCACCTAATGTAACACGCCTAACCCGAGGAGGGGTCACACTGCTAGGACGTCCTAGAAGGAAATTCTTAAGACTCTTGAAGATTAAACGTTTGGATTAGCATTTAGATAGTTATTCTGGAACAAAACTACAAGAGTTTCCCCTGTTTTAGCAACATCTTAGGATCTTAGCTTGGCTAAGGGTACCTGTAACCTGGGAATAGGGTATAAGATTTGCTAAAATATCCCAAATTCAACCCCTCGGGCCACTCGTCCGGGAATAATCACAAGTAAACAACTAACAAGCTGGGGTCATAATGAAATATATACAGGTATAGAGCTGGCTACATGCTTCCACATACAAAAATGAACTTAAATATTTACAACGTGGCAGATCGAGCACTTGCAAAGCTGGCAAAAGACTTCTGATGGGTCGACATCAAAATAACTTCAGAATGTTTCTTATACCTGCTCAAACTGAACCTAGAAAAAGGGAATAAGTAAAGGGATGAGCAACCACACGATCAGTGAGAACTCCCCCACCCTTAAAACCAAAACCATTTACAGGCATTAATACCAATAATAGTCACATATCATGTATTTGTATACTACTATCATATTAGGCAATCAAAGTCCCCATGGAAGGATTACCTCTCATATACTTCATGCTAGCTCCTCAACTCATTCTTAGGTCCTTAATGACCAACCTTCCTTTCTAACAAGCATTCAGACACATAATCAAGTAGCACAAGAACGAATATGATGCTTTCAAACACACTTGTGAAAACATGGTGACTCTTGTTATATTCCAAGAACAGCTGACAAATCACGCTAACTTCTTTGAAACTTACAACTCCTTTAAAAGCTTCTAAAACGTCCAAATTGGTAATAAAGGCTTTGCAGGAAACATTCTTTCTTAAGATATGTACCTTTAAAAGCTTAAATGCCCGATGTATTACTAGGATGTAACCAAACTTCATTTGAAATTCCATTTAAACTATACTCAGAACACGTTCATAAAATATATGCAGGTTACGTACATTTGAAAACTTTCTTTCTTTTCTTAAAAACACTTTACTCGACCTCTTGAGGCTCATATTCTTTAAAAGAACTTATTTCGTAATGGTCCTTGAATGAACCTTAGAAATCTTTCTTTTCTGAACTGCTTAAAATGGCAAAATCTCAAATTTCCTGTTCATTAGGAACTTACTTATAACATAAAAATATCTTATTGTGCTGGCTAGGGAAGGTCAACACCGCCCTTAAGTGAGATCGTCACTGTTAACCTACATCATCCCCGGGGCATTCATACGTAACTTTTGGCCAAAACGCTTCTTAGTAGAGCAACTCTAACCTCGATACTGTCTTCTGTGGGGCAACAGCTCATACTAGGATAACCAGATCCTGAATCCAATCCCCCTCAAGGTTTTCATACGCGTCACATATCAGGAAACAACTCACACCAAGATAATCATATCTTGAGTCCAACTCCCAGGAGCAGCACAAGCCGTCTTTGCATCCAGCTCCCAACATTACCTTAGGGGGAAACAGCTCATGCCATCTTTGCATCTAGTTTCCAGGAACAACTCATAGCAAGATAATTCATATCTTGGGTCTAGTTTCTACCCTCAAGGTCTGGCCACTTGCCTAGCACTTTTTTAGCGTTTAAAATCGCATTTATTTTCCCTTTTACAGTTGATTACTTTTCTAAAACAAAACGAACATAACCTTTCGAAATGTTTATAGCTCAATTGTTTTTGGCTTAAAAACTTCTTATAAATGGAATAAGTTTGCTAACCCATAAATCGACTTTGTTTTTAACTCAAAAGCTTCTCATAAACGGAATAAGTTTGCTAACACATAAATCAACTTCATAAATAACTTAAAAGCTTCTTATAAATGTAATAAGTTTATTAATATGAAAATCGACTGCCTTTTTAAACTTAAAGGTTTCTTAAAGGCGTAATAAGCTTGTTAACATGTAAAACGACTTCGTTTTAGACTTAAAGGCTTCTTATAAATGCACTAAGTTGGCTAATACTTAAAACGACTTCACTTTAAACTTAAAAGCTTCTTATAAAAGCAATAAGTTTGTTAATACATCAAACGACTTCGTTTTGAAACTTAAAAGCTTCTTATAAACAAAATAAGATTGTTAACACGTAAATTGCCTTCGTTTTAAACATAAACCTTCTTATAGAGGTAATAAGCTCACTAACACGTAAATAGGCTTTGTTTTTAACTTAAAATTTCTTATGAACGTAATACGTTTACTAACTTGTAAATCGACTCCTCTTTTAACTTTAAAAGCTTCTTGTAAACGTGATACGTTTGCGAATCCGTAAAACGACATCGCTTTTAACTTAAAAGCTTCCTATAAAAGTAATACGTTTGCTCATTCGTAAAACAAAACCCATTTGGAACTTAAAGTACTTAGTTAGCGTTTAATTCAAACTAGGTTCGTAATAAAATCCTCAATTGTCATTTTGTAACTCGTTTCAACACCTTTTAAGACTCAAAGGAGGGTGTATAAATAAACTGAAGGCCCATAACATTCCAAACTTGCTACCCTTCAAAACTTAAAGCACTTGACTCTTTTATAAAGCAAACAAGGTTCCTTCGTAAACTTTCAATGTAAATGCTTCTTAAAAACATCATGGGTTTACTAGCTCTCAACTCGAAACCCAAAGGAGGCTTAAATAAGCAATTAGCATACAAGTCAGGTAAATTTTATAATTAGCACCTTCAGATGCCCTTTTTCAGGTCGTTTAAATCCTTTTAAACACAAGGAAAAGTCGTACACAAACCAATGCCTTAAAACATTTTCGAACTCACCTTTAGTTCGCTTTTAAACTTCCTAAACCTGCTGACTATTCAGCCGAGTTACTTATTGAGTAATTCGACGATTTAAGATTTTTTATAAGTTGCAAACATTTTCATAAACTACCAGACAATTGGTAAGTACTTAAAGGCATTTGAAATCATGAAAACATGTGTTTAACAACCGTTCTTAAACACGTCTGAATTTCAAAAACTATCCACTTAATGGCACGTAGCACATTGACGGGAAAACAACGGGGTTCAAAACTGGCACATTTAAGCACTTCAAAGCACAATTCAGCAGAGTTTACTCAATAAGCCACACATGGCCTCGCAATTCACATGATTGAGGTAATCACAACCCAGGCTCCCTCCTCACACAACACTGACCACAAGAACCTAAAATTCCTCAACAATTCCACCTGGAGCCATCCAACTACCAACTCAATTTAACATTGTCATAACTAAACCAATAACTCATAAAACCATCATATATAAGAATAGCGTTGTCATAAATAGCCTAATATAGAAATTAAACGCAGTTGTACTAATTTAGCGATTGCTTCTAAACAGAAACCACATGCTCTACTAATGCCTTAATTCGCCCAATTAGCATTTTTAAACTTGAAACATGATTCAGGACTAATAAACTGACGAAGTGACAACATTAAGGCGATAATCTAATTATTAATAATTTAGTGAACTTTCAAACTGTCTAGCTATTAATAATCTAACTGCAGTTTCAACATGCAATTAACCCACAATTAACATCATGTTCGTAATTTCGTCAATTTCAATTCTAAGTTCACCTAAACTGATTCCTAACCTCAAATCAACATGCGATAACTAATTTAGTTAAAATCATTGAAATTAAAAGTAATTTAGGAGTAAAAAAATCCTCACCTCGATTCCAAGCTAGGTGTTCGATTCGAAAGCTTGACCAGCTCGACTTTGGGTACTTCAAACAGCTCCAAACTCCAGCCTTGCCCTCGAGTCACGCGAATAGCACCAAGCTCACGCCCAAACTTCCAAATTCAAACCCTAAAACGAACCCAACTTCACTTACTAATTTGATATTGAATTAGGTGTTTGTAAATGCGAATTTTCACTCCAATTTATAGAAGATTGAAAGCAACTAGAAGCTAAATTGCATTGCCATACATGGGCATGTGTTCGTGCCCCCATTTCGCCGCCTAGACCCACCGTAAACATGGTGGGTTTGTCCGAAACCTTGCCCAAATTCACGCCAAATGGTGACTAGGTTGTGGGGGAGGTCGAATGGGTAGGTTTTGCATAATGGAGTGGCGAAAATTCTCTGAAAATGGAGCTTGGAGGCCATAGCTACGGTGGAGGAGAGGACGAGGAAGATGAAGACTTAGAGAGAGAGTAAGATGTCGTGAATTGGGGTCCCAAGTTGTATCATATAAGACATCGCTAGTCTAATTCATAACCCGAATTCTAAACCCAAATCGATAATATAATATTTCATTGATTATTCGATCCCAGAAACTATTTAGGTTCGATTCAATAAACATCGAACTATTTCTAAGGTTGATAACCTAATCGTATTCGAGTTCCTAATTGATTTAATAAGCGTTAATAGTGCTTATTAGAAATCATTGAAGGATTTTCAAAACTAATAATAATAATATTATTACTAGCGACAAAATTATTCTTTTAGTAAAATCATCTCTCACATAGACACTTCAATAATTAACTTAACTCGTGTCGTTAAATAAAATATATTTTTATAACGTAAAAAGGCGTTACGAATAGCTTAACAGAAAATAAGGTACGCGGGCCTTACAACAGCCCTGGCGAAAAGGAAATTAAAAAAAAGAGAGAGAGAAGAGGGGAAACAGGACAGGCCTGACCCACGTGACAAGAAATGAAGCGCATAGATCATGTGCCCCTCACGTGATTACTTAAATGAAATGAAGCAAACCGAGTCCAACCCACGCATGCAAACAAAAAAATGGGACAAAAATAGGCCAGGCCCCTGCGCAAAAGAAGGACAGAAGGAGGTCTCACGTGTCACTTAAATGAAGTCGGTCTGGGCTCTGGGCAAAAGCATATCAAACGCTGGCCCAGCCCATGCGTGAGGACAAAAAAAAAAGGAGAAGAAGGAAAAGAGAAGCACGTCTGGGCCAATTCGGGTGCCACAAAAAGGAAAAAAAAGAGATGAGTGAAGAGCAGGTCAGGCCTGCATCTGAAAATGAGAAGAAGGGCTGGACTTACATGGTCCAACTTTTTTTTTTCTAATTCTTTGACAAAAAATTGTCATTTGCTAAATATTTTCAAAAAAAAAACAAAAGAGCCAATCAAAGCGTATTGAAATTTCATTCAAGGTATTTATCATGAACATATGATAGAAGGAAATCAAGATGACGGTCACGCTTAAACGATAAGTCTCGTACGTGACCTAGTCTCAAGGGGGCAATTTGTAAGCATTAAAATTTATTCGTGTCGTACCAAAATAAAATAAAATAAATTATGTGGGCCAACCCTTTTAATTAATTTAATCAGGCTTAAAAGACTCACAAATCAGGCCCAAAAGACTCTCAAGTCAAGCCCAAGACGAAATCCAAATGACTTCCAAGTCAAGGCTTAGTCAAACCTCAAGATGAAGCCCAAATCAAGGCTCAAAACGACTACCAAGTCAAGCCACGACCTAAAGCCTGAACAACGTCCAAGTCAAGGCGCGATCGAAACAAGGTTAAAGCCAAAGTCAAAGGTCAGTGCCTAAATTGAAGCCAAAGGTCAACGCCTAAATCGACTCTCAAGTCAAACGTCAAACGGCTCTCAAGTCAATGTCCGGTCCAAGTTCGAGGCAACTTTCAAGTCAATGCTCAGCCCAAACCCGAGAGACTCCCAAGTTAAAGTCAAAATCAAAGTCAAAGCAAATGAAAGTCAAAACAATCCAAAGTGAGGCCTAATTGAAAGACCCAGACCCAAAACCCAAGTCAAGGCTCATCTTGACTTTTAAGGGGGAGGGGGAGGTTTTCCTATAAATAGGACCCTACCCCCCTTGATTTAAAGATTGGAAAATCCATTCAAAAAAGGAGATAAAATCAGATGATCATTGTATTCATAGAGATTGTACTCATACATTCAAATCAATATAAAATTCAATCTTGTATCCAAATTCCTACCTAATTCATTTAGATTTGTAATTTGTGATTACAACTTCATTACTAATTTGATTCAAAGTAAACATTCATATTAATTAACAAATAGGTTGAACATATGACAAACAGAGCCAATTTCAATGCCTGAAAACATAATCAGTACATAGGAGTCGATTCATTAACAACTTACATACATTTGCCAAACCATTCCAATACACATTGACCTTCCCAAATCTTCTGATTTCATTGACAATATCATAATAAAGATACAAACCACAACATATAGAGCAGTCAATATTTTTAGAGCAACATAAATCCTTGTTTCCATTAGCTTCATTGCCATTTTTGTCCCTTTCACTTCCTTCCAGATTTAAATCGACATGCTCTGATTTTCTTCTCCTATGACATCTTGAATGCTTTGCATCGTGTTAGGTCCATGACTTCCTGCCTTAGCTTCACACATCTTTCCCTTTGGAGCTGCTCACTTCAAAACTCACCATAACGACAACACTTATAATAGGGTCAACTTGAGTTTGTTGCTGAGTTTGAAATTTAGTATTGTAGTGTAGTGTTCTCCAAGCACTGGGGAGATCTTCCATACCAAGAGTTACTAGACCCCTCCATTCTTATAGACCATCAGATGAGTTAATTTAGCTTCAGAAAGACGATGAAGTTGCAAAAAATCCAATGGCAGGCGAAGAATCGAAAATAACAATTTGCCTTTGCCTTTGCCCTTGAGATTTTCCTCGAATTTAGCTATGGACGATCTTGACCTCTACTTCAAACTAAGCTGCAATGAAACTGCAGTAATGGAGCTTAATGAGAAAGATTGGAATTGTTTTGGGATGAAAGAGGTAAGCTTAATGGAAACTTTTTTTAATGTTTTATATATTGATGCTAGTCTGACAACAAGAAACTCCAAAACTATAAATTGGTCAGTTACATGTATCACTTACCATTTTCACCATTTAAGTTAAGCCACCTCAGCATGTCCTCGAAAATTCAAATTTTAAGCCTTCAGTTTTTTCCCTTCCAACGGTGAGGGTACTAAATAATTAGGTCGAAAAGGAGAGGCTTGAAAAAATTAATGACATATAGGTTAGGGTATTACAAAGTCAACTACTTCCCAGATAGTAACAGACATTATATCTTCATCAAATGCCAACTCAGGAGAAAATGGAAGTACTGGTGAGAAACAACTTGAAGTCACATAATTAAATGACTAAATATTCCCCTATTGAAGGATATTCAAGCATGAATGCTACTATCCGCAAAATCCCTGCCCTACTCTGTTAGAAGAACCGTTAGAATCACATAAGCGATATATTAGATATTGTGATGTGTGCCAATGGAACAAAAGTGAGCATGTTGCTTACTGTTGCCTGACATAGAGCTAGGTAATAGGTCAAGTTCGTATTTGTATCAAATTTAAACGGTTGAGAGTTCCTCAACCTGAATCTAACCCGTTTATTAAATTGGTTGAAAAATCTTGACCTGTACCCATTTAATTTTTAAACGGGTTGACCCACTTAACACATTTATAATAAATAGGTTGAGTTTAGTCAACTAATTACTCATTTACGCATTTAACATTTTCAACTAATATGTAAGTACATAGAGTTAAAACTTAAGTTTTCATTTGTCACATTAAACAATTAATCTCTAAAACTTCTCTGATTCATCATAATTCTCTTTTTTTTTAAATTTTTGTATTATTAATCATCTAATAAAGAGGTAAACACGTAAATCACAAATGGAAAATTGAGTTGACTTATTTAACCCGTCTAATTAAACCAGTTAAACAGATACTTTTTCATGTCAACAATCTCTATCTGAATCTAACTCATTTAATTATACGGGTTGAACATGCCAACCCATTTAATTAAACGAATTGAAAATTTATACCCAAACCCACTTAACGTTGTGTCGGTTTCGAGTCGTTAATCGTGTCGAATCAACTTTGCTGAGCTTTACTATCTACTAGAATCTCTTCCTATTCCATAAAATGTGTGGACAAATATAGAATTACAGATGGGTAACTGAGGTCTAGAGGGAAGAAGCAATTATAGTCATAGTGGATCGCTTGTTAAAGTAAGTGGATCGGTTGTTAAAGTAAGGTCGCTTCATTCCCGTGGGTCACTCTTAAATTGCTCGGTGGGTTGCACAAGCATAGACAAAACATGTGTTTAAGATAGATGGGATGCAACAAGGAATAGTCAGTAATCAGGACCTAATATTCCTAAGTGTATTTTGGAAATCTTTTTTTATTACTCATGGGGTAGATCTCCATCTATCTTCTTATTGTCACCCATGAACAAATGGCCAGACTGGGGTCGGAAATAGATGTCTTGAAGCTTACCTTTGGTGCATGTGCAGTTCTTACCCCCTTGGTTGGAGCTACGCCGCTACGGGGTACCCATGAGCCAAGTTGTGATACAATATCACCTTTCTTGTTGCAAGAAACATGACTCCATATAAAGTTACCTATGAGCAACCCCTGGGTATACATATTTTGTACATTGTTAGAGAGTTTTGGGTCAATTCTGTGGCCAGGTCCTTGCAAGTTAGAGAGGTGGTTATTAAGAACTTAGAGCATCACTTAAGAAAAACTCAAAATAGAATGACACAATATCCCTGCAAACTATTACATATACCCAGGAGCTTATGCTCCCGATCCATGTCAGTGCCACGTTATCATTCCATGTCAACCAATTTAATTTTTTAATAAAAAAAATAGTGTCAATTTCTTCCCATGGTAACCGAATTTCTTGCCCATTCTTCCCATGGTAACTGAATTTCTCATTTTTTTAAAAAAAGAAAATTAGCAGTTTCTTGCCACACTCCCATGATAACTGAATTTCTCAATTTTTTTAAAAAATCTGGCAGTTTAAATATTCAGGTTATTCATCGAATCACCAAATATTGTTCATTGTCAGAATTCAGTTTGTTCATTATGTTAAATATGTTTGTTCATGGTAAATTATGACTTTGTTCATGTCGCTTAGCTTGTGTACACATGTTCAATATAACACTTAATCAACTGTGTTAACTTAATATTTTTTTAAGGGAAAAAATTATTATTACTCAAATCACTCAAGTTTGTTCACTAACAGAGGTGGGTGTGTTCATTAACCCATTCACTAAGAGTTTTTGGTACAATTTGCTCATAAGAGTTTTTGGGTTTGTTCATCGCCAAATCTAGATTTGTTCATTAGAGTTGTCAAGCTTGTTTGCCACATTATAATCACATAACAGAGTTTTAATAGATTTTTTAGTTTTATAATAAGGTTTCTTTATTGGTAAAAGTTATCATTGTTTTATTTTGTTTATTTAAATTATTCACCAAGCTCTCTTCAAGTTTTTCCTTGGATGTCTCGGTAATGTTCACTGAGAGTGAAATATTTGTTCATTATCTATCATGAGGTCGTTCACTGAAGGTGGTTAATTTGTCCATTATCTATCATGAGGTTGTTTGTCGTCCACGTGAGCTCTTTGTGTTGCTATTGTATCCGCCCTTATTGATTTCAAGCACCTATTATACAAATTGATTCTCACATGAACATCCTTTGATGTTATAATGAACTCAGTGTCCCTTCTCAGTAATGCAATTATTTAGCGTTATAATGAACAATGTTTAGAAGAAGTTGGAACAACGAACATGATTCAGGTGATTCAAGTACAAAATAGTTATTTTTATTGAAGACATATTGAAAATCACTATTTTAGCAATGGATGTTATCTAATTGTTTTTTGGAGACATTTCATATGTTAAAAAAAAAAGAAAAAAGTGAACAGAAAAATTCATGAGATTTCACTAATTTGGCTTCAGCTCTAGTGAACAAGCTGTGCTTGAGTAGTGAACAAAATTATTAGTGAACTAGAACTATTGTCTCAAAAGTTTTAACTAGGTAATTAATTATGAAGACATCCTCATAAAAAAAAATTTTAAAAAAAGCTACGAGGCTTGTTAATTTGGTAATAGCTGTGGTGAACAAATTCAGTAGAACATTGACAAAAATAAATATTGTAATGAATACCACAAACATGAATACTAAAGAAGCCAAGTGCACAAACTTTGGAAGTTTGGTGAACAATTCTTCTCTTATGTATGAATAATCAATGTCTTGCCAATAAGATTAGAACTATTACAATCTAAAACAACAAAATATGTTCTAATTAAAACATGTGACACTATTTTGTCTAATAAAAAGTCTTTTTTAATACGAACAAAACCAAAATGACTCCAAACTCAAAGTGCTATTGGTGTTGAGCTTTATGGCAGCTCTATCTCTCTTACTCCCCACAGATTGGTTGTTGGCTTTGGAAGCATATTGGGAGAGAGTGCGTTCCTTTTTGTTTCTCCATGGTGGGGGCATTGGCTTAAACATTGTTATCGACCTTGTACGCTAGTCACCATCAACAGCTGGTGTAACATTAGACCTAAGACAAGAGATAAAATCAATAATCAATGAGACAATATTAGCATATCAATGAACAAATAGGACATTAACAGTGAACAACCTCATGTCATTGCAATTAGATAATAAATGGTGGCCAGATTTTTGACTCAGATGACATGCATCCAAGGTAGCTTATATAGTGAACAAATTGAGTTGGGCAAATGAACGATCTTCATTCCATCATCCAAATCAAATTGTCAATGATTTTCTTTTTGTTTATTAGCAGTCTTTTCTTTGAGAATTTAGTTCATCAATTTCAGAAAATAATCAAAAACTATATGACACACTAACATCAACCCAGATGCACCTTAGAGGATGTTCTCTTGAATCATATAGTAGTAATGAATAGTTCAGATTTTGACCAAAATCAGCGTTTTTGAGAGATTTACTTGATTAATTTCAGAAAATGACCAAAGTCAAATTATTAAACCTAAATTGCTCTATCTTTTGAAAATTGAAAATAAAATTGTGTAATAATCTATCACCTGTTTTGCATTTATAGGTTCTGATGCGTTGTCCTACCGATTTGGATTTGATCACCCAAGGAACTTTTAACAAGATCAATAGGTTCTTCACTTTTTCCAGAACTATCTTCCTCTGTTGATGAGCATAGTTGTTCATTATACCGCGTTGGACTTCCAATCCTTCGTCGCATCTCTTGAATTGCTCCATTATTGTTTGCAATTAAGATGCAGAAAGAGAAGAAGAGAACGTGAGGAAAGAAGCAAACAGTGAAGATGAGGGGGGAGTGGAGCGGGGTGAGAGAGGACGTGAGGAGGGGTGGGAGGAGACTGGAGAGAGAACTGGTGGGAGGAAAGAAGACATGAGAGGGGTGGCACTAGAGATAACGTGATAATATTCTTGGGTAGATGTAATTGTTTTTATTTTTGTTAATTTTTTAATTATATAACTGACTTGGATATATCGCGTCGATATAGCAATGAGAGTATATACTTTCATATGTATAATATATATATATATATTGTTGGAGGTACATTTGATAGTGGTGAAACATTCTAACATTTGCACATCTCTTTACTATGTTTTTCTTTTACTTTTCTAAAAAAATGTATTTAGCCACTATACTGAGTAAATATCAATGAACCTCCTTTTTTTCTTCTCCTACCTTCTCTTATTTTCTCTCTTTATTCCCTTTCTTCTCTTCTCTTCTCTTCTCTTCTCTATTGGAATTAAATTAGAGGTCCCTTGCAATCCAAACATTATTTAACTTGCATTTTATTTCTTTTTTAACAAAATGCATTTTACTCGTTAACAACACATTCCCTCTCCAAATAAAGGCAAAATCAATATGTAATTTTGTTAGCCTCTCGTATTTTTGTGATTGCTTGTTTAATAATAATGAAAGGAAAATAAAATCACTATTTATATCTAAACTATGTTATAACACACATCAATTGTAGAAATAATTATGATTTGAAAATAAATATAAATAAAATTAAAAATATAAAACTTAATTAAATTTAGATAATAACTTTTCACATAATATTTTTTTAATATTCTTGGTTCATGATTTAAATATTAGATTTTGCATAAATTCTATGAAAATACTAACACAAAATTGAATTATGATCTATATGTAGTTGTCTTGAATAGAAAAATAAATGATAATTTTCATTCTGATCCTATGACTCATGTCTGTATGTGTATTATCTAAAACTATGTATAAATAGTTTGTAAGCCTATCATATGCTAAAAAAAAAAGACCTTGCTCAACAAATTAATGTAGGATCTTACTAACACTTTTAATTTCTAAATGAGTATCACTTTTCCATTTATCTAAGTTATATTCTTATTGAGATATTTATGAAATAATTAAGCATAAATATTTTATTCTCAAGCGTTATTTGAATTATTTCAAGTTCTCAAGAGTCCATGATCCTTGTAAATAGTAACTACATTGTCTTCTGGTACAATTTGCACAATGAATTTGAGTTGATTAACATAGAAGTGATAATTTTTGAAAGGGTACGTTAAATCATTATAAAATTATTTTCTTTTACTAGGATGAATCCCATGCTTTGCACGGGTTTTTATTAATATCTATTTAATAATAATAAAAACAAAAACCTATCATTGCTGACATTTAAGATGTAATGTAAAACACAACAATTATAGATACAAATAAAATTTTAAAATAAATAAATAAAATTATAATAATTCTAAAAGTATAATAATTTATCATTTTTGACATCATATTTTTAAGATTCTTGATTCAGGATTTTAATATTAGATTTTGCATAAATTTTAGAAAAACACTAACACAAAAATGAACCCATAATGTATACATGGTTGTGTTTATGATTTTCATTTTAATCATATGACTCATGTATGTGTACAACCTAAAAAAAAATCATAATAATTATTAATACTTTTATTATTTTATACCATATTATAGTAAACATTTTTGACCTTGCAAAACTATTTGTTATAAACTATTTTTCACTTCTAAAATTTAGTATTAAAAGAGCGCATTAAATCCTTATTATTGTGACACTTTGGATTAAAGTTAATTTTTTTTAAAAAGAAGATAGTCAATGATAACGTAACATTTGTCAATCTACCATTAACTTACTCATACCATTCTATATTAAATTTTAGTATTAAAAGAACGCATTAAATCCTTATTATTGTGACACTTTGGACTAAAGTTAATTTTTTTAGAAAGAAGATAGCCAATGATAACGTGACATTTGTCAATATACCATTAACTCATTCATACCATTCACTTTCATATCATATACTAGGTTAGACTTTGTGCTTTGCATGGTCATGATTTAATATACATTTTGAGAATTTATCGATAGTATGAATAAACCAAAAACTTTGTTTAATTGGAGCCATGTAGTCATCTTCAAAAAAAATTTGAGAAAATGTAAGGTAAAAGATTGGAAAATGATGATTTTAATTTTAAAAAAAAGAAGAGAAAAAAATTTGATTTCATTATTTAATTACAGACAATAATTAGTAAAAATTTTATGAAAGAACTACATAGATATTTATTACATTTTAAAATATAAAAAATCTTTTCTTTTTCAATTCCAAAAAAAAAAAACTACTTCAAATGTGATTTGATTTTTACATTTAAATTCAACATTGTTAATGACCTTTCAATGCATTTCATTATATTAAAAGTTAATATGCTAATTAACAGTCCTTTAATTGCCAATTAAATTACTTATGTAAAAGAGGACCTATGAAGAATACGACCCTTGTCATCCACATCGCAAATTATTCATTTTTTAATAGTAGCATTTTACATTATTTTTAATCGTATATTGAACCATACATATATATTAAATTTGTCCTTTTTAATATTTGGTTAGAACAACACAAGTCCCATTAAAATTTAAATGGTTATGATGATATTTTCTACAATTAATTAAATGAATGCCTCAGCATAATGATCTATGCCATTCATGTTCTTATTGATAGTTTATTAATTTAGAAAATAGTGTTTGTAACGACTTACAATATATTGTAGAATTTTTTCCACTCATTGATTTAGTGTTCATTGTAATTTTCTGATCTTAAAACAAAATCAAAACTATTTTGAAATAATAAAAGCCAATAGAATGAACTACACTATACAATCATATGTGACTGCTTCCAATAAATTGAGTTAATTGAATGGTCAAATAATGCATTCTAGTAAAGTATTTCATATTCTAGTGACAATGTTGATTAGAGCAATATAATGGCATGATTTAATATATTGTATTGATGGATAAATGTTAAATTTAATAATATGGTTGGGATCATTTATTAGTTGTCATGAAATTATATATTTTATTTGAAAATTAAGCAAAATGATAAGATAACAATGACATCATCATGTTAAATCATTCACTTTTACATTATACATATGATATGATATGATTGTCTATTGACTTATGTCTATAACCGTCAAAACAATTGAATAAAAAATTAATACTTCTATGTTTTAGTTCATTATGAAATAAATTCGTTTTTGATTTCTCAACCCCTATAACTGATAGAATACATTAATCTACAACTACTACTATTTATAAACTAAATTTATTTGTAAAACCCTTTCTGACTTTTTAAATTGGTTGAGTAAAAGAGTACTTCCTTAGTATAACATTAATACTTTTGTTGCTTCATTTCATTTTATAGTAAAGTCATTTTTAGTTTTTCGAAACTATTTATCATAGACAAAACCTAAATGTAAATTATTTTCTACTTTTAAAATGTAGGGCACCTTAAATCCTCATTATTATGGCGCTTGAATTGGGATTAAAGAAAAAAAATAAAAGAATAAGAAAGAGGTTATCTTCAAATATGGAACTAATGCTTTTGCATTCACTAATTAATGCTTTGGGCTATGTTCGGTAAAATTAGCGGTTTAAGTAGCAGATAGTGATTCATGTAGCGGATAGCTATTTAGTAACGGATAACATTTCTAATTTAGCTGTCAACGGATAGCTATTTCGATGAGCAGTTAAATAAATGTGCGTTCGGTAAATTTAACTATTGAATCAACTAATTAATGTAAATTGACATAAAAAGATATAAATAATTTCCAAAGATAAAATTTTCGAATGATGTTTTTAGAAAAAAAATATATGAAACGCTACTTTTGAATGCAAAACGTTAATACTATTAGCTTTTCAAAAACACAACTTAAAATACTAAACACTACTTGAAATGCTAGACAAAACACTATGTTACTGATGGAATCCTACCTAGCCAATACCAAGTTCATGAAGATTCAAGCCCCACACGCCCAAGAACAAGGTCCCAAGTGAAGAGAATGGCTCACATTTTGGAAGAAGAACAAGCTAGCACAAACGGGCTAACCGGTTCCAAAATGCCCGGTTTTGTGCATTTGATTTCTTAAGCTACATTGTAGCTTACGTGTAACATTTTTGCATTTTTTGAATCCTTTTGATGTTGTCTTGCAGGTCCAAGCATTCGTTTCAAGTCATGCATTCAAGAGGATAGAAGATCAAGGCCATTTGTCAAGCTACCCCGATTTGGCTAGTTTTTGCACAGTTTAAAACATTAGCCAAATTACCCTTCCAAACCCTTTTGAAACCTTGATTTCTTTAAGGGGGGGGGGGGATTATACACATCCTAAACATACCCCCCCCAGTTTAAAATACAAATCATGCCCACTTTTGCTAAGGAAAAACCAAGCCTGAAAACCAGCCCCAACCCGGCTTGAACCCGGTTCAAGATACCCGATTGTCTTCACTAGTAAACAGCCTCCATTTGCTGCATCTTGCAAGATTGGCACTCGTCCCAAGGCTGGCACACATTCCTAGACTTTCTAGAGAAGTGTAGACCAATGGGAGAAGGGCTGCAAGTGTGGATGTCTCTCCATTCCTGTTGGCTAGCCGAAATGTCTTGTTGCTTGCTTCCCATTGGACAGCCGAAAAGTGGCATGCAAATTTCGACTGATCCACATGCTTTCTAGTGTTGTTTTCAGCTTGCTTAGTCCTTAAACATTAGATTACTTGTTGTATAATTGGCTTGGACAAGGTTTGATTTGTAATTTGATGTATTAGGCTTAGTTAAGTAAGGTTGTAACTAGTTTAGCCAAAACCGGTTTTGTTAAGGCTAAACTAATCTTTTTCCTCCCTAGGGAGGAAAGTGACGTGGTCCCTTTACTCCTTTGCTGAATTATGTAAGCAAAGGCTGGCCATGGTTGCTAGACATTCCACATTTTGAAGAACAAAATCAGTTTGAGAGCATATTTCCTCTCTACCTCAAATTCTTGCTTGCTTATCTTAGTTTAGGCCAAACTAAGTGGTGTTCAAGTGAGTCTGAACCTTGATTAAGTGGTATTTCTGTATCTTAATCAAGCTTAAGGGCCCTAAACTCAAAGATTGGTTGTGATTTTGTATCCAATCTAGAGATTAGTTCTATCATGTCCTAGATTCATCTCCACGGTTTGCAAGTGAAGTAATTAGCTTGGTTAATTTAATTCCATTCACTTAACTTATCTTCCATACCCCATCACTCTCCCACTTCAAACACTTCCATTTCTATCTATTTTCACGGGTTATACTTCACAAAAGAGCAAAACCAAAGCCAACTTCAAGGGCACCGAACCGTGCTCTCTTAGACTTCCACACAGCCTTGTGACCAGCAAAGTGGCACGGTGTGGCCGTGCACCTAGGCACGACCGTGCCACCCTTGGCCGTGACAAGTCTTGTGTCTTTGCTTCCCTTTTGATGTGTGTGTTGCTTGGGTAGTGTTTTCCCTTGACATATACATCGGTTACCGAACACTAGAAACCACCTAATGAGTATATTAACTTAATCAAAACATCAAACACTACTCAAAACGCTGTTGTCGGGCACACTCTTGAACTATATAATCCAAAATTCAAAATTTGGAACTTTGTTTTGTTTCATGATAAGGAAAATAAGAACTATTATGTTAACAATAAAATGGTATTTTTTTTGTTTGAAAAACGAAAAGAAGATTTCACCTCCTTTCTTTTTTGTTTTTTAAGAGTCTATTTTGTCATTTCTAAGGTGGTTAATACTCATCAATCTACTATCAACCTATTCACTTATTAATACAGTCTCTCTCTCTCTCTCTCTCTCTCTCTCTCTCTCTGTATGCGTGCGTGTGTACAACAATAAAAGCAATATCTTTCAGTGTGGTTCCCATTTTTGTGGAGTATCAGGAGATCCAAATGTAAGCAACACAAATATGACTGCTCATAGAGGCCGTTTCCAATACTCTCTCTCTTTCTGTACATATATATACAGACGCACATACAAATATATAAACATATGCATGTACAGATACATGTACATATATGTATGACGAAGATCCTACTATAGTCAATTTTTTTTCAATCAACATAATAAATTTGCTTTGAACCGTTGATCTCATCCGATTGAATATGAACTGTTACTTTTGATATTGGATTTCATGCTATTTCAGGTCAAGGTTGAGAGAACTGACCCGGTGATCGACCCGGTCGACCGAGTGGGTCGATGGTTCAACCGGTCGGACCGTTTGGACCTGGTTTGGACCGATTGACCCGGTTTACCGTCCAACCGGCTTAGACCGACACAACCCGGTGAACCTAAAAATTTTTTTTATATATATTTGTTATATATATTTTTGTTCAAATTACTAACTAAAATCTAATAGAAAAGTTAAAAGTACAAAATAATAAAGAAGAAGAGAAATGAGAAATTTATTTATGATCCCACATTGATAGAGTAGAAGGTGATTACAAGACTCTCATTGCATAAATATAAGTTCTATTATAGAATGAGAACTGAAAAGTCCCACATTGCCAATTTGAGCATATTCTCAAACTTGCTAGCCTTATAAAAAAGCATGGAAGGCAAGTCAAAGATGATACAAAGTCATGGGCAATTAAAGCTATGTTTTGTAAAAGATCTCAAGGTTCTTGTATTTTTATCACCTATAATTGGCATTCACACTTCAAAAAAAAATAATATAATTTAGATATAAATAATATAGTAACACAATTAATTAGAGAGTCATGATTTTTTTGATTTGGACATAATGATTTGGTAAGCCATGCTTGAATATACAAATTACAAGAGTTTGATGATAAACAAAAAATATACATTTATTACATTAAACGAAATAAAAATTACAATAAACGAACTACTACAAAATAATGTGGAAGAAGAGATCATTAAATTATATATTTGATGAAAAAAATACTTTTTGACTTAACAACATAAATTACTAAAATCTAATATAAAAAAAGTTACAAGTACAAAATAATGAGGAAGAAGAGAAATAAGAAATTTAATTATAGTCCCACATTGATAGAGTAAAAGGTGATTGCAATACCCTCATTACATAAATATAGGGTTTGTTAGATTGTGAGAAATGGAAAGTCCCACATCGCCATTTTGAGAACATTCTCAAACTTGGTAGCCTCATAAAAAAATATGGAAGAAGAAGACAAGCCAAGGATGCTATTGAAGGGTTGAGTTGTGCTCAAAATCTTCATAGCCAAAAAAATATATTGATTTTATAAAGGGTTAGGAAAAACCAGTCCAACCGCGGGTTGGCCGGTTTGACCGGGTCAGCCGGTCCAACCGGGTTGTACCGGTTTTTTCCAGTTCAATAGTTTAAACGGTCTTAGAGAATTTCCGGACCGGTGCTGTGGCCGGTTCCCGGTCCAACCGGTTGAACCGGCCGGTCCGGTCCGGTTCTCTCAACCATGTTTCAGGTTGCCGTATACAGGATATCTGTGTTTCTCTCTCTTCAACCCCCCACAATTTAGAAGATTTTTTGGGTGGTAGATACGAACTAGAACTAGAACAGAGATAAGGAAGACAGCATATTAATCCAGCAGATAGGAAGCGTAAAACAATCAATTCACTCGTCAAACATGCAAGAATGAGCTGGAATGTGACCAAACTGCGTGCAACTCATACTTGTACATCATCCAATGGCGTCCATGGCCAGGTCCTCCTGAACCTGATACTCTGTATTTGCAATTTAAAAAAATAAAAAAAAGGGGAGTCATACTGTTAAATCTTGTTATTTCTGGTTATCGAAGTATCTATCACCCTAACTTAAAAATATACAAAACCATGGAAGATTGTTTGGAGCTTGAATATATCTTCCCCACGAAAGACTGTTGGAAAGCATTTTATGACGGAATACCGTTTGCACATAGTTGGACCATACGAAATCTGGCTGCCCCTTCTTTATGTCATCTCTACCAAAAAGAGGAAGAACCACTCAACATTTATTTTGGGATTGTAAACTAACCAAAATAACATGGTGGACATCTCCTTCAGGTATAATTATAGAAGCAAAATAACCCAACCGCAAGAGTCAATCTAACTACCTAAGCAGCTAAGCTCAGCAGCTGAAGCTCTAGCTAATACCAACATTTTGCTTACAATAGCTGTCCAGAATCAATGACCTAACTCAATGTTCATCATGGTCATTTGCATTTGCAGCCCATTCCATGACTCAAATTGCATTGCAAAAATCATCTGCGCAGTAAAAAAAAAACCCCTTGAAAAGGTCATAATACAGTTTCATTCATGAGGATATTCCAACGCAGCATATTGCAGGCCTTACCTTGTCTTCCAAGTTCAGTGGGCCTGGCTGGGAAAAGCAAAAAACTAGTGTGCGTGGGAATGAGTGAGGACTATCTATGAACCAGGGTGTAGTCACATGTGTAGCGAAACATAAAATTCATTCGTGGTTTACCAAAACTTACACAGGCAGAGCTGACATGCTATTCTAACTAGCAATTGAACCAAGCCCTTGGTACTGATAATAATGGGGAGCAGCCTCAACCAACCATGAAGGATCTATAGCGATAACATTACGCATATACCGACGGTCAGTTGAAACAAGAGAATGGTATACAACCCACTTTGGGTTCACTCTGCAGGCAAACAAAGTCATAAGGTTAAGCATGTGAAGAATTTATACATAAATAGATAACTTTTGTTTCTAATAGGGTCATAGAAGACCCATGAGGCAACGTTCCTCCAGCTCAGGCAAGGGAAGGAGAGATGCTTGGGTGAACCTGATGTCAGTAAACTAAATTCGGTACCCATATTACAAACAGGAGTGTCCAACAGAATGTAGCTAACATGGCATTTGCGCCACTAGCAGAAAATGTGCAGCATTCTTAGAAACACTGATGCATAACCTTCAGTTAATGCTAACAATGCAATTGCAAAGTGTGAGGCTTATCCTCTGCACTCTATGATCAACAAGTCAAAAAATTAGAGTCACAAACCAAGGTTTGATTTTTCATGCTTAATTGAGCTTCTGAATTGGTAATTAGGGAAGAATCCGTTATATGAGTTACATCATATCAGAACTGGTCGATGTAGTTATATAAGATAACGGTGGCGTTTGGCAAACAGCTTTTTGGCCAAAAAAGCTTTTTTGACCAAAATTAGCTGTTTGACCAAGTAAAAAAGATAATCTGGATGTTTGGTGAAAGAGCTTTTTGGAAAAGTTTTTTGGGTCCAAAAAGTTAATTTGAAAAAATTAATTTCATGAGCTTTTTGGAATAACTTTTTGAATAATTAGCTTTTTGTCTAACAACTTTATCAGAAAGAGCAAATTTTACCAAACAGTTTTCAACAAATAGCTAATTCAAACACCTAACAGCTAACAACTAATGCAAACAGCTAAAAACGAACATCTATTTGCCAAACAGGGCCAACATCTAGGTTGGGTCAGTTTTGGCTTGGGTCAAACTTCGTACGCTGTGAGTCTTAGTAAGTTTGTCAAGAAAGTATAATCAACATTGGCTAGGCAAATTTTTTTGTTCATTGAGTTTGTGACGGGTCAGTTCAGATTCAAGTAAAAATCAGGTGTTCATTTCTGTCAGTGCAACTCATGTCACTTGGGCCAAGTGATCAATTTTGGCTCAATCAATTTCAAGAGGACTAGCTTTTATGAAGATAGGGAGTCAACACTTCAGCCATATGCCAGAGTAGTTCACTAACCTGAATAAAACAGATGATGGATGGATGTAAACATCCTGTGAACTTCGAATGGTCTTGTATTTTCCTTCATGACTGTAAGGCTTTATATATAAAAACAATAATAGATCAGACAATTGATCACAGACACAATTATTCAATGTCTTCAACAGTAGGCACATATGCAATGCTCTTCTAATGTCTTGTTCCATCACATACTTCCTTCACAAATCCATGGCAGCAGAACATACAGCCATTGAGTCTCATTTTTTTTTAATTCAATTTTTTTTGGTTTATATGAAGAACTTGCAAGGGCCCAAGCCGAAATATAACAGAGGAGAATATTTTTGGTGTTCAGAAGTTAAATTAATGCAGTAGAAATGTTTAAGGAACCCTCAATGTGGCGAAGAGAAATTCGAGTAAACATTTTATAATTAACGTGTTATATCGGATCCACGCAGTGCAGCCTTTAGAGAAACAAGCAGTGCATTTACTCTATGAACCTTAACAAGTTATGCTATAGGCCCATCATATTTTACTTACTTCCAAATGACATGCATTAGCGAAAAATCCAGCAGTTACAGCCCTTCTTACAACCTGCAAAATAGCAAATTAAAACGGCCATGATTGAGATTAAGCAACTAATGTGCATCACTAAAGTGAAACACAAGGCTCGTCAAAGTATGCTGCCATTTCACAGGTAGCAGACGGAAAGATATGTAATGCATACATGATCAGCTTGTGAGATATAGTATCAGAAAAAAGGCTGAACTGGATTAACTCCATGCCAATAAACAGTGTAGCAACAGCAACAAGCACAACAAAAATGGCCTTGACATGTGAAACAACGGAAGAGACATCAAGAAGGGTAAAGGCAATGCAAGGTTACAGGTCTCATTTGTTACTTCTCTTCTTCTGCTTCTTTGAATTCCTTTTACTTTTTCTTACTCTAAGCAATGCATGTGTAATTTCAAAACTCCCATCAAGAATATCCATTTGACACACGTAGGGACAGACTGCCAGGCCATAACACCTACCTAAACTATGTGCATGATCACTCAAATTCTGAAAGCATATTCCCATTGATAGGTTAACATGAGAATAACTAACTTGTTCAACTGACCGTGTTCACTGGAAAAGGCCTAAATCACTGCTATTATGGCTTCTGAAGTGCTATTACTTTTACCCACAGCAAACAGAAGGTGCTTGGTGTTGTCAGGAACAGAAGCATTAGATAAGCGTTCACCATACATGCACACTCATAGGAGCACAAGAAGTTTTAAGCGGAAAACCTCTTCACAGCAATAATGGAAAACCATGGCAATATTGAGAAAAAGCTATATAAAAATGGGAGTACAACACTACCCCTGAACAAATGTATCTTTCCCCATCACACATTCACACTCCCCATCACCTAGGGTTTGGAGTGCAGGATACAACCCACGACTGCTCCGTACTCACAAACCCATTTCTCATGACCCATCCCTGGTTGAGAGGATGCCTGCTTCCAGCCCATTTGTTTCGGGGTGATAATTTTTGTTTCCCAAGCAAGGTAATCAATGCCTCTTTACAATATGCTGCGATGTAGGACATCGAAATGCACTTACCTTATTCTTGCAGCAATCTGCCAGTTTTCCACTGACTTAGACCGCCAAAACGGAAGTGTTTCAATGATAAAAAACAATTAGACTTAGATCCATGACCCTCAATTATCACTATCATAAACCAACACCAAATTGGTCTGTGCCCACAACATCAAAATGGGCCTTGCAACACCAATGTGAAAGAGTTCTCTTTTCCCCAGGACAGTCCCCTTCCTGATCTTCAAGACCCTCCCCACCGTATGTATAATCTTAGGGCATAATTCCAACAAATCTTCCCATGCACCAAAATTATCTTCCAAGAAATGCTATTGTGAGGATCAGCAACTCCAATCAATAGGTCAATCAACTACTGCAACTCATCCTCATCCCCCTCAATGATCGACCACCGAAAAATATGTAACTTAAATTCTTCTTGGCTTATCAACAGTCAATGATTAGCAGCACTGCAACTTCAACTCTTTTCGATCCATCAATGCTTGAGGGGCAACATCAGTGGTCAGCCACCAGAGAATGAGAAAAATATACGGCCTCTCGGCCGAGTTAATCCTGAGTGTGTGGCCTGATCATTCATTTACTTTTGCTGAAGTCTTGCACTCTTGATGCCATTCCAGCAGGTTGTAAATTCACCCCAAAAAAATAAAAAAAAGGATACCACGGTAGTGCCAGTTTCAGGGGAAACTCAATCAAGTTCTTTCACGACAAAGGAGTTGCACCTCTTACCTTTCTGTACCATGGACTTGGTTAGTCTAATTTATTCTTCTTTTAGCCTCAGGGGCTTCTTTATGAGGTGCGAAAAATACATCTCACAGTTGCGCCATACTCACACATCATCTCTCAATACCGTTCTTTGGGTTGAAAGGATCCCTACTTATGACACCTTTGTTCTTGAGTGATCATTTGTTTTTTTCTCTTCCAACTTAAGTTGATTGCACATTTTTTGTAATATGTTACGACATACAGCACTGATTTGCACTTCGTTTGATCTTGTGGCAAACAAGCAAGTAGAGCTGGAAAATTTTCCATCCCGATCACCTTCGTTTTGTTCAACCCAATCAGACACCTGAATTTTATTATGTTGTTGTCCGAACCCGATTTTAATTGAATTTAGGCTTGTCTATTTCAATTTAAATTTAGGTATTGGAAACCTGAATTTAGGTAGTGGACAATGTTTTACCCGAATTCTTTGTGACATCCAACCAGTCCAAGTTAAAATTTAAAATTTGACTCAAAACCAAATTTTTTCCACCCCTACAAAGTCGGTTTGCCAGCGAGTTAGACTAACAAAATCAAATTGGGTTTCAAGGATCAACAACAATTAGATTTATCGCCATGCCTCACAAGAACTATTATAAATAAAACCAAAAGCAAATTGGTCTTTGACCCCACATCCAATGGACCTTAAGAAACTAAAATCAAGGAATTTCTACTCCCATTTTCCCCTCTTTCTCGAAACAACCGTCTAGCCAATGCTAAGAAACTCACCTACCAACTTTTGAGGCCTCTACACCATATTATTTCAGGAGTAACTTTGGCAGGTTTCATAGTTGAGAAGAGCATGTCATGTTTAAAAAGCGCTTAAAATAACCAATGGTAGGGATTGCTTCCTTCCTCAAAAGCATGCGGCGGATAACAGCAACAGCAAATCCATAAACAATTCTGACTCTAGCATGACTCTAGCGGCAGTAGGTCCGGACCAGATACCAGTGGAAGTTTGGAAGTACTTGGGGGAAGTGAGACTAGAGTGGCTTACGGAGCTTTTCAATGTTATTCTCAGGACCGCCAAGATGCCCAGAGAGTGGAGGGCCAGCACAGTCATCCCACTGTACAAAAACAAAGGGGATATCCAAGACTGTAATAACTTTAGGGGCATCAAGCTGCTCAGTCATACTATGAAGCTATGGGAGAGGGTGATTGAGAGAAGGCTGCGAGAGGAAGTAGAGATTTCAGAAAACCAATTTGGTTTCATGCCAGGCAGGGCAACCATTGAGGCAATCTACCTCCTCAGAGGGCTCATGAGTGTGTTCAGGGATAGAAAGGTGGATCTCCATATGGTGTTCATTGACCTGCAGAAAGCGTATGATAGAGTCCCAAGGGAGGTATTGTGGAGGTGTTTGGAAGAGAAAAGGGTGTCGCCCGCGTACATTCGGGTTATCAAGGATATGTACGAGAGAGGGCGGACGAGGGTTCGGACGCCAGCAGGGGTCTCCAATGATTTTGCTGTTAGTTTGGGCCTGCATCAAGGCTCCGCTTTAAGCCCGTTTCTTTTCACATTAGTCTTGGACGAACTCACTAGAGGTATCCAAGACGAGGTGCCTTGGTGCATGCTTTTTGCAGATGACATCATCCTTATCGATGTGACCAGGCAGGGGGTGAATGACAGGCTGGAGCGTTGGAGGCATACACTGGAGGCTAGGGGCTTTCGGTTGAGTAGATCGAAAACGGAATACCTTCACTGCTGTTTCAGCGGAAGGATAGAAGAGGGGGGAGAGATCGTACTGGATGGGAGGGCAATACCGAAGGTCGCCAAATTCAAGTATTTGGGCTCCATCATGCAGCAGAATGGGGACATTGACGAGGATATTAGCCAGCGGATTAGAGTGGGCTGGCAAAAGTGGAAGTCAGCGTCAGGGGTGCTGTGTGACAAGAGAGTGCCAATGGGTTTGAAAGGCAAAGTCTATCGGATGGTAGTTAGACCGGCGGTTCTCTATGGATCGGAGTGTTGGCCCCTGAAAAAGGCGCAGGTCCAGAGGCTGATGGTAGCTGAGATGAGGATGGTCAGGTGGATGTGTGGTTTTACGAGATTGGACAGAATTACGAATGGGGTTACTAGGGGCTTAGCTGGAGTGGCCCCCATAGAGGAGAAGATGAGGGAATCGAGGCTCAGATGGTTCGGCCACGTGAAGAGGAGAAGTGTGGTCGCTCCGGTGCGAAGAGGCGAGAGTATCAACCCACCCGGTGGTAAGAGAGGGAGAGGGAGGCCGAAGAAGAGCCTAGAGGAGGTGGTTAGAGAGGACCTGAGAGTTGTCGGTCTCACGGAGGACGTGGCTCAGGATAGGAGGTTGTGGCGGGACAAGATTAAAGTCCCCGATTGTAGGGGACCGGCTCCGTACGAGGCGGTAGCCTAGATGGGGTGGGGTAGGGTGGGGTGGGTTTTCGTTGGTTTTGTTTGCAGGTAGTGCTTTTCCGGATTGTCACGACACCAAGCACCCACGATGTGTTGAGGTATGTCTCCACCCCCTCTTTATTCGCTTATCCAGAACCTTTTCTCCCCCCCTCTCTCTTACTTCGGTAAATGGTTTTGCATTCGTTTTATCTTCACCCCTTTTTCTCAAAACTGTTTTGTGGGTCTTATGGAATCAACCTCTCTATGGGTAGGAATACCGGTAGAGGTAAGGTTGCCTACAGCTGGATCTCCCCAGACCCCGCGAAAGCGGGACCCACTTTGGGAGTTTGTTGTTGTTGTTGTTGTTGTTGTATTCTTTCCACATACACACATGCAAAATTCCCAAGTTCATTTAAAGACTATGAAGTATGGTTCATGTGCTTTGTGCCATGAGCAAAACCAAAAAGACAAACAAACTCCTTGTACTCAGCACTACTCGTAGTCTACAAACGCAATATCCCATTAATTGCGGACACTAACCTTTAAACCCTTCAAAATTTAAGCTAAAATACTTTTAGAAATATTATAATTAATCTCATAATTTAAATTGTCAAAAATAACAATATTAACATATCTGAAATTTATTTCCTGTTTTCATGATTTAAGTAGTTGAAAAGACACTATTCATTATGACTTTAAATCACATATTGGTTAAATTTTTATTTTTCAACAAAATCTTAATGAATGCTTAACATAACACATGTCACGATCGCAACGTTTGAACCCACCCCCCCCACACATATATATATGTATATAAATACAATAACACCACCACCACCTCCCAGTATGGGTCCCGCTTTCGCGGGGTTTGAGGAGATCTAACTGCAGGCAATCTTACCTATACAGGCATTCCTACCTGTAGAAAGGCGGATTTCAAGAGACACACAAAAAGGATTTTGTGAAAATCTTTTGATGAAGAAAGAATTTGTTCAAATATTTAATGAGAAAATTAAGGACAAATTGCCGGAATGATTAAGATATATTAAAAAGACCAGTTGCTGGAGCTATGTAACATAAAAACAATATATCAGATGAAGGTAATATACCTTAACAACCAGATGTAAGCAAACGATATCTCCCCTCGAAGAAAGTACGACTGGTATAAACACGACAAACGAAAAAACCCACTCCCAACACACTGCCACTCCAACCAAAAGACAACTACAAGGTCGACTCTCTGCGATCTAAGATCTTAATCCTATTCTGCGACAGCTTCCTATCCTCACTCAGGTTCTCCGTCAAACCGATAAATATCAATTCCTCTCTAATCACCTCGTCCAAGCTCTTCTTTGGTCGTCCCCTCCCTCTTTTGCCATCAGGGATGTTGATCATCTCACATCTCCTCATCGGAGCGTCCACACTCATCCTTTTCACATGGCCAAACCATCAGAATCTTGTTTCCCACATCGTATCTTCGATGAGAGCTACTTTAACTAAGTCCCTGATTACACCATCCCTAATTCTGCCTATTCTCGTATAAACACACATCCACCTAATCATCCTCATATCTGCTACCATCAACCTTTGAACCTACATCCTTATATATATATATACATATATATATATATATATATATATATATA
>JACYFF010003369.1:37899824-38036776 GCA_017589665.1 Selenicereus undatus
TGTGTGTGTGTGTGTGTGTGTGTGTGTGTGTGTCTGTATAGATATATAAACACACACACACACACACACATATATATACACACTCACACGCAGATATATATATACACACACACACACGCACACACACACACACATATGTGCATGCATGCATGCATACATAAAGATATCTATGTATGATCGGTAGCGCGGGTAAGCATAGGATGCGGGTGGACCCCTCGCCCTAACATTACATTTGCCTTTATGGATTGGATTTACTTGCATAGATATCATCTTGGACCATGGATCTTTCCGGTTATTATCATAATTCCAAATCGTTATTTACACCAACTAGGTTTAATACCCTAGAGAGTTGTGATGCAAGAGCAAATCACATGTTTACCTTCATGCTAGTTCTTTTTAAAATAAAGATTAATTTGTTAATTAAGAATCATACAACTACAACACACCTAAGATTCCCAAAAACAAAACTAAAATAACAAAATAAAAATCCTCCGCACAAGGAAACTAAGAGAACTCATGTTAATTAAATTATTCTCAAATTTCCATTGTCAGATGATCCCATGAAGCATTTTACATGGCGCCAAAAAAGGAGAAAAAGCCTTCTAAGCCCCAGACAACCCGCCCCCGCCCCCTTTTGGTCTTTTGTATAAGCATGAGCATTGTGATATAGTTGACACTTTTTTTTAAAAAAAAAGAACATGTCAAAATCAAGCATAAGTGAACAAAAAATTATGCATAATGCAATATTGTTAAACTTCCTAGTGGAAATCAAATTACGACCATAAATGCTCTTTCTTTAAGCCTTTTCATTTTTGTCCTTTTATTTTGTAAAATTATATGCCTTCTCAGTTCTCACAAATAATAATGCGTGAATAAGTATACCCTTTACCCCTTGAATGCGCGCCGAAATATGGACAATAACCAATACCCTGCCCATCAATATTATACAGTGATATTGGGTACAATCCTCAAAGGGGTAGGGTAAACATCAAACCATTGGATACAAATGAGTGTCCCTACTTTAGTAGTAAATCCAAGTGCAACCTGAGTCTTCAATCTGGTGCTCTTAGCCTATGATGCTCAGCCTCGCAAAAAACCCATCATACCCCTGTCAAGACGACACAACACAATCGGATATAGAGACAGGACATCCGTTGGACGTGGTGGCTTGCACTCCGACACGGTGGCTGAAGGGAACAATGGAAGATTGATTTTACTGAGGAGGAAAACAATTTACTTCATGGCGATGCTCAGGACCAAATTTTTGAGAAAGAAACTTCGAAGAAAAAATAAAGAAGCTTCTTTGTCTCCATTCGTGTTCTCTATGCTGGTAGGGTTTTGCAGCTCGAAACCCTTTTTTTTTGGGGACAACATTTGATCCTTTCATCAACAATTTACATAGGCTAACTTTTGCACTCTACTTAAGGGCACGTCTTCATCTCCTAGAGGCAGGAAAATTATTTTGCTGTTGAGGACCTCATCAACGGGAAATTTAATTGACTTCTCTAAAATTAATTTGTTGCCTTAAAAAGAGTCTAATTTCTGGTGATAGAAATATTTGGTTGACTTCTCAAATTATTACTCAAACATCTACTATAAATAGTTCCTTAATTCAAAAATAATATGATTCTTGCCCTTAACCAAGTATTTTCCATTCTGCAAATTACTCAGGAAATCCATTAAATACTCATGTCCCTATACCCATGTCTGCTAAGTACCGATGTCCAATTTCTAGGCATGGATCCCTGTATCATTCGTTTTTTCTTATACTGAGTCTGACCCATGGATATGTATCCGTATTTGACACTCTGTACCCAGGCCCGAGCAACATAGCTCTCGGCATTAACATAAAATGATAAAAGTTGATCTACCAGATCTGCCTAGCTTGGGAAGCCAATGCTAACATCCGTCGGAAGTTACGGAGCTTCAATGCATTTAAACTGAAATATTGACCACAGGAACCATACAAATAAAGCCAGATTCAATTATTGCAATGAATAGGCAAAATTCTTCATCTAGGTAAGTTTAAGTGAGTGTTGTGCCACTCACAGAAGCTTCTGTAATTACCTGCATATCTCTGTCACAAGACTTTAAGGGAATACCGAGTCGCTGTGCTGTTCTTTTTAATTGTTCCCGAGTTTCAAGAACCTTTTTCTGGCAAAGAGAAAAATCAAGGTAAGAATAGAGGCCAATTGACGGTTAAAGAGTTCTTAGAAAAAGCAAAGCTAAAAAACAACTATTTAGATAGAAGAGAGAGTGGATAACCTTTATGTGATGAGTAAAACAGTAACCACAAGTAATGACAACAATAGCAAATTAACAACAGCAGAAACAAGCTTTGGTGCACAGCATACGAAGATCACAGAAGCATTAAGATGGCCTCAGCCCTAAGCAAAAAACAAAAACGATATTTAGTGCTTACCATAGCGTGATAATTTACAAAGTTCTTGTGACACCATTTTGAAGATTTGCCAGACTGCAGAAAACCTTTGTACACATTTAGACAAGTTATATGGTCACCCTGCACATCAAAGATATCCACCATTGAGCAAAACGCAGATGCAAATCAAATGATGAACTTTAGAAAGATCTGCACCTATAGAATATACCATGAAGGAAGGAATGAAGCTTAAAAATTTATCTAGCCACCTCCAGCTTGATGGCAACAAATAAAGCCTTCTCCTAAATCCTCTTAATATGCTTCATTCACACCAACATTTTCTAATTTTCCCCTTCCATCATCAGTACCCCCCCCCCAAAAAAAAAGAGAACCTTTCAGAGCTATTTTTCAGCTGATTGACGGCAAGATTAGCTTACTATAACTCTTACGACCTGTCACATTAGAATCCTGAGTCAACAAACAAGTTGATTTCTCCCTCTTTATTTGGTATACTAATCAGTTGTGACCTAGTGACAATTTCAGTTTCTCAGAGATAAGAACTAGATACCAAAGCTTCACAACCAATTATAAAAGCATGCAAAGCTAGGATAAAGGATGAAACTTGACATTTTCTACTTTCCTCCTTGGTTAGTGTAAACCCCCCCCCCCAAACCCAAAAAAAAACAAAAAACCCCAAAAAAGGGGCCAGAAGGAAAGGAACTTTCAAAATATTGCTCAGATGATAGTAAGATTAGCTAAGGGAAACTCACACAACCTATCTCATTATGATCCTCAGTCAACAAACAAGTTGATTTTTGCCCCTCTTATTTGGTTTATACAAATCAATTTTGATCTATTGATAACTTCAATTTCTAAAAGATGAAAGTTTGATCCTAAAAGCTTCACAAAAAATACATAATATGTACAAAGTTAACGGAACGGATGAAACTAACAAGTGAATCTCTACAAATTAGAACTTGTTTGTGTCATTAATAACATCAACTAGTTTGTGTAACTCAATCACTAGTGTCTTCATTTACAGAGTGTGAAGAGACAATTTTTACGCTTTCATGAAAATAATATAAAGCAAAAAATCTACCTTTTGGATGCTGAAGAAGGATCTTAATACCAAAGTTCAAATTTTGTGTTTTCAATCTTGAAATTCAATACAAGTTAAGTATACCACAAGCAGTCAAAATTTTCCATGCTTCAAGTTGAAAATTACTACTTACTTTTAGGATGATCTCACACAATGAACCAACACAAAATTGAGGGGCAAGAGGCTCAAAAAAGGGCACTAGGGAAGTCAAAATTGGCTAATTCAAATGAAAACAACCACTTTTCCGAAGTAATTTCATAAATGAACAAAGCCAGTTCAACAAGCCCTCGGGCTCAGCTGCATGAAAGCTCCAACATTAAAATCACTCTTGTTGTTTGGTTTTCTTCCTCCAAAATTCCCACGAAACCCCTTGATTCTTTCCTGAGAACCGCCAAAAATATGGTCAAAGGGATCACAAAGCTAAAACATATCCTGATGATGCTCGTGTTTTTTTTTTAAATAAGGAAAAGAGGATATTATAAAATATCATGATCAAAAGGTTGGATGCAAAGCTAGCATCCTACAAAAGCTATGTACAACCAATATGGAAGCTATCCACAAAATCTACAAGACCTAGAGAGGCATAACAAAAGTTCCCATTATCCCAAAAATAGAGAATCTTAATGAATTATTTTTGAAGTGTGGTGAACTAGAGATGATGCTTCATATGACAGAGGCAAATGACGAAATAAGTGATTCTGATGAAACCGTCTATCTAGCCATGGGTAATACAACTTCAGAAGGTGATGAAGAAGAAAAGCATGTGATGGATCACAGCAACAAGGTAATGCCTCTCCAGTGTTGTGTGATAAAAAGATTCTAGCACGATCAAAGGGAAGATTTTACTGTATGGTGGTTAGCCTTGTGTGGCTCAGAATGTCGAGTGTTGGCCAATTAAGAAGACTAGCATCCGAATGATGATGGTTACAGAGATGAGGATGATTCAATGGATACGCGGCCATACAAAAGTAGACATGGCAAGAAATGAAGTGATTAGAAATATGTGGAGTAGCACCAAATCAGAAAAAAGGACAAGGGAAGCAAGAATCACATGGTTTGAACGCATCAAATGAAAGTGTAAGGCATAGAAACACATCCAGCAAATAGAATGAAGAATTTAACATTTCGGAATGTACGAGAGGTAGAGGTAGAGGAAGACTAACGAAACAATATTGGAATGCAGTTACTAAACTATATTTGACACTTTTGTAACTTACAAACATGGCTCAAGATACGAGTCTTGGAGGCCCAGAATTAAGGTTGCTGGCCTTCCCCTGCCACCTCGGAAGTCAATGGCCTTGATATTGTTTGTCTTGTCTACATTATACCAGTTATTAGTTGTCTTTATTTGATATTCTTCCCTTACAAAATGTTTTAATAAAAACATCTTTTCCAACATTTTTTGCCTGTCTCTCCAAATCATCCTCTTTGACTCCTGTGCTTCTACGAATAAGGCTACCTACATCTGCATCTCTAGTGTGTGTCCAACTGGACATCATTGTTGATGTTCAGTGTTGTAATCATTACATACCTATCGCAAATAATGACTCAAGACAAGTTACAGGCCGGTAGAATGATAGAAATGCTGTTACCATGAACAGTTCTAATGTCAACCCTACTGAGGTGTGCTTCATGCCTGGTATACTTCTATGATTTGCATTTACCAAAACTAGTGCTTTACTGCAATAATTTGCAGGAATAAGCTGGTTCCATTCTGGGTTTATATGTGTGTATCATGGCTACTGAAGCCAGTCCCCTAAACTAAAATGTCAGGCATGTTCCCCATATTTTAAACAATCACTGCTTTAGTTTGTTACCTAGGTCTCCTGACACACATACATGTGCTAAACTTCCATATAATGACTTTATGCTCATTGGCGAAGGGGGTTCAGGGGAATAAGTATATTTGACCATAGATCTTCAGAAATCAGAACAGAGTCTGAACTCTTGAATTATAATTTTGAGGTCAAATTTCAAAATATGTGTCAATCGACACCATAACTGCTGCAATTCATCACACAAAAACTTGGAAGAAGAAAATTCTGCAAACTCTAGAATCATGTGCAAGCACAAACGAGGGATCATAATAATCTTTACAGTTCACAACAGAAAGTAATCAACCTCAAGTTCCCATCAAAATTATACTACAGTCTAACCATGTTGTGCAAGGGTAGAAAACTTCTCAACTCTTCCATCACCATTAGAGAAGTGAAAACACGTCAAAATATGAGTGCAATGAGAAATCAAAATGCACAACACCTTCATTAATGCTCAAACAATTAATGTGGCCAAACAATGGCATTCATATTCTGTACTCGAATGACTATGTGACCAACATATCTGATGGCCGGGGCATAAGGAAGAACTAAAGGCTAAAAGAGTCATTGAATTTCTAATGGCTTTATTTGACTCCATGATAAAAGGTCTTCCACAAGTAAAATAGGTTAGAACATTCTAGAAACTCTAGATTAACCACCTGATTTGGAATGTATGAAATGAAAGAGAACTAATCTTCCATGTTTAGTATTCCATTTGCTTCTTCATCAAGCTCCACCAAGGCTTCAAAAAACTTGTCATTCAATTCAAACTAAAACAGTTCATTGATGCATTCAGTTTCCATGCCACTTCAAATCATATCCAAACACAAGTACACTGAAAACAAAATAGGTCCTATCTATATTCCCAATAACTGGTTGCTGTATTTAAGCCATGAAAACTCATGCTAGAGTTTTAAAGAAAAAAGCATAATCACTCGTTGTTCTAAATATGTTATATATGTACTTCCCTCACAGACAAAACTAACAAGAAGTTAAATGAAAAGAACCTCAGCAGCAGCAAATCTAAGTTTGGCTTCATCCAGCTGACTTTGTGCTCCCCTTACAGATATCCAAATGGACTGCAAACAAATCTCAAAATTAGAAGATTTCTAAACAAAATAATTCACAAATGTGTTTGCATTACTGCACTGAAAGCATACCATTTGAGTTTATTTCAATATACAGAACAATTCCCATAGGTCATTCTGGCTCCAAATCCCTTTTTTATTTCTTTTCTCTTCTTTTTTTTGGGGGGGGGGGGGGTGGGGGGGTGGTGGGGGGTGTTCTTGTCTGTCACCAAACTTGGAAACCATTGCTTGTGAAGGAGCCTCCACAAGTGGGAGATGGTGCATCTCACTTAGAGAAAGCCAGGACATGAGTAGCAAATTCTCTGATCGCTTTCTTCTAGATCCTTACTATAACCATCTACAATCTTCCCAGACTTACTACATCTACTTTCCCCCTTCCGACTTCATCTGGTAATCGAAGTGCCCCCTACAGGGAGAGAATATTGGAGTTTGGACCATGTAATTGGCCACCAAAATACAAATGAACTGCTACAGATCAGAGTACTTCACGGGGAACTTTAAAGAGAAGTATGCTATGTACCAGTGGTCATGATATCTGTGCACATATTCCTGTGCTGTGATTTTGTGCAGCATGTAAGTCATAGCTGCATAGCCAAACTAGGTTTGCTCTGATGGGCCCAGGACCCTTTGTGCTTTTTTGTGCATCGGCAATCGAAGAACTTTGCAGAGTTGGATAAGAGTGCTTAGTTGTGGCAGTAAGTAGTCTCTTTTGGGTTTTGTAGATACATATGCATAAGAGCTTGCATGCATGATGACTTTATCCCCTTGCAGTCTCATTATTATAACAGAAGTTTCACCCTTTTCGGGAGAATGGTGTTAGCTTTAGTAAGAACATGAAACCAATCTCAAAGCTAACGCCTTAGATAGACCCACACTTATGTGGCCATAAACATGCATAGGACTTGGGTGCATGATGACTTTTCCCCCTTCTGTATAAGGTCTCACCTCCTCGGAGTCTCATTATTATAACAGCAGTGTCACCCTTTCCAGGAAAACGGTGTCTTGGTGTCTCCTTCAGGGAGAACCACATGATGCAAATATTTGTGATGATGCCTTAATAGGCCACTACTGATGAGGCCGTAAGTTCAAAGTCTAATGTAGCTTCTTTGTACATGCTTGATCTATGCCTTTTGGATTCCCTTTTTCATGCGTGTGTGCGGTTTTTGGGGGGAGAGATACTCAGCGTATCCAATGGGCAGTCCTAGTTACAACGAGAACTGGGTATTATAGATCTGGACTGTTGATTTTAAATCCAAGGCTCCATGCTATGCCATGTCACCTCCCATACCCCCCCCCCCAAATGGCCGCTGATGAACATGCATCAACAATAATGAGCCCACCCACTACTTGGTGGCTGCTTGCAATGTTGACTGCAGGAATTTTGCACTTTCAATAATAGACTTATCCGTTCTGTCATAAATGCAATTCCACATTCAATTCACACAAAACTTAAATATTATCCCTTAATTGAGCTCATACAAGTCACAATTGTTTCTCATGCCAAAGTATCCACTCAATCAGCTGCGTGAAACCTTTGAGCATTGGAGAATAGGTTCACCCATTCTGTTGTAAATATCATTCCACGTTCAATTAACCACTAAGAAACTATCTTTTTTCCATTTATGACAGCTTCCACCAAAACCAGGGTTTCAAAACTCGGCCGTTCCGTCCCGGAACGGCCATTACGTAACGGAAATAAAATTTAACGAACCGCAAAACACCGCAAAATTGATGTGACAAGCATGTCACTAAGGAACGGCCGCATCAGCCGTAACAGAACGTAACACGGCCGAATAACACGGCGTTACTTCCCAGGTCCAACCAACATTGGCCTACCAAACACAACTGTCCTGGTTCCAAACTCAAAACACTTCACCCATCCACAACGGGACAAATAACTTATAAGTTCTAGGCCATAGCTGCAAGCAAGGCCCAACTTAATAAATAGAAGTCCCTGCTTGGAGGCATTTATATAGAATTGTTAGAATGCCAATGAAGTCATCACTGGCGATGTGGGACTCTGGGCACCTTGGTGAATGCAAAGATTTGCTGGCTTTCATCTCCCTTGTCCCACATCGTTTCTGAACACTAATTTTACTTCCACATAAACATGATTTTGAGGCATCGACCGTGTAGCTATCGGTGCTGGCAATTTATAAATGTAGAAGCTATTGATGAAATGTATTGAGTTTGTTTTCTTAATTATGATATTTTTATGTTACTTATGTTAATAATGTGAGTTTTTTGGTTATGCTTATATTAATTATTATGTTAATTATATATATGTTATTAATGTTAAATATGTTATCATATTGTATGTTAATTATGTTATCTTTATATTATTTATGATAATATTAGCTTTCTATTAATTAGGAAAGTTGTGTGTCACTATATGTTAATTATGGTGTTTTTTTGTTAAGTTTAAAATCAATTTATGATATTTATATTAAATATGTTATTATTTTGATAATTGATAATTTGTGTCAAAGCTTTTCTTACTTATTTTGTTTGAATATTGTCAAAATTGACTCAATCTAATCCACTTAAATAAGAACTATGATACAAAACAACATTACTTAGTGAATTGTGGTACTAAAATACAAATACAGATGACAAATTCAACTATGTGAACTTATCACGCCGCGACGGACGCGATCCGTTCTGCGACCAGCGCATCCAAACGATCCTGTGCCAACGTGACCGAAACCGCAAACGCGCCCGCATCCGCGTTTTAAATCCCTGACCAAAACTAAGTCCATGAAACGAAAAATGTTGACACCATGACGAAATGAAGGTGCAATATCAATTTGTACACTTGTGCACGTCAACAATTTTACTACTGGAGATTTACAGAGAGTTGAGTAGCAGTGGTGAAACACTTTTCCATGGTATTGAGAAACCAGGTTAGTGAGAGTCACTTCAGAATTTCTGATAAAGGTGCCACCAAAAGCTTCTCAAAAGGGGAGGGGAACACTGTCACATCAAAACTAATTGAAAGACAAACGCAGCAACTGTATCTAATTCTGATGAAACAGACTTCATTGGCTGCTTTATGCACCAGAACGGCCATTTTTTAGCTTTATCTACAGCTATCCAGATATAAACCAGCTAAATCGAAGAGCAAACTTAAGGTAAGGTTATAGTCCATTAATAAAGGCTATGTGAACAATCATCAAAACAGGAAAGGAAGATACCTGAACAGAAAGAACAGCAGCTATTGTAAGAATCTCTTCAGAACAACCTAGTTCACCAGATGCAAGGATCACTTTTGAAAGCATTGGATCCTACAAGTTTTAACATCGTAAATAAACTAGAGCAGTTAGCCTTCAAACCGGAATGAGCAGAACAGCCATAAGGAGGACAAAGTCAATGTCTAATCAACATAAATAGAAAGTATAAACAGTCAATTATCAGGTATCAGACCTTCTGTAATACTAGAACACATTTAGTCATACGAGAACACATTTAGTCATAAGGAGTACAAAGTCAATGTCTAATCAACATAAATAGAAAGTATAAACAGTCAATTATCAGGTATCAGACCTTCTGTAATACTAGAACACATTTAGTCATAACATCCATGTTTGAACTTATACTCCGATAGGAAAATAACAGTAGATTTATTGTAACGTCAACACATCATATAATACTGAAATCTAGATCTCGTGTTCCAAGCGTAATAGACTAGCCTCCAACATGGTAACAGCACCAAAAGTATACTCCCTAATTCCAGAATGGTTAACCCAAATTAAATTTCCATTTATTTCCGATGGGTCGTGTCACATTATCTACATATGTACATTTAGGGTTGCAAATCTTGTATTTAATCCATATCTCCTCACATTATATTAATGCAAAACTTGAAAATTCTCTCTATCAATGTCCAATTTATGGCATACACCTTGTTACTTTTGATCACCTTTATAACATTCCAGCTACAATAAGTCAAATTGACAGAAAGTCCCATTCCCAAAATTTGTGCTGACGAGCTTACAATCAAGTACAAAGGACATGAATAATATAGTCACAGCGTGGACATACCAGAGCAATCTCCGCGACTTGGAAACCAGTAGGCGAAGTGAGCTTAGCATCATCGTCAAGAACACCGAGGGAATACAATACTTCCAGAGCTCTAATCATAGCTTCAGGTGACGGCGGCGCCAGGCAATCAAACCCCAGGATGTTATCAATTCCAAGAGCCTTTAACTGCAAATGTAGCAATACTGAATGCTTTATGGAATACGACAAGGAGGAGCTAAACAAGCGACCAAGATCTACCATCTAAAAGTAAATGGATTTGATCATAATGTTACATTCTCAAGACAACGAATAAGCTTCCAGTTAGGGAGGGGTGTTCGTTGGTCCAAACCAAGACCAAACCAGATTGCACAGGGCTCGACCAAAGGCCGAATAAGAGCAAGAAGGTGGATCAAGGACCAGACCGATTAAAAGTAAGTCCACACCGGAATGGACTAACAAAAACACAGACTGAACCAGAACCAATGAACCGAATTGATTTTGGAGAATTCCAGTACTAAGAGAAAAATTTATGCAAAATTGACCAAATCTTAAGAAGTTATACATTTATGAGAGCAACAATCAGAACCCAGTAAACAGCAAAGTAACAACCCACTCAAACACAACTACGGAAAGAAAGACCAAAATATTTAAAAAAAATTAAAAACCAAATTAAACAAAATACATGCAATAACAAATATGAAGCCTCCAAACAATTAACTCTACTTTTTTTTTTCTTTTTACATAAATTGTATGTTTTATTGTTGTAATCAAACAAAATATCAAACAAAACTCTCGATCAAAGTACTCATGCAAACCACCACAATATGCAATTATTGAGGTGTTTTCTTCCCAACAAAGGTCATAGAAACCCTTAACATTTACTTTTGGCTATAGAGACTACCAATATTGAAAATTAGCTATACAAGCCCATAACATTGTGTTTCCTAACCATATTGGCCACAACATCACGAAAAGAAGCAAAGTCCAGGCTGTCCAGCACAAACTCTGGCAGATGCAAGTGAAAAAAAGGTTTTTAAAAATTAAAACAGTAAAATTTTCCCCCTTTTCAAGTTCTGCCAGAACATAAAATCATGATACCCCTCCAAAAAAATGAACTTATACGTCAATAATGCAAGTTTAAAAAAAGGTATTTATGTCTACCCTCCTTAATTGAGGTATAGTAATTATCTAACCTTTGAATCTTAAAAACAATTCTTCTAATTATTGTTATAATTTAATAAGCTCTATAGTTTTTCATTTCTCCATTTTACAGCATCATATTTCATGCTTATTGTAAATGGTTTTAATTAATTTTAACAATTTTTAAAAATCATTTTAACAACTTTTTACACTCCTTTTTTCTTAATTACTTTTTTAATTTTCATAAAATTTTTCATTTTATCCCTTATTTGTAAGTACAAATTTACTAAGATGAAGCACATTTAAATTTACTACCTTAGAAAGAAAAAACATTGACCATGTGAATATAAACTCCATATTAACAACATGAGGGCTAGAAAATTTTATAAATTTGTTTGTTCTTAATAATAAGTTACAAAATTTTCTACTTATCTTTCTAGATTTGAATTTATAAATTAGGGATCAAACGAAAAACTTTGCTAAAATTAAAAAGCCTATTTAAAAGTAGAAGATTAGAAAATTACAATTACAATGATTTTTTAAAGTTACTAAACTCAATTAAAAAGTTTGAAATTGTAACAGCCCCAACCCCTAGGGTTAGGAGCGTTCATGCTTTCTTAACTCCTATTTAGATTCTAGGGCGAAACGGACAAAGTTTCACCTGAAAACTGATCATTTCATAGGCTGAAAACCTTACAATCAATCCCTACATTGACTAGAAGCATATAACACTTTAAAATAAGCTCAATGGCTACATGCCGAAGTCCACAGCTCGACGGGCCACTCACCCAGAGTATACCAAAACCATAAAGTTCATAATAGAGAAGGAAATCAAATATACAACTCAACGGATCACACATCCGAAGTACTGGGGTTTACATCCCAAAATGTAACTAACTTTAACTAAAAAAACATCTCGCTAATAAGATGGTTGACTCACATGGCCATATAGAGCAATTTCTAGACAATGCACTACATGAATTAGTGTACCTTCTTGAACACATTTACAACGCTAGGGATACATTACATTACATTGTTAAACACATAAATCCTCTTCTATATCTGCACATGTAACGCCCCCAAAATGCTAATGACATGATTTATGGAAAACTGCAGCGGAAGACTTATTAATAAAAGGCACTACCGTCGTCCTGCTACTAAATCTGTAACGCCCCCAAAATGCTAATAATATGATTTATGGAAATCTACAGCGGAAGACTTAATGATCGAAGGTGCTACCGTCGTCCTAATAAGGACAAGGCTCACTGAAACCATTTAATCTTGCGACTCATGTTCACAATCACAATATCTATTAAACTGAAACACTCCAAAACCAAAATCCATAATAGTTCAACTTCAATACAATCGATTTAATCATACCACGTGCTAACTCGCACTCCACACTACACAAGTATATTAAATATAGACCCAACTTGACCCTAAGATCGATCCCAACATTTAGGCTATACTGAATCCACTATGAGTATCTGATGACTTCTAAAAGGGCTTCCTAGATGGAGAAACATGTGATACTTCATCACCTAAAATGAAAAACATGAAAACAATAAATGTGAGTTAAAACTCAGTACATGCATTTCTGTATTGAAAAATGAGCGTAGAAACACTGTTGATGGGTACCCGCCTTTTGCAATTCATTTACTTCGCAATAACAATGAAAATGAAAGTAATATGAAACCAAATTACTCATTATTATCTGGATGTGAATCCCCTTGCAATGATATGATCTATACATAGGTGTACACCTGCCAATCCGATCAAGATTTGGCCTGAAGCCACGCGGGTAACTGGAGGGTGAAGGCCCTATAGATGATAACTGGCAGGTTCACTGATTAAGTGATAAATCGCTGTGTAACTGATTCATTGATGTACTTACCAAAACATTATAATTTTGATAAATATGTGTTGATTTCTAAAGATATAGGTAATGAACGTACCTTGAATCTTTAAAAATGTCATCTGACTTGATAAAAGTCAACTGTTTCATAAATGTTATCTGACTTCATAAATATGTTCTGACTTGATAACACTTATGTATAACGGGGAATGATAACTAGGCCTCGACTCTATTTCATAAATATCATTGTAGGTATGTGCGGTCAATAAATGATCGTTACTCACATAATTGAGTAAGTAAAAGTATGTATAATAGAAATTGAGTAATTAAGTAGTATACATAACTTGAGTATTCCAATATAACTTCAAAACTGAATTAATGAAAGTAATTAAATCCGATATAAAATAAATGAAAGTAAAATAGACCACAAAGAAATAAATGAGATTACAAAGGAAAATGCCTTGATGGTGACAAATGAGAGAGTGGTTTTGGCCTTTTATGAAATGGGCTGCTGATACGGGCTTAAGCCTCGCTGATGTATAGCTTGGCTTAAGATAAAAACGAGTACACTAGATTGGCTTGAAAAATACATTTGATACGTTCTGAATTGAGTAAGTAATAGAGGTTTGAGGCCAAGAGAAATATATCTTGGTTCAAAATAGCATAAACTGCAGTAACTTGATCTGATAAATATGGTTTCTGAATCAAAAATTCTCCACACTTTCCATATTTCATTCATAAATCCATTAGATATAGAATTCCACCTTAATGAGTCATTGAACTCAATAGAAGCTATTAAACTCACTAAACCTGGTATTTTCTTTGTAAAATTCATAATTGATTTAAATCTCATAAATAATCCCTCAAATTATATACTTGTCTTCTTCTTTCTCATTAATCAAGCTAAAAGCTCTATGAAAAAATCCATAAATATTCATTTCCTCCTTAAATGACCGCACTTGGCCCAAAATACACAAAACGAGTGTATAATCTATCTCACTCAATATTTATTATTGCTCTTTACATAATTATTCAAAATGCTTCAAAAAATACCAACTGAAAATACTCAACCAAAATTCATGAAAACTTATAGGAAATTCGAAAATAATATGGACTATCTACAGTAAAATTTTCAAAATTTTCCTCCAAGTATAAGCTGCACAGAAATTGCAATAACAACCCAATTTGCACCAAAGTAGGTCAGTTCACTTCAAAAATTCATAACTTTCACCTTTAACCTCAAATGGAGACCTAAAACCCTAATATGGAAAGATGAAGAAGTCCCGAAAAACTTTCATTTACAACACAAAACATGATTCCCACAATAGAGTTCCCAAAATGGGACTAGAACACAAGCGTGTTAGTTTTTGATTGAACCTACGCAGTTCTACCAAATCAGCCATAACTTTGCCCACAGAATTCGGATTAAGGCGATTCAAAAGGCATTTGAAAGCTAACACACAGACCTATCTACCCACCAAAAATCAAAATTTTTCAGTGGGCCAATCATTAGCAGTTTAATCCCAAAGTCACCCCTGTTTTCTACCATTTTCAACCCTCACTGTTTTTGCTTTCTCCTCTTTTTTCATATAAATTCTCATTTGAAATCATTCCAAATTACCGAAAACATCATCATAATCATCAATAAGATCAAAGATTACAAAATCATATACAAACAATACAAATCCATCACTTCACTTAAGGTAACTTGATCATGGCAAACCCTAACTCTAACATGCTTCAAGCACAACTCTACCATGATTGACATCCCTAAAATCAATAGAAATTGCATAATAACTATCAATTTGATCATATAAACACTAATCATAACTAAAACAACCCCAAAACTCAAAATAGAACAAGTTAGGGTCTTAGTTATACCTTACATTAGGCTTGAATTAGAGGGAGAGGGGTTGTTTTGAGTGATCTTGGTGGTTGAACATGATAGCTGGCAGCAAAGGGAAGTTGGGGCAGCCAAGAGATGGTGGGAAACCACCAAAAAAGGGGGCACAACTGCTGCCCCTGTTTCCTGCAAAAGGGGGGGGTGAGGTAGAGAGCAAAATGGAGAGCAGGGTTTTGTTATTTTTGCTGAATTTTTGTGTGTAAAAATTGTCAATTAATAGCTACATGTGGCTGCAAATTTTCAACCCAAAAAGTAGCTTTTTGCTAATTAAAATTAGGTGCTAAAATGAGCAATTAGTAAAATAACAAAGTTAGCAAGGTTTTGGGCTTTTGTTTTGGACCCAAGCAGCTAAGTTCGGAAGCTAAGTTCGGGCTTGATAAAAATTATTTGAAGTGTTGGAAAAATTTTGTATTGCTCGGGATTAAGTTTACCGAAGGTAAGAAAATGATTAGTCACTAAATTATACTTAGCGAGGCCTAATATCAATTCACCTCATATTTAATTAATCAACGAAATTTGAATTAACAATCAATGAAACTTGAATTGCAACGTGGGACCCAAATGAAATATCCCCCAACAGGGATGATTAAATACGATAAATAAAAGTGAAAAATTTAAATGGCATAAGGTAATTCGGTAAATATATAAATTGAGTGTAATTGAATTAATAAACATGATGTGGTTAAACAAATAACCATGAGTGATTAAATCAATAAACATGATTAATTAAATAAATAAATATGATTAATTAAATAAATAAATATAATTTAAATAAAGAAATATGGGTTAGGGTTGGGTTATTACAGTCTTCACTCCTTAAAGATTTTCGTCCTTAAAACTTATGATTTTGATCATGTATGGAATTCAACCTCATGTATGGATAATTGGTTTTCACTACTTCCCTCCAAAAAGTTATGATTAGCCCAAAGTGCATAGCTGCTTAATCTTGCGATCGAGTATCTAGATCCTCAGTTACTTCACTGGCTCGATTACTTTGGTTCAAAATTGATATTCTCTTCAAAAGAAAAACTTGTTACTGCAAAGAAAGTACTCTACTCGACTGGTTCTCTATCTTGACCACTAACAAATATGAAAACCATTGCAATTCCTAATAAGTACTCTGACACTAACTCAAAGCCCAATGTAATGAGAACTCAATTATCTCTGATATCCATTCTCCTAACACCCTTGACTAGATAAGCCATTTGGAATACTTCATATCTCATCTGAACTTTGATTGTCTCCTTCTTTGGTCAATATGAACATATGAATTTTGGTTGGGTATTTTAAGTTGGTGATTTTTGGAAGCATATTGAATAATTGTGTAAAGAGCAATAATAAAGATTGAGTGAGATAGATCATGTACTCGTTTTGTGTATTTTGGGCCAAGTACGGTCATTTAAGGGGAAAATGAATATATAGACTTTTTCATAAAGCTTTTAGCTTGATTCATGAGAAAGAAGAAGACAAGTATATAATTTGAGAGATTATTTATGAGCTTTAAATCAATTATGGATTTTACAAAGAAAATACCAAGTTTAGTGAGCTTAATAACTTCTATTGAGTTCAATAACTCATTAAGGTGGAATTCTATATCTAATGAATTTATGAATGAAATATGGAAAGTGGAGAGAATTTTTGATTCAGAAACCATATTTATCAGTTCAAGTTACTGCAGTTTATGCTATTTTGAACCAAGATATATCTCTCTTGACCTCAAACCTCTATTACTTACTCAATTCAGAACGTATCAAATGTATTTATCAAGTCAATCTATTGTACTCGTTGTTATCTTGAACCAAGCTATACATCAGCGAGCCTTAAACCCGTATCAGCAACTTATTTTATAAAAGGCCAAAACCACTCTCCCATTTGTCACCATCAAGGCATTTTACTTTGTAATCTCATTTATCTGATTGTGGTCTATTTTACTTTCATTTACTTTATATCGGATTTAATTGCTTTCATTAATTCAATTTTGAAGTTATCTTGAAATACCCAAGTTATGTATACCACTTAATTACTCAACTTCTCTTACACATGCTTTGTATACCACTTAATTACTCAAGTTCTCTTACACATGCTTTTACTTACTCAATTATGCGAGTAAGGATCATTTATTGACAACACATACCTACAATAACATTTATGAAACAGAGTCGAGGCCTAGTTATCGTTCCCCATTATGCATAAGTGTTATCAAGTCAGAACATATTTATCAAGTCAGATGACATTTATGAAACACCTAACTTTTGCGAGTTAGCACATAGTATGATTAAATCGATTGTGTTGAAGTTAAACTATTATGGACTTTGATCTTGGAGTGTTTTAGTTTAATAGATATTGTGATTGTGAACATAAGTCGCAAGATTAAATGATTTCAGTGGGCCTTGTTCTTATGAGCACGGCGGTAGCACTTTCTATCACTAAGTCTTCCGCTGCAGTTTTCCATAAATCATGTCATTAGCATTTTGAGGGCGTTACACCACATATGACCCTTTTCAAGCAAGGGTAGACTCTAACTCGGCATAAGTGAATAAAGTGAATCGACTTCTACCTGTCACAATGGGAAAAGGAAAAATAGTAATAAGATTAGCAATCACACGCTCAGTGAGCATTCCCCGACTCCTTAAAACCAAAACAATTGCAGGCAATAATACCAATGATAGTCCCATATCACGCATTTATACATTACTATCATATTAGGCAATCATAGTCCCCAAGGAAAGATTACCACCCACAAACTTCATACTAGCTACTCAAACTCATTTTTAGGCCCTTAATGACCAACTTCCCTAATAACAAGTATTTAGGCACATAAACAAGTAAGCAACAAAGATTGAGTAAGATGCTTTCAAACACACTTTTGAAAGCGCAGTGACTCATGATATGTTCCAAGAATAGTTTATAAATCACGCTAACTTCTTCAAGGCTTATAATTCTTTCTAAAAGTTTCTGAAATACTCATATTAATAAGAAAGACTTAGCAAGAAACTTTCTTTCACATGATATGCACATTTGAAAGCTTAAATGATCGGTGCATTACAAGGATATAATCATACTTCATTTGAAACTTCATTTAAACTACGTTTGGGAATCTCATTCCTAAGATATGCACATGAAACTTTCTTTTTTTTCCTTGAAAACACTTTGCTTAGGCTCTTGAGGCTCATATTCTTTAAAAAGAAATCTCTTTCGTATTGGTCCTCTAATGACCCTTATAAGCTTTTTGAATCTTATTCGAACTGGCCTCTTAATGATCCTTAAAATCTTTCTTTTCTGAAATACTTCAAATGGCAAAATGCCCAACTGCCTTTCTTATTTATTAGGAAAATACTCTTGGCATAAGATCATCATAATATGCTAGCTATGGGAGATCTACACTAGTCCTAAGTGAGATCATCACTCACAACTCACGTTATCCCCAGGGTGTACGCAACATAACATTTGGCCAAAACGCGTCTCAACAAAGTAGCTCTAACTTTGATATTGTCCTCTATGGAGCACCAGCTCACGTCTTATCTTGCGTCCAACCCCCCCTCTCAAGGTTTTATTACGCATCACTCATTATCGAACATTACCTTTACGAAACAGCTCACGCCTTATCTTGCGTCCAGTTTCCAACATTACCATTGGGGAACAACTCATGCCTTATCTTGCGTCCAGTTCCCAACATTACCTTTGGGGGAAACAGCTCACGCCTTATCTTGCGCCCAGCTCCCACCCTCAAGGTCTGGCCAATTGCCTAGCACTATCTTAGCCTTTAAAATCGTATTAAATCCGCTTAGGTTATAAAAGATGTACTATCACACACAGCAAGTTTCACCTTCACTTCACCTTCAAGTGAATCACATTTCATTTCCCTTTTTCAGTTGCTTACTTTATTAAAGTCTTGCTTGTCTAGTAAAATAACCCATAACCTTACTAATGGTTTATGGTTCTTTCATTTTCAACATAAAAAAGCTTCTTGAAATCATAATGAGTTTACTAACTCGTAATTTAAAACTCATTCAAAACTTTAGGTACTTAGCTAGTATTTAATTCAAACTAGGGTTCGTAATAAAATCCTCTGTTGCCCTTTTTCAGCTCGATTCAATCCCTTTTTAAAACTCAAAGGAGAATGCATAAACAAACTAAAGCTGTAAAACGTTTTCAAACTTGTTACTAGTTTGGTTTTTAACTTCCTAAACCTGTCGACTATTCCGTTGGGTCACTCCCTGAGTTCAAAACATCTTAACAAACTAACAGACAACTGGTAAATGCTCAAAACATTCGCAATTATGAAAACAACCCTTTAACGACCCTTTTTAAAGGTGTCTAAGTTCAAAATCAATCACATAGAATCATTTAACATTTTCAAGGGGGGCAGAGGGGTCACACATAGCACATTCATAACACTTCATAACTTAGCTTGGCAGAATCTATCCAATAAACCACACATGGCCTCGCAATCTACATGGTTGCGGTAAATCACAACCCAGACTCCCTCCTCACATACACCGATCACAAAAACCTCGAAGCGCTCATTAGTGTCACCCCAAGCCATCCAACTACCAAGCTCAGTTCAATATCACAATAATTTCAATCGGTTAATTCACAAAACTAATGTCCACAAGCATAGCTTCATATCAACCAACAACAGAAATTAAACATATCAAACTGATTCAGCAGCGATATTCAAACACGATTCCGAGTTGCTCCACAATTCTTAAAATCACCCGATTAGTAAAATCGAGCGTTAATCATATGCATGAACTCTATAATAGTTTCAACACCATTTTTCACTTCAATTCAACTCTAAGCCTTCCAATTACTGATGCAATATCAGAATCTAAACATATACTACCTAAAATCGCTAAATTCGTTTGAAATTACTGTAATTTAGGAGAGAAACACCAACCTTAATTCTAAGCTAGAGACTCTTTCAAAGGACTTTGGGGTCGACCTTAGGTGCTTGAAAACCCCGATCTTCGACCCTTGTTGTAATCACACCCCAGACCCACGCAAGTCAGATCCCAAATTGACCAGAACTTCACTCACTAACTCGAATTTGTGGTGGTGGCTAAGGGTTCCAACCCTTGGACCTGGAACCGTTTGTTCTTACTCAACCCTTCTCTCTCTCTTTCTCTTCGCCCAAAACAAATGGATGGCCAGCAACGTCGCCGTCGTCACCATGCCACAGTCGCCGCCCGTCAGGTGCCTCTTCTCCCACTCTCTCTCTCTCTCTGTTTGGCTTGGTCGTGGACGGCCGCCAGGGTGCGACGAAGGTGGTCGACCAAGGATCGGCGTCGCGGCGGCGCACCGTCACCCCCTTGTCTCTCTCTCTCTCTCTCTCTCTGGTGCTTTCACGGGGGCTGGGTAGAGAGAACCCCTCCCCCTTGGTTCCCTGTTCGTGAATCAGAGAAGGGGCTTCGGCCCCTCTTAGTTCCCTTTTTTGTTTATTTTGGTCAATTGCTAGTCAACTTTGGTTCTAGTTAGTCTAATCCTCTACTATTACTCGCCCCAATCCGTACCTCTTAGCCTTAATTCGAGCATGTTAATACTAACTCTCATCGAATTTTTTGTTCCCGTTAGTAACGCTCGATCTGATATTTGACCAAATAAATTCTGAGGCTTGTCAACCCAATCACACTCAGGAATCTACTTGATTTAGTAATCAATAATAATTCTTAAAAACGCTTATTAAAAATCATCGAAAAATTTTCAAAACAAATAATAATAATAGCAACAATAATATTCTTTTTAATAAAATTATCGTTTACATAAGCGTATCAATAATAATTTAACTCATATAATTAATAAAATACAATTTTATAACGTAAAAAGGCACTACAATCGGCTTAACGTAAAAATAAGGAATGTGGCATTCAGAAACAAACATGATTTCATACAATGACATCTGAAATGGAAAAAAATAACTGTGGAGTTTATTAAATTACAAAATATTAAGAAAACAATATTTTCATAAATTTAAAGGTTAAAATGATTGTTTTACTCTACCTCAAGGAGGGTAAATATAATGCATTTTTTTATTTGAAATATAACATAGTTATAACCATGGATTCAAAATGTAGCCGAACTGCGACGAAACGGCCGCGTTGGAAAGGTTTTGGAGTAGGGCGATCCACGTTTTTATGCCGCGATAGCAGCGATATGGAACGCAATTGCCGTTTTAGAGCGATTTTGCCGTATCGCTACCGAAACCGAAATCGCAACCGAAACCGCATTTTGAATCCTTTGTTATAACAATACACACACACACACACACACACACACACACACACACACACAGAATCTATTTTGTGTAATTTTTTAATGTTCAAGCGAAAATCTGAAAAAAAAAACCGGAAAAAGTTTATTGTCTCTTTCTTTTTGCAGTTAATCTATGGAGTTTGAACTACACTTTCCCACTTTTTGGTCCCATAATGACTTACTTGGCCAGAAAATACAATGTTAGGGGCATGTATAGCTAATTTCAACGTCAATGGCCCCTACAGTAAAAAATAAGAACGTCAAAGAATTCATATGCTCTTTGCTGGTTTCCTTACTTGAATTTAACCATTCACTAGCCTGACTTTAGTGGAAGCCAAAGGGGAGAGACTGACAGATATTGGATTTACTAGTTACACTTAACAAGCAGACAGAGCAATTATAGCACTTAGAGCACTGCAAAGTGACGACGATGAGCATGTCCACCAAATCAGAGCAGGGATGACATCTAGCAATTAGCCAATTGAAAAGCAAGTTCTTCATAGGGCAACGGACAATAGTAGATCTACGGCCTGTGAGTTGGGGGAGGGGCCAGTCAAGCACAATTAGTGAGCTGAAGTGCTAGCCCTAGGCCCTGGCTGAGGGATGTGCCTGGGGGCCGAGTTTGAGACTCATGTTTAGGCAGCGTACGTCAATTCCGTGAATAAGGGGCCACGAATAGCGACTACGGAAAAGCCTCATATAGCCACAGAGATAGGAGAAGCCCGGGACAATGAGAGAAAAGTGAGTAGCGAAAATCACAAGAAACCAAAGTGAAGACCAGGCCAAATTCATTCAGTTCAGCCCGGTCTTACCAAGTCTTCAATTCAGTCAAGATTGACTGAATAATGAACAACCAACTTCCAATGACAATGGCATATCTTATTTAAGTGCCAAATGAGGTTATGGGAACCGACGACAAATACTAGTCAAGCCAAAAACAACAAGAGTGTTTTAGGAAGGAGAGGAAAAAATACGAAGGAAACAATATTTCCAAACCAAATAGAAAGGGAAAAATACTAGTGAGACACGGCCTTTTTGGACATGAGGCGCACTTTTACTCAAAAATACTTGAAAATCATTTCCAAGCCATATTTTGAGAAATAAGTTGAATGATAGCACTAAACAAGTCATTAGATATCACAGCGGACCATAATACAGTATCTTATAGCGGGTTCACCAATTCTGAAGGCATTTTAGGGAGGACAGGAACAAATAGAAAGGAAACAATATTTGATAGTATATTAGGATGGAATGAAAATATATTCTTTAAACCTTCTTTCCATATTATTGGCGGCACGATATTTCCCATTTAGAGAGAGTGAGAGACGAGCGTAGAACGGATGCCGAAAAAAATATGGGAAAGATTGGTGAGAACACTATACAAACCTTTAACCACAACCCAACCCTTCATCAAAAAATAAGGGTTTCTAGATTAGGGTTCTTTAGCTTAGTCTATACCTTAGTTTTAAAAGGCGCAAGGTGCACTAGGGCACATAGGGTCCCAAAAAGCAAGGTGCAGAGCGAAAGGCAAAGGCGCACGATGCGAGGCGCACTTGTATGCAAAAATTTTTAAAAGTCTCTCATTTCACAAAGCATATTTTCTATAAACAAGTTAGATAAATGCATTTAAAAAGTGATTAGACATGAATACAACTACTAATACCGCCTTATAGCTCCAAGGAAAGAAAAGAACAAAAAAGGTAAAGATAAAGCCAAAAAAAAGAAGAAAAAGGGGGAGGATATAGTCCTGCATTCATAAGGCACACGTCATCCCCTCTAAAGCACTGACCTCGTAGCCTCACGGCAGGGCGTGCCTCAAGCGGGCTTTTTTTAACTAAGGTCTATACTCGAAGCAATTGCATGCAATTAGATAAAGGTTTCTACCCAAAATTGAATAATATATCAAAAGTAAGTGTCAATCTAAAGGCATTTGTGTTTTTTCATGGTGTGCATTCCATTTCCACTCTCTCCCATGATCATTTTCCATAAAGCATGGGTTTGGGTCGTTTTGAGCCTAGGTCTGAAGCATAAAAAGCACGGGCACCTGTGGGCTTAAAAAACGGGCAGGGCTTGACCCCTTGCAAAGCACAACAGGTTAGGCTTCGGGATTTTGTGAGCCTACGCGCACCCAGGCCGAGCTTTTTTAAACACGGCTTTTAGGTGGGAGTTTTTTTATAAGTAATCAAAAATTGGATTAAAAAGACACCAAGGCGATGTCAACCATGTACAAAAGGAGGCAATCACAAAATAACATCATGCTCTCAAGTTCTCAACAACAGTCATATCAACAAAACCCAAAAAAGTCAACTTTGTACCATGATCAAGAACTTGACTCTAACTATACAAAGTTCTCAAAAATTAAAGTTTGAAATCTTGAATAGACCTAGCATAGCCCTCAAAAATCTGGATATTTTCCCTCCTTTCAAGTACTCCACCAAATAGCCAAAGGCATCAACTTCCAAACTCCGAAGACCCAACTCTTCTTTAACCTTCTTCTCCAAGCCACGAACATATTTCTTGTGGCTTTAGCTTGTACCCAAGTAATTCTCATCAACAACAATGACAAATGCCATAAAATGGAGACCCATCAACAATGTGGTCAACCGACTTTTCCTCCACAAAACACATTGATCATCTACTAGCCAACTTAAAGTTTCTCCTTTTAAGCATGTACTCCATAGGAATCTTTCCTTTGGTTGCCAACCCAAGCTTAGAAAACACACTTTGATGGGAGCCTTAGACTTCCAAATAGCCTTAGCTAGAATTCGAGCTGAATTCACCCTTTATATGTCTCTTTGCAACAACTTTTGATGGTGAATTGCCCACTTGAGTTATGAGGCCAATGGATCTCATCCTCTCCCCGAAGAACAACCTTGGTGTTAGCAAGCAAAGCCAAAAGCCAAAAGATTCAGCACAACCTATTTCCAAATCATTAGGGCTTCTCAAGAAGTGATATTCAAATGGTTTTGATCCCCATTCCAAAAGACAACTTCTTGCACAATTGCATCTTTCAATCATGCCACCCTAAAAGGATCCGAAAATTGGCACTTGAGAGCTTGATCCCCACACTAGGTGTTAGCTTCCCCTATGCATAAGATGTGTTTATTAATATGTTTTGATGAAAAACAAAAAGGGATTGGTCAATTGATATATTCATTATGTTATATTTGAATTATCTTAATATTTATATTATTTAAATATGTTATGATTCTAAGTGGATTTTGGTATGCTAGTACATATTGCTTAATTGATTTGATATAAGTTGCCACAATATCTTGAGATGATTTAGCATTCAAATTTGAATATGTTATTTTTATGATATTATATTGTGTAATTCAAATTTGAATATGAGATTATGATTCTCTATATATCAATACTTTTGAAAAAGCCAAGATTTGCCTAAATTTGTTGATGTATTTTGAGATCATATTTTGAAAGATTGTGCTACTAAAAATCAGCTTCTAAATAACCCTCTTAGCAAGATCTTTAGCTTAAAATAAGGCAAGTAGCCGTTGGAAATCAATAGGTAAATAGTGAGCAAAGTTGCAGATTTCAAAGGATTAAAATATGGACTTCAAGGCCTTGAAATGATATGGAAGATCAACCTCCCTTGTTTGATGCAACGGTTACTTATCAAGTTTTACTCCAACCTCTCCAACACCCCTTAGCTATAAAAATGCGAGGAATTGGCAGCCGGAAAGTACACAAGAGAGAGCACAAACGAAAAACAAGAACTAAGAGCCACACTAGCAAACATCATTCTCTTGTTCACTTAATTTATTGAGTTGTATTGCTCTAGTTGTAAGTGGATGGCATTATAGAGTTGAAAGGTCAACTCTACCAAGGACTTATTGAAGGGTCAACTTGTGGCTTGAAACTTAGAGTAAGTGTACTCTAGAGTTCTGTAATCCCTCCTAATAAAATTGGGTTAATCCTAGTGTTAGGGAGCTCTAAGAGGGGACTAAGCTTGGTTGAGGCTAACCTTTTTAAAAAATACACGTGTCTTGTCCACATTTATTTTTCTGCATTTGATTATTTTGAGACATTGATCATCACCATATTCACCCACCTCTAGGGTGAGTTAACTAGCCAAAATTGCGCCAACACCAGGAGTAATGCCAAAAAACCAAACCTTCGATCCACTTTTCACCTTAAATTACACCAATAGGACGGAAATGGCTAAATCCACTCATAATAGATTTCCACTAGCCCACTCTATGAGCACAAGAGATCTTCTTACTACACAAGATCTTTCTTTTGGGAGGGGAGTTGGGAAGCGGAAGAGACCTTTGACTAGCTAGATGAGGTTTGAGCCAAGATTTGGGTGGAAGGAGGACAAACCAGCCAAGCCCGTTGATCTCCTCAACCATCCCCATCAAGGTGAAAATGTTGTCGCAAGTCGAACTCAACAGCCCAGATCTTACTTTTAAAAGGCACAGTGTCCCTAGGAGCAAGGCGCAAGGACTGAGGCGAAGGCGCATGCATAATGTATGCGAGGTGCACTTCTATGAAGAAATCTTTGCAAATCATTAACATCTCACAAAGCTCATTTTGTAGAAACAAGTTAGATAAATACAATAAAAAATTGACTAGATGTCAACATAAACCCTAGTACTGCAAATTGCCTTAAGATATGTCATCCTAGTTTCCCATACCACACACTTAGTTTACAAGCATAGCACACTTTATAGCTTCCAAGGAAAGAAAAGAAGAAAAAGGTAAAAACAAGGCCGAGAAAAATCAGAAAAAGGGTGAACATATAACCTTGCATCCTTGAGGCGCACCTCATCTACTTCGAGGCACTGACCTGGTCACCTTACACAGAGGCACGCCTAGTCATGCCTCAGGTGCGCTTCTTAAAACTAAGGCCCAAAATGGAGAAAACTCCCTCGCCATCAGGTTGTAGATCACCAGGTACATACCAAAGATACTGGGGTTTGTAATTATAGACTTATTTCTTTTTCAGCAATCAAAAATTAAATTAACATCAGGATGACAACCCTATACAAAAGGGCGAAGTACATAAATCATCATGCCTTAAGCTCTCATGCATAAATGCAGTAGTCAAAAGTGTCGAACACTAGTAACATCCAAGATCCCCACATCAAACTTCATCACACTATGAAAATAACATAGAAACTTTTCTTGGCTGAGGTCCTGTAAGATGGAAGCCCATGCATGTAAATGCTGGGTTGCACAAGCCAGATGCCCAATACAAAGACACTACTTTCATGAGAAATCCTTCCTGAGGGCATCTCATACAAGAATTCTAGTACACGGAAGTCAACCACGCGTAACAGAATGTAACAGATATGAGGATTGCATTCTGCACAATTCATCACATGGAAAGAAATGCACCTGTTACCTTGTGTTATCACATGGATATCCCAGACTGAAGTTTGTAGCATGCAAAAATCAGACCATGTTATGAACAGTGTTATATAGATCTCAGCAACTATAGAAGGTACCCCATCATGTGGGATCCCAAGAGCCAAAGCAGTTTGATGGCACCACTGGTGCTTAAAAATGTACTACTACAGTACATTTGGGCTGCCCAGGAAAGTTTGAGCGGAAGCAAAGCTTTTTCCTAAGTTGCATTTTGCCACCTCAAAGCAGATCCCAGAGTATTAGTTTCAGATTTAAGGATCATAAATGCAATTAGCATTCCAAAATGTCACAAGACATTCTCTGGCCTGCTTATTACTGATTCTTATCTCTGTTTTCCATTGCTGAAGATTTCAAATCAGAATGTGTTTTTCGTTTCTTCATCATGCTCCAAAAAGACGAAGGGAAGCAGGCCAGCACCATGCAACTATATGTTCAGGATGGAAATAAGACCACAGCACATGATAGCTAATCAGTGAAACATGAAACAAATCTACATGTATTACTACTGCAATATAGTGCCTCCATCTCAATAATCTAGTCAAACTTGGGAAGCATAGCAAAATCAGGCAACATCATTTAATGATTTGTCATTGACTCAGTCACATTTTACTACAATAATTCTTTATTCTTATAGGGAATCATCACTTTTAACACAACAATTATATCAATTTCTCTGAAAAAGTAGAAAGGAACATTTTCCAAATAGCCTCATGCTAAAATTTCTGCAAAACATATATAACTCCCATAAAAATGGTGACATGCAGTATTAATTAAGCATAGAATTCCAATGCTGCAACCATGATACTTACAAACAAGAACATAAGTAATCATTATGTTACTTTCACAAGTATTTAGGGCATTCTTAAGTGAAAATGCTGGAATATTTATGTAAATATGGAGAAATGGTTTAGCATGTGGTTACCAAAGATCATATATGCAACCATACTATAAGCAAGTAACTGCAAGTACTTCAACGTCAAATTGTATATGATAGTCCAGAAACTCTTGTAGCTCTTCTGCTGTAACTCCTTGCCAACAATGGATTACCTGTATAACACATGAGACAAGGTTTGACCTCTGCATCTCTGGAATCCCATCATCTGACATCTCATTAATATAATAATCCTCTGTGTATAGCCTGGTCAAACAAACCAGCGTGGAGGGGAGGGGGTCTATTAGTTTATTCACAGAAGAAATAGAAACAAAACTTTACAAAACGACAACCTATTATCATAAAGGGAAAGTTGAAAAAGTGTCTTATCATCCTAAATTTTTGGTGCTTCATCCTACGTAAAACAGCCTTCTCGATCTGTGATGTAAATTAGTTGTGTTAACCTGTCAAATAGCCATTTTGTATGGTTGGCATGAAAGTTGCCTAAAAGAGCAATTTGATCAGAAAGGCTAATTCACAAAAAGCTCTTTTAAACAGCTTCTAGAAATAGATGACTAGGATAGACAAGCTAAATGACATTTAAGCACAAAAGTTGAAAAATAGTACAACCATAGCAATTGCTATTGACGTCAGTTATATATTTTCTTCTTTATTTTCCCCTCCTTTTACTTTTTTCTTGGAGGGGGGGGGGGATGTGTTGAGGCACCATTGTTAAAGATTCAAAGAAAATTAATGCATGGTTAGTTCCTACATCCCAAAGAGATTAACAATACTACAATATGTTTTTTGTGTTCTCAATTTGATAATTGATAGAATTTGACAAGTAATCTATGTTAACATGACAAAATTTTAACTTTCATATGCCAGGATGGATCAGTCTAAACTGAAGCTCTTTCAAACCCTTGGTCTATTTAGAGGTGAAAAATAGATCCAAGAGGCTACACTAGCATGATGCTATAGGTGAGAATGAACCCCTTAAGGTTCAATTTCCAGATCTTCTCAGGATGCCTCATTTAAAAGAATCAATGGTGCAAGAAATGATGTCTTGCAATAGTGACTAGAGCCATTAGGACATAATGTCCTTGACAGATGGGAAGAGGAAGTTTCTACACTCTCCTAGCCTTACTGCCCAATATGAGTGTTGTTCAAACTAGGAAGCTTAAGATGCTAGAGAAACCTCTTAAGCCTGTAAATAAAAGCCATTTTGGTGACATTCAGATTAACCTTTCCAAGGCCCATGATCTACTTAATCTCTACTCAAGAGCTCTTGCATTCTAATCCTAACTGTGCTGCACTGTAAGAACAAGACAATGATGTAGTCACACTAGGAAGAAAGGGAATGAAAAGAAAGCTTAAGTGTTTAGGGGAAAAGAGAGGAGATGGCGTGGGAAAGCAAGGGAGATGGCGTGAGAGGAAAGGAGAATTCAAGGCCTTGAAGAAGGAAATCAAGGCACTGAAATTGATATCGATAGAACTGAAATGTTTCTTGGATACAGATTTCACAACTAAGAACTGTTTCAAGGCCCTTAATCCTAGATTAGGATACAAATTTCACCATCTAATCAAGATTAGGACTCACTTCAACACCACTCTAATTGGCCTAATTAGAGATAAGCAAGTAGAGAATTTAAAGTAACACACACAGAGGAGTTTATAACTCAACTTGCGATTTCAATTTCTCAACAACCATTACAAAAGGGACGTCCACCCTACTTATAAGGCACGTCCAGCCCCTTCCTTAATCACTAGGTAATCCTTAATAGATTACTTAATGCTTAGGAAAGTCACTAAGTACATTTAACTAGCTAAACATACGGTTTAGTACAAAATTGAACTAAAACAAGCACAAACGAAAACAATGGCTTAAAACTAATTAACTTAAGCTAGTCCTTGATGATTGTAGGCTGCAAGAGTCATGTTTCCTCCCTTGGAAGGAAAGAACACACGGCTGCCATCTCAAATGTAGGAGAGGAATGCATGCTTGACACCTCGTGCTGAAGTGGACGAATGAATGCTTGCAAAATGGGTGAATCTTCCTCTTCCACGTGGCACTTGCTGCTTTCATGAGTCACCTGGTGACTAAGCTCAAGCGACCAGCTTAGCACACACACACCTTGAAGGAGAAAACCCACCTAAGAGGGAAAACTCCTAGGCTAAGCAACCGCGCTCCTAGGTGGTGCATACTGGATGAAGTTCCATGCTATTGGGCCACTGTATTTTGATGACCAATTTGTGGTTTTCTTCAATGGGGGGAAACCTCAAGATGTCTAGAAACCCCCCCCCCCTTTTTTGAAAATCACGATTTGGACATCATTAAGTACCTTAATCACCAAGATCTTTTTAACCGTGCAAATGCTAACGCATGCTGGGCAGCTTTGACAAAACGACTGAATTGACCCCTTTAATGTGCTCTTCTGCCTTTGTGCTTAACATAAGAAACAAACTAGACATCCTAACGGAATTAACAAAAAAAAGAATTACATGATTTGGACGTCGTTTGAACTATGAAATAATAAAAACAAAACCACGTACGTGCAAGGGGGTGAACCCGGGTACCATCTCCTTTGGACTTGCAAAACGGAACTTGTTTCTTGGACTTGGACTTGTGTAACTGGACTACCTTGACTTGGGGAACTTAACTGGGATGTGTCTGATTGAATTACATCAGACAAGCAAGCTCTTAATGAGTACAAGAAATAGCAAGTATATGCTGAGAGTTTCCATAGTGAAAAAACTAAGATTGATTAGCTCAACCTGGGAGATCAGGATAAGAGCTACTCTGTCCTGAAACAGAGACACCATCAGGGCAGGAGCTCCGAGTTCATCAATTGATTCTGAGGATGGTGATCAGATCACCAAATATCCTGGCATCATTGCTTACCTGCTGAAGTTCCATGCAGACTTTATGGGAAACACAGCTTCTACTTCTGGAAGCATAGATGAGAAAGTGATTGACAAGGGGCCGTGCTGGTCCTTGTCTATTGAACAGCAGATTTATTTGAGCAAGAATTTCTCAAAGGATGAGGTAAGAACAGTTTTCTTTTCTATTCCTATCCATAAAAGCCCCAGCCCAGAAGGATCCGGAAGTGGTTTCTTCAAATCCTGTTGGCATATTATTCAAGAAGATATTACTGAAGCTGTTCTGGAATTTTTTTCATCATGGAAGTCTGCCTAGCAGTTGGAATAAGACACTAATTACACTGATACCTACAATAGTCAATCCTATGACGGCTGCTGATTTTAGACCAAAAGCATGCTGCAATACAACGAAAAACTGTATAAGTGCATTTCTAAAATGTTGTGTCCTAGATTGAAGAGTACTCTACCAAGCATTGTCAATGAAAACCAATCAACCTTCCAGAAGAAAGACTTCACATAATGTGATGATAAGCCATGATCTTACCAGGTTACATAAGAGAAGTGAGGTATCTCTTAAATGCTTGCTCAAATTTGACTTGTTGAAGAAAGCTTATGATACTTTTTTCTTTTTTTTTGGTAAGTAATCAAAGATGTATATTAAAAGGACACCAAGGGGATGTCACCCATGTACACAAGGGGCATTACAAAAAACATTATGCCCTTAAGCTCTCATCCATTATGCAATCGATGAAAGCCAAAAAATTTAACTATTTGCCACCACAAAGCCCCACACTCCACCTATACAACAACCTCAAAAAATAGAGCTTGAAATCTTGAAATGACAAGATTTTGTCCTCGAAAATACGGTGATTTCTATCCTTCCAAGTAGCCCACCAAATAGCTAAAGGAATCATGTTCCAAACTCCAAGAACCCAACTCTTCTTCATCCTTCTCCTCCAAGCCACCACCACATCTCTCACTTTAGAAGGTTGAACCCAACTAATCCCCATAAGTGAAAGAGACAAATCCCAAAGCGAAGAAACCCACCGACAATGTACAAGAAGATGATCCACGGTTTCTTCCTCCTCCAAACACATGGAGCATCTACTTGGACCTCTAAAATTTCTTCTCTTAAGCATGTCGTCCGTGGGAATCTTGCCTAAAGTGGCTGCCCAAGCAAAGATACACACTTTTGTGGGAGCTTTAGACTTCCAAATGAAGTTGGCAGGAAAGTCACAACCGTCCAAGTCTTCAAATTGTGTGGAGCAAAAGCTCTTGACACTAAAGGAACCTTTAACATTAAGTGGCCACACAATCTCATCATTACCTTGGGACAGAACCTTTTTGTCAGCAAGTACGGCTAACAAATTACAAACACTATCCTCTTCCCAATCATTAAGACTCCTTACAAAAATCAAATCCCAATGGCTCACGTCACCATTCCAAGACGAGCTATCCTAAAAACATCGGGAAAAAGATTTTTTAAAGGGCAATCCCCACACCAAACATCGTGCCAAAATAATACCCTTGATCCATCCCCCACCTCAAAATGCACTAAAGATTTGAGGTGCTCGAGACCTGCTAAGATAGATTTCCAAGACCTAACCCCGTGAGGATAAGGACTCTTTTACTCCACCAACCCAACTCATCAATCTCATATTTTGCCTTGATCACATTTTTCCACGTAGCACTATCCTCTTTTGCAAACCTCCACAGCCATTTGGTCTTCAACGCTTCATTCATATCACAAAGGGGTCTTATGCCAAGTCCTCCCACCTGTCTAGGACGACATACCTCATTCCAATCGACCCAGTGGAGGTCGTTACCATTATCGTTGGAATTCCAGAGAAAATCTCTCATAATTTTCTCTAACCGACTAGCAATGCTAGCTGGGATGGTGAGTAAAGACATGAAGTAGATAGGCAGACTGCACAAAGTGCTTCTCAAAAAAGTCAATCTACCCCCTCCAGACAAAAGCTTTGACTTCCAGCCTGCCAATCTTTCATAAAACCTCTCAATGAATGGATTCCAAATTGTTGTGCTCTTATAAGGAGCACCAAGAGGAAGACCAAGATAATAAGAAGGCAGATGATCAACTTTGCATCCAAAAAAACGGGCCAACACATGAACATTAGGCACATCGCCAACCGGAATGAGTGCACTTTTGGAGAGGTTGACCCGTAGTCCCGACATCGCTTCAAACAGGAGAATAATGCACCTTAAGTAGCCCAAATCACTCTCGTCCGGCTTGCAAAAAACAAGGGTGTCGTCGGCAAAAAGCAAATGGGATATCATCAAACCCTCGGAATGAGGATTCATAATATGAAAGCCATTCAAGAGACCTTCCTCACCTGCTTTAAAGATCAATCTACTAAGAGTCTCCATAACCTAAATGAATAATAAAGGTGACAACGGGGTCACCTTGCCTTAGACCTCTTGAGCTAGAGAAAAAACCAGATGCTTCACCATTAACTAAGATCGAGAAGCGCACAGTGGAAATACAAAAAGATATCCATTTCCTCCACTTGTTTGGAAAGCCCATTTTCTCAAGAATAGCCAAGAGGAAACTCCAAGAAACATGATCATAAGCCTTCTCAATGTCAAGCTTACAAAGGATACCAGAAATCCCATATCTAATATAGGAATCAATACACTCATTAGCAATCAAGGCAGCATCCAAAATTTGACAACCAAGAACAAAAGCATGTTGCAAGGTACCCACAACTTTTCCAACCACTCTCCTCAACCTTGAAGCGAGGACTTTGGCAAGAATCTTATATACACTTCCTACTAAACTGATGGGCCTAAAGGACTTGATGTCATTTGCACCAGCCACTTTAGGAATCAAGGTAATAAAAGTAGCATTTAAACTTTTCTCAAAAACACCCTTATCATGAAAGTCAGCAAAAAATCCCATAATCTCCCCCTTGACAATAGACCACCAATGCTGAAAGAAAGCCATATTGAACCCATCTGGCCTGGAGCTTTCTCGTTACCTAACTCAGAGATGGCATTCCACACTTCATCTTCAGTAAAATCTTTTACAAGATCGCTAGCATCGTCAGGGCTAATAGAGTCAAAAGCGATTCCATCAAGAAAGAACCTTGACGGTTGATCTTCATGATACAGATTCTCATAGAAGTTGACAATCGCATTTCTGGCAGAGGCAACATCAACATAAAGCTCGCCATCCACTTGAATTTTGTGAATAGCATTAAACTTTCTCCTCCTATTTGCCACCTGATGGAAGAATATGGTATTACAATCACCATCCTCAATCCACTATTGCTTTGCCCTTTGGCGCCAAAAGATATCAATGGATTTTCGCACCATAGAGAGTTCTTTTTTAACTCCCAATCTCTCAAATCTATCTGCCCAAGAGAGAGACTGTTGTTGCTCCTTCTCATCCAAGAGCTTCACTTTATCCACCAGACTAGCCATCTTAAACTCTAAATGGCCAAACACTTCCCTATTCCATTGTTTAAGCTTGGTCTTCAAAAAGTTGAGTTTCTTTGCCAAAATAAAACTCGAAGGGCCAATAACATTCAGTTCATCCCAAACAGATTTGACAAGGTCGTCAAATCCATCCACCTCAAGCCACATATTCTCGAATTTGAAAGGACGTCTACCTCTAGAGACTTCCCCAACCCTCAGAAGAATGGGAAAATGGTCCGAAGTAATCTTCGGAACGGTAACTTGATGAACCCCCTGGAAATGATCTTCCCACTCAACCGAGAAGAGAAATTGATCGATGCGAGATAACACAGGAACGTCCTCATGGCTGGACCAAGTAAAGCGAGCACCTTCTAAAGGAGGGTCAACCAGATTGCAAGAATCAATAAAACTAGAGAACTCTCTCATTGTCCAAGACGACCAACTGCCTGTGGATCTTTCTGAAGGAAACCTAATGACATTAAAATCCCCACCCAAGCACCACGAAATGTCCCAAGAAGATATAGAGAACGACAACTCCTCAAATAAAGCCCGTCGCATATAGTCGTCATTAGGCCCATAAACCCCAATCAGACCCCACTCAAAATTGTCCTCCAGAAGCTTAAACCTACAGCACACAGAAAACGACCCAATGCGAAAATCACCGAGCTCCAAGACTTGAGGATCCCAAATGACAATAATGCCTCCTGAGCGACCCACTGATGGTAAGTAAACCCACTCAATCGGTAGACGGCCCCACAAACTAATCGCTAACGGCCTACTAACTACCTCCAACTTGGATTCTTGGAGAATAGCAACATCGCAAGCAAAAGTACGCAACACCCACTTAACATTCCCCCGCTTATTTGGACAATTAAGCCCCCTGACATTCCAAGCAAGCAAATTAATGGTTGGCCCCATCCGAAAACAGCCTAACCCTATCAACTTCATCCCCCATCCTGTCTTCAACCGAATGATCCCTTCTCACTCTATTTGCTTCCAACGAAGCAAGGAAAGAAAGCAACTCCATTTCTCTACCTTCAATGGCCAGACCCATCTTCTTCCAAAAAATAACCATTCTTTCCAAGACCCACGCTGACCCTTCACTAAAATTCCCTGAATCACTAGAACCAGGCAAAGCAGCACCATCTAAACCCTGAGGGTGAGCTTGAGGTAGAGCTTCCTCAAACGAAGAGAGCCCTCCCACCTCCTGCATAATAGGAGAGACCAACTAAGAAACGACGAGATTAGTCTTTCGCGGCTTCTTCCTACGAGAGTAAACAAGCACACTCGTAGATGGTGAACAAGCTGTAGGATGCAACTCTTCCTCCATCACATTCAGAGGAGATTCTGGGATCCTTGAGGCGCATGGAGAACTGTCATGTGAGTTACACTCACAATCCGAAGAGGGATAATTCTCCAACAAATCTCTCAACACTTGGAATTGATTAACACAGGAAGGAGAAGCCTCCAAATACTCCTTCGAACCATTCTTCTTACAGGGATGCATCGTCGCATCATTAACAATGTCCTTGAAGGCGGTCTTCTGCTTCAAAACATCACCGCTAACATTTTGTTCTTCACCAATCACGGCTGCACACACATCCCATGAACCACAATCCCTACACTTCCACCCCATCAGAGGCGAATTGGGGGAGCCACCCGGATGACCCCGAACAACATTAGCAAAAGACCTTTCCCTACTCACCGGAAACCTGGAGGGAATAGAAGCCTTCCTTGGTGGAGGAGAAAGCTTCTTATGACCCTCAATCAAAGTCTCCTTAAGAATCTTCGTCACCCTAAACCAGCCCTCTGCCTTCGCTCCCTCAAGAAAGATCACTGACGTAGCCTGCCCACAGTTACCCAACAGAGAAAGGACAATGAATCTACCTTTGTTATTCTTTCTCAGTTGAAGCAACAGGCACCTCTGACCCCACCTGAAAGTTTGGAACCACAATGGTTCTCCCTTCGGGAAACAGAATCTGACCATTTGTACTGCCAACCAGCGAAATTCCTAGAAGCTCAACCGTTTAAAAGACCTTTTCCTCCTATTAGCCTCTGAAACCTTGAAAGGAAAAAGGCCTCCATCACCCCCAGACACTTCCAGGACCTTCCCTTCCACCCTCACAGAGGCATACATGATCAAATAACAGACAATGCAGCGTAGCCAGAAGAAACAGAACCACAGAACAAAAGGAGAACAGCCGCTACTGCCCAGCCGTGAGTTGCACTGCCCGGGGAGGTGAAAAAACAAGAGTAGCAGCAGAACAGCACTTACCGTGGCTGGCCGGAAACCACAGCCGCGCCAAAGGACAGAACAGAAGAAAATGCGCCTGAAGAGATGAACAGGAAGGATTCCAGCGAGACTCCGGCGGCCGGTAAGTTCGTCGAGGACTAGAAACCGCCACCGAAGCTGGCCGGCGGCGACAGAAAATTCCGGTGAACCCAAACCCTTGATCGGCAAAGACCAGAAGCCTCCCCCTTCGCACAGAAACTAAAAAGCCAAGAGAAACTTGACGAAACCAACAAGCCAACGACTGGTGAAGGGGCGGCCGGCGGCTCCCGGAGACCCAAAGTCCACCGGACTTCAGGTAACCCTCCGATGACCACTCCAGGCACCCGAGCACCCGAACTTCACCAGCGAATTCCTGGGTTCATGACCTGTCTCCCGACGCAGAGAAGAGAGAGAGGGGAGGTTGGGGCAGAGGCGCGTCGAGGTGGCTTCTGGGTGGCCCACCGGTGACCGGCGAAGGTGGTACGGCGGCGACAAAGACGAGGCCCAACTGTGGTGGCGGCGAGAGAGAGGAACGGGACCCGGGGGGGTGAGGCTCAGGTGGAGAAGAAAGCTTATGATACTGTGTTATGGTGTCTACTGGAACAGGTTTTGAAAGCGTTAAAGTTCCCTTACAGATTCTGCCAATGGCTAATGATGCTGATTTCTACCAGCTGGTTTTCACCATCCATCAACGGAAGAATTCATGGAGCTTTTGAAGGGAAGAGGGGACATAGGCGAGGAGATCTGATATCTCCTTTGACGTTTGTCTTAGTACTGGAGTATCTGACCAAAGCATTGAGTAAAACTGCTTTGCACTCTCAGTTCAGATTTCATCCTCTTTGCAGTGGTCTTAAATTGGTTAATCTTTGCTTTGCTGATCATCTACAAAGCTCAAACACCTACAGTGCAGCCTGCTATGAATACTTTCCAACAGTTCTCTGAAGTTTGTCCATGCAAATCATAACAAGTCACAAGTCTATGTTGCAGGGGGTAAAGAGCAAGTTCGGCATCAAAGTCTCCACGTGACTGGTTTTATTAGAGGAGAATTCCTGTCAAGTACCTTCATGTTCCACTATGTCCAAGAACAGAACTACAGTTGACTGCTCCATTCTTGTGGAAAAAATTGTAAAGAGGATCAAATGCTGGTCTACTAGACAGTAGACATCTCTCTTTTGCTGGTAGGTTGCAGCAAATCAATGCAGTATTGTTTGCTTTAAAATCTTATTGGGCCTGTATATTTGTCCTGCTTCAATCTCTTACAAGGAAGTAGAAGGCATATGCAGAAACTTCTTATGGACTCAGAGCAATGAGTAAAAGAACCCCTCCCCCCCCCCCCCAAAAAAAAAAAAAAAACAAAGCCGAGGTGGCATGGGACATAAACTGCAGACCAAAAAATGCAAGTGGCCTGGGAGTCAAAAACTGCAAAGTGTGGAAGCAGGCACCAATAGCGAAGCACCTCTAGATGTAGCCTTAACAATAATTGCTTATGGATAAAATGGACGCATGGTGTTTACTTAAAAGGTGCAAACATCTGGGAAGCTGCAGTTAGAGCTGATATAGCATGGTGTTGGAGGACAACTTAGAATTTAAGGAGAAATTTTGCTGCTGCTTCTAATTGTTCAATCTGGCTAGGAAAAGCAGATGACTCATATTCCATTGCTAGTGGCTACAGTTGGCTTCTCGGTCAGCAGAAGAAAGCATATTTTGCCAAGGCTTGTAAATTCTATGTGCCTAAATCAGCTTCTGCCTTTAGAGAGCGCTTCTTAACCCCCTCTCAACAAAAGTTGGGCTAAGCAGAATGGGAGCTGAGATTGATAATGTGTGCCGCCTATGTCAGGGAGAAGATGGAAGTCATTCTCATCTCTTCTTCACATGTCAATATAGCCAGCAGGTACTAAGGTCTGTGTTCCAGTGCCTTGACATCCCTATGAAATATACTGATTTGGAGAAACTTCTAAAATGGTTGCAAAGGCATCAATTTGTGAAGGTTAAAAGAAGTGCGGCTTCCTTGCTCCTGCTGCTGCGGTTTATTAGCTTTTGAAGGGAGGGGGGGGGAATCAGAAAGCATTTACTACTAAGAAGAGGTGGCTGGATCAGGCAAGGAAACTACACAGATGCTCAGTACACACTTTTATACATAGGAGAGAAGAAGTTGCCAAAACTGGAAAAGAATACATTGAAAGTATCTGCACGAAGGCCCTGAGTCTCATTGATTCTCCCCCTAAGTAGTTGTATTGATCAAACTAGATTTGATGGTAATCCTATGCACTGCTTCTGGAGGTTGTCCTACTAAGGCCAAGGCCATGTGTGAGTCTGAGACTCCTGCAAAGCATTGGTATTTTGCTTAGGTAGCTAGCCAGCTACTGTAGGAAAGATTCCCAAGGAGGAAATGCTCAAGCAAAGATGCGTTAACAAATCAAGTCGCTGTACTATCCTCATAGAGCATAACCAGTCAACCACCTCCTCGTTCATTTCTAGTGACTCTCTTTGCTTTTCTTTGTCCCAGCATTTGTGGCTCTTCTTGAGGGGGGGCTTCAACCATCAGACATCAAAGGGGTGTTGGAGGCTGACAAGAGAAGCAAGAACTTGGTTTCTAAGGTTAGGATGACGATTCCTTTGGATAGTTGGCAGACTACGTAGAAGAAAAAGGAATCTGCAGATGCTTGGGGGCAATGCTATGTCCTATCAAGAACTCAAACTTCATTTTTGGGACTTTTGTGTAGTTGGATCTAAGTGCTTAATTGCTGAAGAAATATGACAGACATTCTGTACTTTGCAGATAATATTATGAAATGCTCGACGGCATGATATTTTTTGCAATTGCTCGTTTTGTAGATTCATGACAACGTTATGCACTTAGAGGGAAAAATAACTTTTAATGCTAAGGACTACTAAACCACTCAATCTTATTCTGCTCTGTGACAACAGAAGTAGAACTATATGATCACACAGATGACGAAACATCAAAATTACAAATCAATGATAACAGCACCAAAAATGCAGGAATTGTAAAACAACATTGACACAATAAAGCACAACTGGAATCTGGGAAGAATAACTACCTATAACACTTTCCCGGTCGTATTCTTCCAGCCCTACCCGCCCTCTGTCTAGCAGAAGCTTTTGATATAGGAGCCACCACCAGATTCTCAATATCTGATATCTACATGGGTCATACAAACCATGGAATTAGATGTCACAAAAATAATAAAAGGAACAAATTTTTTTCAAACAAAAATGCAACACGTCACAGGACTCCAAAGACAAGCAAACTCCAGATTCAGAGAATCTTGAGGTCTTGTACTAGCTAACAATGATACCCAGACTTACGATTTTGCCTGCCATATACATGACTCTGTTGCTTATCATATATAACATGTGAAAGTTGAATACGTAGATTGTTTGTGTGACAAGTGTCCTGATGTCATTGGCCATTGCTAGCCCTTTTTTTGAGTATAGTAAAATGAACAAATCTCGTTTATGATGTTGTCATGCTAAATATACGTGCATCTTAATTTAAAATGCAATTCAATACGACTAGTGCATGAAAGGTGTGTATATTGTTGCTTGCTTTCTACGTACTTATATTGTCATTTTATGATGTAAAATGATGATGGCAAAATACAGGATCATGCTGCCTTGATACTAAGATGGCTTATTTGGTGGATAAGGTCAAGCATCTGGATGAAAAGAAGCAACAACAATCTCTCACCTTTGCTGATATATATGAGAGCTTGGATCTTAAGAAAGAGTTTTCAAAGGTATGTAATTGGATAGACATCTTCTGGCAGCAGAGAGCAAAGAAGCATTGGATTGAAGAAGATCACAACACCAAATTCTTTCACAGGATGGCTAATAGTAGAAGAAAATTCAATGCTGTTCATAATATTAAGGTGGATGGGGAGCAACATGTGGAGTCTTCTTCCATTAAATATGCAATTACCCAATTTTATGTTAGTCTTTATCAAGAAGATCAACCATCTCGACCTTTCCTTGGGGCGATTGATTATGATTCTATTAGTCTTGATGATGCTTTTGAGCTTGAAAAGGACTTCTCCAAGGAGGAAGTTTGGAATGCGATCAATGACTTGAGCAAGGATAAAGCTACAGGCCCAAATGGTTTTAACATTGCCTTTTTTCCAGCATTCTGGGAGTAGTGCCAGGGGGCGATTATAGGACATTTTGCCGATTTTCATAGGACTGGCATCTTTGAGAAAAGTCTGAATGCCACTTCATCAGCTTGATCCCTAAAGTGGGAGAAGCATATGAGATTAAGAATTTAAGACCCATCAGTCTAGTTGCGAGTGTGAATGAAATTCTTGCCAAGGTTCTTGCCTTGAGGATGAAAAAAGCCATCAGCAAAATTGTCAGCCCCTGTCAGCATGCCTTTTTTCCCGATCATCAAATTTTAGATGCTACTTTGATAGCTAATGAGTGTATCGACTCCTATCTCAAATCCACCAGGTGGGGAATTCTGTGTAAGCTTGATATTGACAAGGCTTTCAATCATGTCTCTTGGGATTTCCTTATGACCATTCTTGATAAAATTGGCTTCCCTAGCAAGTGGAGGAGATGGGTCTACTTTTGCATTTCTACTGTTCGCTTTTCAATTTTAAGTAATGGTGAGCCCTCAGGTCTCTTCCCTAGTTCAAGAGTTCTTCGTCAAGGTGATCCACTTTCCCCTTCGTTATTTATCTTAGTGATGGAATCACTTAGTAGAATGCTTGTTAAAGCAACTGAGGTGGGTTTATTCGAAGGTTTCCAAATTGGTTACTCTCAATCCGGCAGCATGTTGATCGCTCACCTCTTTTTGCTGATGAAACTCTTATTTTTTGTAAACCGGATGAGAGTAACCTTGGGAATTTCAGGTCTGCCCTTCTCCTTTTTGAAAGAATGTCTGGGCTTAGAGTCAACTTATCTAGAAGTGTTCTTTTGCCAATTGGAAGCTCATTTCTTTGGTTGTGGGATTGATTGCCTCCACCTTCTTATCTTGGTCTCCCTTTGGGGGCAAATTTTAAGAGCAACGTTGTGTGGGAGCCTATTGTTGAAAGGTTCCACAAGAGATTAACGGGGTGGAGATCTAAGCTATCCCAACTAGCATCTCTAATTATCTTGAGAAAATCATGAGAGACTTTCTTTGGTCCAACAATGAGACCAATACTAGCTTCCATTGGGTTAATTAGGGAGAGGTTTGTTGTTCCAAGCAAGGAGGCCTAGGCATAACACCTGTTGGTCATATGAACAAAGCTCTAAAGACCAAGTGGCTTTGGCATTTTGCTAGAGGGGCGCCAAATACGAAGTTCATAGTTGGGGTTGGTGGTGCACGCAAAGCACTAATACCCATGGGGTGGGTTGTTGGGTTGTTGGAAATCCATTTTAGCTAGTTTGGAGCATTTCATATCCTTAGTGCATTTTGAGGTTAAGAGTGGGTCCAAAGTGCTTTTTAGGAAGGCCCTTCTTAAAGAGGCCACGGTGCATGATGTGGTCTCTTGGAACAGTGACCAAAGTCATTGGAATATAACATTTTCTAGGAGCCCCAATGATTGTGAACTTGTTGCCTAATTCGCTGCCCTAAAGTCGGAGTTCGATCGCGACCCAAAACGTTGACGAACACACTCCGGATTGAGAAATTTCATCGATCCCAAATTCCCAATACAAAGAGACAACTCAACTAGAATTCAAAGTTCCACAGTAGCAGAGGAAGAAATGCATCACCTTCTCTACAAAACAACGATGCTGGCTCCAGCTGTCTGGCAAAGTAACTCAGAAATTGGAAGCCAGGTACGAGGATTCCACGGAGAGGGTAATTGATCATGGGATTTAATTGAAGCCATGGCAAAACCTTCGAAGTAAAAGGAGGAATAGGAAAAAATATGTAGAAGTGCACAACAGAGACTAAAGAAAATTGAATGAGGGAGAGAGATGGTTGGCCATCAACCTTCTGGAATCTAGCTTGGGAAAATTGAAAGCATGAGAGAGTGTGTGAGAGTGTGTGAGAGAAATGAGGCCTCTTAAAATTAAGATTTAGAAACATGAGAGACAATGTGAGAAGGGCATAGATGAGAAGTTTTATCAGGCAGGTGGATGAGTGCATGTCACCATGTATTTGTAGTTGATTTTTCCCCCCCAGCAAGAGAGTTAATGTTATTTTGGGAAAAAGATACTTAGTCACGTCATTACGTGGCTGCTGAAAAGTCTTTTGACACTTTTCTATATGATATAAGTCACGCCATTATTCTTAGTTGTCGATCCAAAAAAAAAAAGTAAAACAACGAATTATGATCCCAAATTGCGTTCCGATTGAACCTACCCCCTTGATCTAGGATCCCGTCAAATTTACGTACTGCAATCCCAAATTCTTTTCTCGATCCGGACCGATCCCCAATCCTGGTAACTATGATTGGGAATAAGAAAGTGTTCGTAATCTTTTTACTTCACTTGCCGAGGTGAAGGTTATTCCTGAGGATACTGAGGAAATTATCTGACCTTATGACCCTAGTAATTCTTTTAAAGTCAAGAGTTTCTGATACAAACTTTATAGTGGTGGGAATTGCCCAAATTTCCTTGTACAGGCTATTTGAAAGTCTAAAGCGCCATCAAAAGCGTGCGTTTTTGCTTGGGCAGCCACTAAAAGCAAGATCCCCACAGAGGATATGCTTAAAAGGAGAAACTTTAATGAGCTAAGTAGTTGTTATATGTGTCTTGAGGAGGAAGAGACGGTGGACCACCTCCTTATTCATTGTAGTTGGGTTTCATTACTTTGGCATTTGTCTCTTTCCTTGATAGGTGTTAGATGGGTTCGACCTTTCTATGTGAAAGATGTCTTGGTGGCGTGGAGAAGAAGAATGAAGAAGAGTTGGGTTGGTGGTATTTGGAAGATTATTCCTTTGGCAATTTGGCGGTGTACATGGAAGGAAAGGAACAGTCAGATTTTTGAGGGTAAAGCTTTGTCCTTGCAAGATTTCAAGCTTGGCTGTTTGAGAATCTTACATAATTGGAGTCATGCATTTCATGATGGAAGAAACATGTATTTCTTGGATTTTGTAGATAATATTATGCACGAGAGCTTGAGGGCATGATGTTTTTGTCTTTGCCTCTTTTGTGTGTGGGTGGCATCCCCTTCATGTCTTTCTAACACAACCTTCTGATTACTCATCAAAAAACAAAAAAAAATACAGGATTATGAAATGTTAATTGGCCTATTCATAAGATACATGAATTTAAACCTTAGATCGTATTTCATTTATGATGTTGTTAGCTAATTATATATAAAACTATAATTATTTTACAAAGAATAGTCAATACAACTAATGCATGAGCATAACTTATGTTCTTCTCAATGTGCTGAAAATGTACATGAATCTTTTATTACTTTCTGGAGTGTAGTTTAGTATGCATTTCATAAGTAATATGATCTTGACCCTTTAAAGGTATGATATATGGATTCTAGAACAATATAATTGATCTCTTAAATGAAAGGTATTCGGAAAATCAGAATGCATGTAAAAGGATATCAAGGGGAAAAACATTCCAAACATTAATTAATTTCTATTTTTTAAAATTTGGAAGTATTTTGTGGACAAATGTGGAATTGGAATTTGAGTGTGATAAAATGTTCTACTTTTGAGACTGTGCCTCATATTTGTAATTTAGTTAAGAGTATAAAAATATCATTTGACAATTACTGTTGTGAAAACCCCGTCTATTCATATTATCAATGCTTCATTGCCCAAAAACAAAAACAGAAAAAAAAAAAGATTGCCACCACTTAGCTTCATTGAAGGGACGATGGAACAGTAACACATTTCCACGTCATTTTAAAAAAATAATTGAAGAATTGAAGAAGGAAAAAAGCACGAGAACATTTGCAGCACAAAGCTAGGAAGCAAGTGCTCTAAGGGATTGGGTTGACTCAGTCTATTTGAATATCTATTTGTGTAAAATAGGGATTAGCTCACTCCTAATACTACAAAGTCACTTTCTAAGTTCTAACATTGCTTTTTCGGTTCAATTTCATTCCAATATTAGCTAGCATTTTCCATCCATCATATTTGTCATTTTTCTTATTTCATGTTGTTGATGTATAATGATTGTGTTAACTCTCTAACAATGAAGAAAAAGTCAAAGAAAATAAAAATAAAATTTTACTACGATTAAATCAACTTGCGTAAACCTTTCAAATATTATATCACAATGTTTGGAAACAAAAAAAATTAAGGATTGTATTTTTACAATTTGACATGTATAAAAATGAAAACAAAAAATAACCTTGACTCTTATTCCATAGAAAGGTTGAATTTAGAGAACATATTTTAATACACAAAATCATGTAGAAAGACATAGGTTTTCAGAATAATGAAAGCATCTAAAATAATAGAAAATCGATATGTATAAGCTAAATTACTTACAAATAAATTCAGAAAATTCAGAAAAGTTCTAAGTAATTCCACAGACCATACAAAGCACGATATGAAAACTAGTCTTCAGAAGCACTGAGGGGCAAAGGGCCCTGAGAAGCCCATGCCAATCACAGATGCGCGGGCACATTTTTCTCATAAAATATATTTAAAATAATTTTGAATAGGGCTGTCAAACAGGTTATGTTGGGTTGAGTTAGTGTTTGTGTCAAACTTAAATGGGTTGAGAAATTTTCGACCTGAACCTAACTCATTTATTAAACAGGTTGAAAATCGTGACCTGTACTCGTTTATTTTTTAAATAGGTTGACCTGAAATTTACTCATTAACCTATTTAATATAAACGGGTCGGGTTCAAGTTATCCGATTACCCATATACCTACTTAACATTTCGACTGAAGTATGATTATGAAATATTATAGACCATTCTTTTAAGTTTAGTATATCATCACAACGCAACCATTGTCCATGATTTGCAAGAACCACAACCCAAAAACCCAAATCGACTGATTAAACCCTACTTTTTCACAATTTTCCCCAAAAAATAAAAGATAATTGGGTAACCTGGTTGGCCTCTTTAACTCGTTTAATTAAACGAGTTAAATAGGTTTTTTTTTAGTGTCAAAATTCTAAGCTTGAACCTAACCCAGTTAATTAAACGGATTAAACGTGTCAACACATTTAATTAAACAGTTTGAAAATCTTCACTCAAACCCACTTAATTTCGTGTTGGTTCGAGGAGGTAATCGTGTCGTGCCAACTTTTGACAACCCTAATTTTAAATATATATATATATATATATATATATATATATATATATATATATATATATATATATCAGAAGAAATTAGAGGATGATATTATATTAGTATACTCCTAGTATAATTTACTTTTTCTTTTACTTATAGAGTTAACATCCAACTTTAAACATATCGTTAAAAGATGGTTAAAATAATTTTTAATATAAATACATACACACACACACACACACACACACACATATATAATTCCAGAATGTTAGACGACATAATATTTAGACTAATAATGAAAGGGGAACTAAAGATTTACTAATATGGCACGAAAAATAAACCCACTTGGTTTCAGACTTGGTACAACCCAAGATCATTATTCCCTTTGGTTTGCACAACCAAAAAATTATTCTGAAGGTCTACAAGAAGATCAAAAAATACGGAATTTTATAAAAAAAATTATGTACAAAAAAAGACAAGAACATCCTCAGGTGTCGAAGGAATTGCACGTATCGAAATTCAAAAAAGAATCGATCTGATACATGTGTGTGTGTGTGTGTGTGTGTGTGTGTGTGTCTATATATATATATATATATATATGCGTATATGTGTGTGTGTGTGTGTATAAAGAAATTAGAGGATGACATTACATATTTATATTACTACATTTTTCTGTTATTTATAGAGTAAACATTCCAACTTTAAACACATGAACTCCATACTTACGGGACAATTTTAAAACACAATTAGTTAGGAAAGAAATTTGTCAGGAAAGAAATTTAAAATACATATGCATAAAACATATAGTGAATAAGGTTAGCCATGAGAAACACCATGCCCAAATAGAAGTATCTAATTCTCCCAAAAAAGTATATTGTCAAGAGATTATCTTCCCCTTGGAACTAATTGCCATGTCTCCGACCCTCCTTTGACCCCTCAAATCTTTACACACACACACACACACACACACACACACACAAACAACCACCACTAAAAAAAAAAAAAAAAAAACCCAAGCGCTGGCAGATTTTCTGGTTTGGGTTGAATTCAGGTTGGACAAATCGGACAATGTCAAAATTCGGACAAGAAATTGATGACCGATACCCTTTTTGTATGGTCGGGCAATTCAGATAAGGCTAAATTCAGGTCAAAATTGGGTTCTGACAATAGAAATATGAAAAATTTTGTATCCGGATTTACAATTTGGAGGAAAAATTCAAGACCATACCTAGGCTTTTTGGGTCAGACAAAATTTTACCAGCTCTAAAAAAGAAAAAAACACACACACACACACACGCACGCACACAGGCTGATCCAAACAATATAACTCATTTAACCCACAACAACAAGAAGAAAAAACACCTCACTTGGGCACAGTAAGAATCAGACTAAGAAGAGGAGAAAAGAACGAAGATAGAGGTGGAGAAGGAGACGGAGACGGAGAACGGAGACAGAGCAGTCATCCTTGAAGGTTAAACACTATCAACAGTTGCCAGTGACCTAAACCCACCAGCTTCTTCCTTCGGAGGCCAAAAGCCCCAAGTTTGGAGCGGCAACTTCTATCAATTCACCCCTATTTTTTAATGTATGATTTTCAAAGCAAACACTAGATTTGCAAAAATACCCAATATTACCCGATTTATGAAGGCAAGCAACGAAGATTCATGCACAGCGGGCATCATTGAATGTGCATAGACAAGTAATTATATTGTTTGCCATATTTGCTTAAAATTCCTTGCGCCACAAAAAGCGTGCACTTCGTGCTAACCTTGAGGAGCACTGAGTCGCATGCCTCACCAGCACTTTATGGAGTTGAAGCCCCTTGGGGCTGCCAAGGCGACAAGGGTTGCACCTCTCGCGTGGGAGGCACGTTCTTTAAACTGAGCCATGTTCAAGAAGGAACTTCATGGGTGTATGTCAAGGACACATGTCAACCATGTCTCTGGCTAATGGATTCAAAATGCCAGTGTTCCACAACAAAACAGCTGCATTGCAAGGTTTTGAAGTTGACCGCACAGCATTTTTACTCAGCGACAGCCGCAAACATGATGTGCAATTGCTACAGTAAAGCAATTTCGCAATATCTACCCATACAAAACCACAACAAAAACCACATTTTGAATCCTTGAACCAAACTCTAAAACTAAAGAAGCCCAGGAACCGATACAAGACACAAGAAACAGGCACCACACAGCACCATCACACCAACAGGTCTCTGAAAAAGTTAGGATAAGGCATATTTAATGGAGACATGTCGGCGAAAAATTGTATATTTAATTACTCATGGATTATAATTTGTTCTCTTCTTTTAGCTGTGGACAAGGTCATAATTAAATCAAAACAGGGACAAATTACTCACTGTGTGTGTGCCCTAAAATTTTCTAGAGCAAAACTCAGTTTCTTTGTACCATCTGTATTAACAAGCATTCCAGAGTGTCCAAGGAGTATCCAAGAATGTCGGTGAACATACTTCTAAGCTCTCGAGCAATGGCCTAATGGGAATCTAGAAAGGTAGGAACGAAGTGGTCCTCTTCTTTGTTCATTATGTTCATCATGGCTCTACTGACCATGCCAGTCTGAACTTTTCTTTAGTGGTATCTACTTCGTTTCTATAATTTTCCAGTCAATATTGACATTTATATCTGCTTGGCTGTCCCTACGTATGCTGGCTGCAATTAGGCTTTAAATACTATGAATCTACTGGAATAACGAAGGTTATATTGTACTGTCAAAATGTTGAACGATTACTCCTCGTGTTCAGGCCCAAGTTTTGAACAATTTCTTCAGATCCTAAATTTAAAACATTAACAATCCAGACACTTGAATCTGCACTCCTCTCGAACAGGATCGGCGCTTTGCAGCCGGGTCTATCGGTCCAGGTAACAGAAGTTGTAGACTCAGTAATACATATGTTTAGGAAAAACAGAAAAAGTAACCAAATACCGGATCATAGAACTTCTGTTTTGAGAAACCACTGTCAACAACATATACTATGCCCTGCAAAATACAGTTTTAAATGTGAGACATTGCTATCCAACAGCAAGCACTCGGTCAACTACCATCACAAATTTTAGATAACTTTACCTCCAAAGTGAGTGAGGTCTCTGCTATATTTGTCGATATTATTACTTTCCGTTTGCCTCTAGGTGTGGGAGAAAATATCAAGTCCTACAATGCACAAAATATCAAGTCCAGACCCATTGTAAGATACACATTTTATTTCTAATCCCATGCTGGAACACAATTAAGCATCAGCAACCAGATGCTAGTATTCTAACCTGCTCTGCACGTGAAAGTCCCGAGTACAAAGGCAAAACTAGCAATTCTGGAAAAGCAAAGATCAGAAACCAAATAAGAAATTACATCAGTTGGTCCAAACCATACTATACGTCATTAACAGAAACATACACTCTGAAAAGGAAACACAAGACAGACACTCAGAATAGATCATTGGTCACATGATACTGCATCGAGTTCCAGATGCATGCATACAATTCACAAAGGACAAAGTCTGACAAAACATTTAATGAGAAGAGCAGAGATAAGGTGACCTTAATCCAACGCTCACCACAACTAGGAAGTAGTACCAGATGCAATGTAATGGCAAAAGGCTCCTCAAAAGGCTACTATTCCCCCCCCCCCAAAAGAAAAAAAAGAAAACAAGAAAAGATGCTGCGACTTGAAGAGCATTTGGAAGCAAGTCACACATCATTATACATCAAGTTAACACAAAAATATGTTAGCCTCTAGGTGTAACTTGCAAGGTAGCAGATTAACCAAATAGCGAAAGATTCCATAAATAAAACCAATAGAAGAAGATTTTAAGAGCATATACACCAAAGGTTTAAGGAAATGCAAGGAGGTACCCCAAATTCCAAGATTCTTATGCTCAATACATCAGATTTTTTGAATTTTGGGATTAATACCCTCTCCATTGAATTTCTAGTGTAACTTATAAGTTATAATTCAATGTAGACTGGTTATTGAAGTATTCGGGAAGGAAACTCTAGCATTCATGAATAACCTATGAAGATCTTCCATAAACATCAAAGGCATACAAACAACCAGCTTGCTCCTGTTGATAACACAAAGTAAACAAGCACAATGTATGAACTGTTTCTCCAGCTGAAATCTAGGTTCATTAAATTTTCATAAAACAATGTCAAAACTCATCATGTGCAATTCTTTGGTAACAAATATTGATTTGCAAGGAACCAAATAGAAAAATCTTGCAGGGTAAACAGGAAAACGGGTGTCTGGATTGAATTCAAAGAAATTTACGGGTAATGAGACATATAGTTAAAAAAATATATACATAATGGTATTGCGTTCAAATTTTCACAGAAGAAAATGACTGCAATACGTAGCCCGTCAAATATTTGTCAAAAATATCTACAGCACCATTGTTACTAGAAGAATGATTCAAATAAAAAAAATAATAAGAGTAACACATGACAATGCAATATACGTAAAAGCATCAAATGGGATTCTAGATTTCGAACAAAAACATAGACGCAATCCCATCTGCACAAAACTCCAATAAATTACTTATTGACTTAGAACTCCAAGTTGGACATTTTGAAATATAAACTTCAATTGAAGAGATTCCTCAAAGAACTGTAATCTATGCCTGAACATCAACAAATGGAAGAAAAGGCAAACACAACCGTGAAGACAAAAGGTGCATCTAAATCATAGTTTTAAGCAGCACAAGACACACTGAGGTAGCGAGCTTCCTCACAGTGAAAACAGAAGGCACAAACAAAACAATGCAAGGTGCAAATTTTGCCGGGGAAAAAAAAGGCTACAAATGGCTTACAACCCAATTGTTATACTTTCTAAAAGATTTCAACAAGCAATAGAGACATATTTTAAAATAACAATTGATAAAGCATATCAAACCAGTATATGCCAAACTTTAGAAAGTAATAAATAACTGCAATATGAACCAAGAAGACAATGCAGTTAACGAAAATCTTCAAATGCGAAAAACAAGGATATCTGAAAATGATCACCTGAGAATCCCCAAATAAACTCAATAACACTCAATTTCATAAACCACAACTGAAGACTAACATTAAGAAAGCTATGAGTGACCTCCAGAGTGATTTGAAAACAAGGGTGAGGCACCTAGAATCAAAGATGCTTACTGCAATCACTTCATGGAAACGCTGTGACAAAAAGGCCAATGGCCCAATGCCTTGCTGAGCCCCACACCAATGCAGGCCTATTAAAGCCAAGATCTAAATATCTTGCATGCAATTCCTATGATAATATTGAAAAAACTAACTATTCCTATGATAATATTGAAAAAACTAACTCTAACAGATGATATGCTACTGACACACAACATATATAAATGCAAACAAGTCAAATCTCATGATTAAAGAATTGGCATATCCCATTTCTATCATGTTTAAGAACGCAGTCTCTTCTGGCAAGCACTATGACTATGAAAATGTGACACAAGAAAAGCTAAAACTGACGTTCATACCTACCTTCTTTGCTTTTACAAAAGCTCTGAGCTTCTTCACTAAGCAGCCGCACAGTAGCATCAATGTCATCTTGACCCGTAAGGAACACCAATATATCACCCATTGGCTCCTAAAAGCATATGAATTCATATAGTAAGAGGTCAGCCTGGCCTCAGCACAAAGGTAAATGTAACAAATGCTTGGGAGGTTTCTTTCAAATGCTTTTTAATTTTTTTTTTCCGTTTTCACTCTTATTTCTTTCTTTCTTACTTCGTGTTTACCTTTTGTTTGTTCTATATTTCTTCAGCTTTTCTGTCTTAATAGACAATGAAATATACAACAACAACAACAACAACAAACTCCCAATGTGGGTCCCGCTTTCGCGGGGTCTGGGGAGATCCAGCTGTAGGCAACCTTACCTCTACTGGTATTCCTACCCATAGAGAGGTTGATTCCATAAGACCAACAAAACAGCTTTGAGATAAAGGTTTGAAGAGAAAACGATTGCAAAACCATTGACCGACGTAAGACAATGAAATATACAGATTGATCAATTCTAGTTCAAAAAAAAAAAATTTATCCTTCCTTTCACTAATGTTAGCCGATAAAGAGATTAATAAAAGATGATAATACATTGTACCAATCTAAAAAAGATTCCAAAACAATAATTAATAATTATTTTTGTGAATGAGAGAACAAATTTCTCGATATAAAAAAAATCAACTGCATGTTGGCTGATTTACATCTCATGTCATAAAGATATCCATTTTTGGGGCACCAAAATGGATGTTCTAAGTAGACATACATGCCCCACATACACATTCCGTGTGTGTTGAAGAGTACTGATTTTGCATCATTTCCACACTCTATGGACCATCTCGCTATGATTAAACATCATATAATGTTTATGATTTTGTTGAGGTGAAGGTCCCATAGCACGGTCTTCAAAAATTACTAGTGCTCTATCAATCAATAATAGAAGTTTCAGAAACAAGAAAATTCAGATCTGTCCTTTATCCACCCAGTTCATTCTGCCTTGGGCCCTCAACAGAACAAAGCCATAGCCAACTCAGATTCTTGGCATAAACCCCTTTGACTCTTTCCTTTTATCAATAATTACAACTATATGAGCAACATTTTTATTGGGATGGATTAATTTTATTTCCTCCTGTTTTCCCTCCAAAATATAAAGTTTCCATGAGCCACACAACAGCGAATTCACAGTCATGACTTTTTTTAAGGGGAAAACTTTATTAAGACTAAAAGCACAGATGCAAATCAAGCATTCTACAAACAGCCATTTAGATCCAATACAGAAACTATCCACAAAGTCAATATCAAGTGAGGAGTCAAAGTCTCAATTATAACAAAATAGTCTTCTTTTTTTTTGTGCAGGGGGGGCGGTGGGGGGGGAGGAATCAAAAATAATGAGTCTCAACCCAATTAATTACAACCCGCTGAAGGCATAATTAATAAGGGGTCCTCATATATAAAGGAATACCAGTGGTCACCCTTTTCCTGATGTTTCTACCAAAGAAACACTCCCAAGCCAAAATTGTTCCTAACATAACTAAAATTAAACTCAGAAATACCAGGCAGCTGAAAGCTAACTACAAAATAGAAATTCCAAAATAACAATGAAGAGAGGAGTGATTAGCGGATTCCAAGTCCCTTTGCACATTAAGCATCTATTCACCAAAAGTTCTCCCTTTTTTGTACCATATAACAAGTCAAAATTTCCCTCATATTGCTTCCCACTTGCCAACCAACAAAAAAACAAAAAGGAAATCAGAGAAAAAGAGAGGACTCTTATGACCTAACAACATCTTCCAGTTCAATGTAAGGTTTCCTTGATATTGTTGTTATTTTATGACTCCCATAAACCATACAATTTAAATAGTTGATGTACAACAGTTAAAAAAAGATGTTTACAAGGCCTAGTACAAAGAAGAAATCTTGAATACAAAATAGAGCTCTTCCACATCCGTACATGGTCAAACCAGATTCAAATGATATCGGCTGGAGGCACACTTTATTATTTGCAATTATTACGACAACAACTAGCATTAGCATCGAAAACCCAGATGCAAAAATAGACGTATTCATTAACAATATGCAGTAGTTAAAGAGGCCGTGTTATTCTTATAAATCTAGTGAGATATCAGGGATCCAAAATGCAGTTTTGGTCCTGATTGCAGCATGGTATGGAATCAGAGAAGCCTGCTTCAATGGCAATTAGTAAAAAAATTACAGTTGCAGATAATCTGTCAAAAAAAAATTACCAGAACAATGCTTTATACAATTATACTGATACCTGGAAAGCTTGACTTCATAGTTCTACTAGTAGCATAATCCACCAAAGTTAGCAATAAAATAGATACAGATAATTAAATATATCACACAATTTACTGAAATTTAATAAATTGAAATCAGATAATTAAATATATCACACAATTTGCTGAAATTTAATAAATTGAACATATGAATGCAGTTCTCAGTTTTAAAATGGTCGTTGAGGACAATTTCTGCTCCAGATGGTCGTCAGAGCTGTTCCAAGGTGAAACATGACGAAGAAGGAAATTATGGCAAAACGCATTAAGTCATGTATGCAAGTGAGATCCATGAAGAAACAACATTAGACAGCTTTACTTCACATTAAACTACCTTATATTATAAAGTAGGATTGCAATGTGCCACTTTCAGCTGGGATTGTGAGATTTTGCTTGATGACAAAGAACAGCTGCCTTTTCAATCATCATTATTTAGACTAGTTATATTTTGTCGTTCCTAGTAGCAGTAGTTGCAATAGTTACAAAATTATCAGTTGTGAGACACCAAAGAAATTTAAGTACATGTTCCAGAGAGGGGTAGAGATTCAGAAAACACATTTGCTACATTTAACTTGTGAGTAGATATATGCATAAATGTACGTAATTGGCACGATACAACAGCATAAAAAATTATTGATGGAAATATTCCAGACACCTTTTCATGAATTAACAGCACAGTTGAAACAGCAGCTTGAAGATAGTCAGCAACAGGCTCCTCCACATACTTGATTTCAACAGTAAAGCCTCTCCCCTGGATGTTTGTACCAATTCATGCCTTAAGTATCTTGTTTCTTTCAAGAAGAATAGCAGAAATTGACATGCAACAGCTGGAAAACCGGCCTAGTATACCTCAACTGATATAATGGCAGGTTCTGCAACTGGCCCAACTTCTTCACCAGCAAATCCTCGATGCCTCTTACTGGTTTTAACATAAAGAGGGTTAGAATAGGACGTCACTTCGGTTCCATTTGGATTTAAGAAAGTTTCAAGCAAAAAAAATATCAAGGACAAAAAGTTGGGAGGAAAGAGAAAGGGCAGAATATCATCAAAAAGTGCTACATTTTGTAGCTTAAACAAAAACAAAACCAACTCAACGCAGATGAAGAACCAAGGAATCTAGGAGATATTTTGGCATTTCGAAAATTATGCAGTTTGACAATTCCAAATGTATTTTCATCTTTGTATTTATCGGCTATTTAGACTAGTGAAAATAAAGACATCTAGGAGTCTTATGGCCAGATTAATTTTTCATTATATACCTTTTATTCACAAATTCCTTGGTAAGACCATCTCATGTATAAGACATGGTGAGGAGATTCCTTACAGATCTCCTTCTTAGCGGTTATGGGCTAACTAATAATTCATTACAGAGTGACGTTTTAATTCAGGTCAGGGGTAGTCTTTAATTTATTTTTATTTTTTAAAACCAAAATGAATTATTAATCAGTGCTTGGCTGCTTGTTATGAGATGAATCTTTTTCCCTTTAAAAAGGAATTACTAGCCAATCCACAATTATTAAAAGTCACCATACAAATATCTATCTCACGATATTTCTAAAATAGGATGATCAGAATCTCATTCAAAACCCACTACGTTTTCTGTCTTAGTAGTTAACTATTTGCCTTCAAATAGTGTAGGCTATTATACATAGATGTTCGTCTTAGGATATCATCACCCATCAACATATACAAATTTTTCATCAAAGTAAAGAGCGATTGTGCTGCTCCCCTTAGTTCCTTCCCTAATTTCTCTTCTTCCCCACTTAATCTTCACTCTTTTTGCCTTCTAGTTCTTTTTTCCCCTAAACACTATCAGTCTAGTATTAGAGCATCCACAATCTATTAGAATCGCATTATCATCATCGATCATCTCATGAGGTCCGTCCTTAATCTTTAGGTTGAAAAATCAAGGACCTTGACATATCAACATGGAAGGAACAACTGAGGGATGAAGGACCTCTTCAAGAAGAGATTAATTGATACTTGCAATGACACTTGTTGTGAGATCAATAGGAGCAAACACGTGGAAAGGGTACAAAAAGTAGTCTTCGAGACTTTTTAGCATCACATCATTAGGAAACATCTCACCATTAGGGGGTGTCCTCGTAATGTGGGACAAGAGTGTGTACCGCATGGTGTCTTCTTTTTGTGGTGACTTCTCGATCACTTGCATTCTTCAAACGGTCGAGAGTGGTTTCGCTTGGGCTTTCACAGGTGTGTATGGCCCTCAATCTAGGACTGATAAATTGAGATTCTGGGAAGAGCTTCGTCTTATTAAGGATAAGTGGTCTGGGCCTTGGTGTGTAAGAGGGGATTTCAATGAGATCTTATACCCTCACAAAAGGAGCTCGGGTTTAAGCCCCTCTAATTCTATGGAGGAATTCCATAACTTTACCAATAGTTGTGCTCTGGTTGATCTTCCTTTACAAGGGGTGATTTTACTTGTTCTAGATGTGGTGAGGTTCCAGCTAGTTCAAGACTAGACCGTTTCTCATCTCCTTGGATTGGGAGGAACATTTTATCGACGCAATTCAGAAGAGGTTGCCTAGACCCCTTTCAGATCATTTCCCTATTTGCTTAGAAAATGGGACGTTCCAGAGGGGGAGAATTCCTTTTAAATTTGAGAATATGTGGCTCGAAGTTGAGGGGTTTTGTGATCTTATTAAAAGGTGATGGGAAGAGGCTCGTATTGAGGGATATGCTAGTTTCGTGGTTGCGAAGAAATCGACGGTGATCAAAGCGGAAATTAAGAACTGGAATAGAGAGGTCGTTGGGGATATCAAGATTCGGAAGTATAACCTCATGGATTCTATTAACCAACTTGACGTGAAGGAGGAAACTTCTGGCCTTTCTAATGAGGAATTGGAGCAGAGAAAAGCTGATAGAGATGAGCTAGCAAAAGTCATCCTTATGCATGAGATCTCCTAGAAGCAAAAGTCGAGGGCATCGTGGCTTAGAGTTGGTGATCGAAATACAAGATTTTTTCGTAGGAAATTCAACTCCACGTCTTTTGTGATTGTGGATAGGAACCGTTTTGAGAATTGGGACGAGATGAAGTCTTCCCTCCATGGGTTCTACAAATCCCTTTTTACTGAGTCTGAAGCTTGGAGACCAAAGGTTGACAACTTGATGATGCCCTCTTTATCGGTCTCTGCTAGAGAGGGGCTTGAGTTAGATTTCTCATAGGAGGAAATATTTAAAGTTCTTCATGATTGTTGTAGCGACAAATGTCCACGGTATAACTATGGCTTTCCTCCAGGCGAATTGGGACACTCTTAGGGGTGATGTTTTCGGAGTTTTTCCACACTAGGAAATTTATGGCAAGCCTCAATGCTCTACTTTTATTGGGTTGATTCCTAAGAAAGCCAATGCGGAGAATATTAGAGACTACTGACCAATCAGTTTAGTCGGATGCATTTACAAGCTTCTTTCTAAAGTTTTGGCCCAAAGATTGAGAGGTATTATAGGATCTCTTGTCTCTGAGAATCAGAATGCCTTTGTAGGGGGACATAAGATTCTGGATGTCGTGCTCATTGCAAATGATCTTATTGACTCTAGGGCCAACTCGGGGATTCCGAGAGTTGTCTGCAAGTTGGACGTTGAAAAGGCCTATAACCATGTCAATTGGGAGCTTTTGATTTATGTTTTGAGTAGACTAGGACTTGGGGAGAGGTGGATCACTTGGATTCGACAATGCGCCTCTTCAGCTTCCTTTGCTATACTTGTCAATGGCTCTCCTACACTTTTTTTCTTGGCTTCTAGAGGCCTTCGGCAGGGGGATCCGATTTCTCCTCTTCTGTTTTTGTTGGTCATGAGGTTTTCATTAGGATGTTGCTTACTGCTATTTCAGCAAGTCTCCTATCTAGGTTTTTAGTAGGCCGAAGGAACTCAACCACCATTAAGTGCATCTCATCTTCTCTTTGCTAATGATACAATCATTTTTTGCGACAATGATTGTGAGCAGACGGTGAACCTTAGTTTAAAGAAGCCGGCCTGAGGCACGCCTAGGCACACCCGCCGTGAGGCTACCGGTCAGCGCCTCAAAAGGGATAAGGTGAGCCTCAAGGATGTGAGGCTATATCTTCCCCTTTTTTCTTCTTTTTCTTAGTCTTGCCTTTACCTTTTTCCTTCTTTTCCTCCCTTGGGAGCTAAAAGGTGAGCTAAACTTGTACTGTAAGTACGTGCATTGGGGAACTATGATGATCAGATAACATACCTTAGGGTTATTTGTGGTGTTAGAGTCATATTGATGTCTAATTACATTTTTAATGCATTTATCTAACTTATTTATGCAAAACATGCTTTGTGAAATATGAAATAATTTTTAAAAAATTTGCATAGAAGTGCGCCTCGCATCCATGAGGCGTGCGCCTTCACCTCGTGCCTTGTGCCTCACGCTTTGGGACCCTATGCGCCTTAGTGTGCCTCGCGCTTTTTAAAACTAAGCGGTGAACCTACATTGTATTCTTATTTGGTTTGAGGCAGTGTCTGGTCTACGAGTCAGCTTGGCAAAAAGCTCTATTTTGCCGGTGGGCCAGGTGGATAATATCCAATTGCTAGCGGGTGTGTTAAGATGCACCGTGGATGCTTTTCCTGCCTACTATCTTGGTCTCCCTCTTGGAGCAAAAATCAAAGATACATCCATCTGGGAGCTAGTAGTGGAAAGATTTGAGAAAAAGCTCTTTGGATGGAGAGCTAACTACCTTTCTAAGCGTGGCAGACTCACTCTCATCCAAAGCATTCTTTCTAGCATTCCCACTTACTTCCTATCTCTTTTTCCAATACCGGTGACAGTGGCTGCCAAGTTGGAAGCCATTCAAAGGAAATTCCTTTGGGGCTCTTTCGGTGCTAATTTCAAGTATCATTTAGTGAGATGAGATATTGTTAAGCTTTCCATGTCAGGAGGAGGGTTGGGAGTTAGAGACCTGAAGCTCTTTAATGAGGCTTTGCTTGGTAAGTGGCTATGGAGATTCATGAATGAGAAGACCAACCTTTGAAGAAGGGTAATTTGTACTAAGTATGGTGAGGAGGGGCTTGGGTGGTTTCCTTCTAGACCTAATGGTCCTTATGGAGTAAGCCTTTGGAGGTTTATTTGTAAAGGATGGGCTAGATTTTTTCCTCATCTTTCTTTTGAGGTGGGCGCTGGCTTTACCCTTTTTTTTTGGCATGACCGTTGGTGTGAAGGTGCTCCTTTGCAGGACCTTTTCCCTGCTCTTTCTGCTCTTGCGGAGAATAAAGAAGCTACTGTGGTTGCATATTGTGACCATGTATCTGGGTCGTGCATTTGGTCACCTATTCTTAATTCGTGACTCCTTAGTGGATGACGCCTCCCTTATAAGCTTACTTATTAAGCTGAATGGGATTCCTATCGGGCAATTCTCTCTTGATTCAGTTAGATGGGATCTCAACCCAAAAGGGAGCTTCACTGTGAAGTCTTATTATATAAAGCTTCCCTCTGTGCCTTCTTCATCTTGGCATCGAATATTGGGAATGAGTTTTCCATAGAAGATTATTTGAAAATCTCTGGCTCCATTTAGAGTGTCTTTTTTTGTTTGGGAGGCTGCCCATGACAGTATTTTGACTTGCAAGAATTTGCAAAAGCGGGGTAAGATCTTGGTGAATCGGTGCCCCTTATGCAAAGCTACAGCAGAATCGGTGAACCACTTATTGCTTCATTGCCCTTTTGCAAGAGCTCTTTGGGATCTAGCCTTTAGTTGCTTGGGAGTTTCTTGGGTTATGTCCAATTCTATTTCAGATCACCTCTATGCATGGGAGGTCTTTTTTGGTAGGAAAGCAAAAAAGAAGAATGCCAGATTATTTCCTCATACAATTTTTTGGAGCATTTGGCGTGAAGGAAATAGAAGAGTCTTTGAAGGTGTGGAGATGCTGCTTAAATGTTTTAACGATTATTTCATCAAGTCTCTCTATTTTTGGGACAAAGGGATCTTTTGTTACTCTTCTCTTGATCTCTTAAATGTTGTGGATAGTGTGCATATGGGATGTGTATAGCCTTTTGTAGGATGCTAACTTTACATCCACCCTTTTGTTACTAAATGATATTTATTCTTTTCCTGATCAAAAAAAAAAATCATTAGGAATTCATCATGGCTCTTGATAAATCAAAGCTGTTGTTATCCTATGAGCTAAGAAGTAAAACTTTTTGCCTATCAAGGGCAAACAATACAGACTTTTAAATAACAATGATCATGACAGAAAAAAGATGATACAGAAAGCGCTTGCTGATAGACAAAACTACTTGATAGCATGGGAGAAAGTTTGTAGGCATAAATAGGAGTTGGCTGGCATTATCATTCAAGTACACAAGTACAAAAATGGGAACAAACAAGGAGGCCTAAGCTTTTTGCATCATTTTACAATTTCCCTACAGCTACAACTGCAAGTGCTATATTTCTGTTAAAATGCTTTCCATTTTAAACAAGATCCCAAGGAATAGGAGGCCCTTATATATGAGCTTAGGAGCCAAAATAGGAAATTAACTTTTGGCTGCAATTGGAGTAGCACCTCCAAACCCAACAGTTTGGGTATTTCGAGGTTGGTGTCTAATGAGATCTCCTTATTGAGAAATGGTTCAGCAGTTGACCATGGAGCCTAGCTCTTAGCTCATAAGATGACTCACAGCAACTCCCCCAAAAATGCATGGAACTCTGAAGAGGCACTATCTCATGTTCATAAGCTCCTAGAAGCTCATTTCGCAGCAACAATTCCAAATGGTTCCCCCCCCCCCCCGGCGGCCAAATGAGTACACACATACACAGGCTTAGGGGACAAAACTTGAACTAGGGGGTTGGGATCATCTATGCTTGGACAGATTTAGCCTTCTCCCCATGTGTATAGCTCATGTACCTTCCCCTATGGTGAAAAATTCCATTGCTATCCTTTATTAGGAGTTAATACATCTCTCGAATAGCAAGCAAACCAAAGGGAGGGCAGTAGATACCTCATAGATCTCCTCACCTTCACATTCTTGAGAATTTTTCTGACACTATGAACAAAACAGGAGAAGTTAGCTGTCAATCAAACGCTCTCCTATTCTTGTGAATTTTTCAACATCATTTGATTTCAAATCCTCAGCCTCAGCTTGGAATAAAGTCGTTAAGACTTTTACTTGGATTGTTGATTTCACCGGACTAATAAACATATGCTGCAATAGAGACGTCATAAATGCTCATTTCACTTCATTTTAGACGTCATAAATGCTCATTTCACTTCATTTTATGCATTGTACCTAACAAATGCTGAACAAACAAGCATCTATTCCTAAATTGTCTCGACTATGGAATACGGAAAACAAGGAGTTCTCACTTTGGTCTTCATGCTGGGCATTGAGTGTGCCTTGGACACATCCAGATTTCACCATCTCATTAGCTTGGTGCATTTAGCCCAAGGAAACATTTTATTTAAGGCTGCAGTAATTGCATGTATCTGGCTTGAGAAGATGGTATGATACTTCCAAGCTGCACTGTATCCCAAAACACTTTAGGTAAAATAACAATTCTTCTCTGGGTGGAAAAAGGCATAATTCGTTCGCACGACACCCCCTCCTCTCGCACAACACCTTTTCCTCTCTCCCCAGGTGCCGGTCCTCGGTGGCCGGTGAAGCTCAGGGTGCCCAGAGGTCCACCTGAGGTCTGCTGGACTTTAGGTCTCCAGGAGCCGCCGGCTGTCCTCTTCGCCGGTTGTTTTGGGTGTTTTGCGACTCCTCCTTGGGTTTTCTTTAGATTTCCGCGCCGGTGGAGGTTTTAGGGGATCTCTGGTCTCTGCGTTGGGTTGGCCGACAGGTTCTGTCAGCGCCGGTGAGTTCGGTGGCGGCTTTCTGGTCGCCGGCGACTTTTCCGGTCACCGGAATCTCGCCGGAAATTTCTCAGCTCTCTTTTCCTGGCACAGATTCTGTCGTCTTCTCCCCTGGTTCTGCTGCTCTCTTTGTCCGATCGCCGGTGAGTGGCTTTTGTGTTAATCCTCCTCTTTTTCTCTCTTCTCCGGCCACGGGGTGGTGTAGGTGGGTTCAGTGGTCAGTTCTTTGACTCCCTTCTTAGCTTGTTTCGTTCTGTGGGTTGTCTTCCTTCCCCTTTCTTTGCAATGGCGGTCGGTTCAAATGGTTCGCTTCTGCTTCTCAACGGGAGAACCATTGTGGCTGAAAACTTTTAAGTGGGGTCAGAGGTGTCTATTGCTTCAACTGAGAAAGAATAACAAAGGTAGATTCATTGTTCTCTCTCTTTTGGGCAATGGTGGGAAGGTTAGGACTGTGATCTTCCCGGAGGGAGCGAAGGCTGAGGGTTGGTTTGGGGTGACTAAGGTTTTCAAGGAAACTCTGATTGAAGGCCATAAGAAGCGATCCCTTTCTTTAAGGAATGCTCCTATTCACTCTAGGCTTCGTGTGAGCAGGGATAGGTCTTTTGCTAGTGTCGTCCGAGGCCACCTTGGTGGACCCCCTGATTCTTCCTTGATGGGCTGGAAGTGCAGGGAGTGTGGATCATGGGATGTTTGTGCAGCTGTGATAGGTGAAGCTCACAATGGCAGTGGCGGCTTGTCGAAGCAGAAGGTTTCCTTCAAGGATAATGTTAAGGATGTGTCAGTGTCTCCTGGCACGGTGGGCAGTCCTAAGGAGTGTGTGGAGGTCGCTCCTCCCTGCATTAATCAATTTCAGGTGTTAAGAGATCTTTTGGAGAATTATCCCTCCTCCGATTGTGAGTGCAGCTCCCCGTGTGCCTCAAGGGTCCCAGAATCTCCTTGTAATGTGGTGGAGGAGGAGCTGCATCCAGGAGCTTGATCATCAGCTACAAGTGTGGTAGTTTATTCTAGTAGGAAGAAGTCTGGAAAGACTAAGCTCGTTGCTGATACGGGTTCGGGTGCTCCATGTGGGCAAGAGGTGGAAGGGTTTTCTTTGTTTGAGGAACCTCTCCATCCAGTCCACACTCAAGGAGTAGATGATGATGCATTAGTTAGTGCTGCATATGCAGGTAATGTAAGGCTCTGCCTGGGTCTTGGAAAGAATGATCTTCTTTTGTAAGAAGATGGGGTTGGCCATTAAAGGTAGAGAGATGGAGCTGCTCTCTTTTCTTGCCTCACTGGAAGCCAATAGAATGAAAGGTGATCAAGTGGTAGAAGAGGGTAGGGGGGATGCTGGTGCAAGGGAGAGTTTGTCTTCGGATGGGGCCAGCCGTTAAAGTTCTTGCCTGGAACGTTAGGGGGCTAAATTGTCCAAACAAGAGAAGGGATGTTAAGTGGGTGGTGCGCACTTTCGCGTGCGATGTTGTCATTCTCCAAGAATCCAAGTTGGAAGTTGTAAGTCGTACCATAGCAATTAGTCTGTGGGGTCGCCGTCCGATTGAGTGGCGTTACTTACCCTCAGTGGGCCGCTCAGGAGGTATTATTATGATTTGGGATCCTCAAGTTTTGGAGCTTGGCGAATCTCGTATTGGGTCGTTCTCTGTTTGCTGCAAGTTTAGGTCGCTAGAGGACAATTTTGAGTGGGGTTTGATTGGGGTATATGGGCCTAATGACAACTATATGCGACGGGCCTTATTTGAGGAGTTGTCGTTCTTTATGTCCTCTTGGGACATACCGTAGTGCTTGGGCGGGGACTTTAATGTCATCAGGTTTCCCTCGGAGAGATCCTCAGGCGGTCGGTCGTCTTGGGCAATGAGAGAGTTCTCTAGTTTTATTGATGGTTGCAATCTGATCGACCCACCATTGGAAGGTGCTCGCTTTACTTGGTCCAGCCACAAGGAGGTTCCTGTCTTATCTCGCATTGACCGTTTTTTATTCTCGGTTGAGTGGGAAGACCACTTCCGGGGGTTCGTCAAGTTACCCTTCCAAAAATTACTTCCGACCATTTTCCCATTCTCCTTCGGGTTGGGGAAGCCTCCAAAGGTAGACACCCATTTAAATTTGAGAATATGTGGCTTGAGGTGGATGGTTTTAGTGACCTTGTCAAATCGTTCTGGGATGAGATGGTTGTTAGTGGCCCCTCCAGTTTTGTTTTGGCAAAGAAACTCAATTTTTTGAAGTCCAAACTCAAACAGTGGAACAGGGATGTGTTTGGCCATTTAGAGTTAAAGATGGCTAGTTTGGTGAAGAAAGTGAAGCTCTTGGATGAGAAGGAGCAACAACAGTCTCTCTTATGGATAGATAGAATTGAAAGACTGGAAGTTAAAAAAGAGCTCTCTTTGGTGCGAAGGTCCATTGATATTTTTTTTGCGCCAAAGAGCAAAGCAGCAATGGATGGTGGATGGTGGATGGTGATCGCAACACCAAATTTTTCCACCAGGTGGCAAATAGGAGAAGAATGTTTAATGCCATTCACAATATTAAAGTGGATGGCGAGTTCTTTGATGATGCTGCCTTGGCCAATGAGGCAATTGTCCACTTCTATGAAAATCTGTACCATGAAGATCATCCATCAAGGATCGTTCTTGATGGTATTGCTTTTGCCTCTATCAGTCTTGATGATGCTAGGGATCTTGAAAAGGAGTTTACCGAAGCGGAAGTTTGGAATGCAATCTCTGAGCTAGGAAATGAGAAAGCGCCAGCCTGACGGTTTCAATTCAGCCTTTTTCCAGCACTGTTGGTCTACTATCAAGGAGGAAGTTTTGGGTTTTTTTGCTGATTTCCATGATAAAGGTGTCTTCGAGAAAAGTTTAAATGTCACTTTTATTAGTTTGATTCCAAAAGTGGCTGGCGCAAATGATATTAAGCTTTATAGGCCTATCAGTCTGGTAGGGAGTGTTTATAAGATCCTTGTCAAAGTCCTCGCTTCAAGATTGAGGAGAGTTGTTGGAAAAATTGTGGGTCCCTCACAGCATGCTTTTGTTCCTGGTCGTCAAATCTTGGATGCTGCCTTGATTGCCAATGAGTGCATCGATTCTCATTTAAGATCTGGGATTCCCAGTATCCTGTGTAAGCTTGACATTAAGAAGGCTTATGATCATGTCTCTTAGAGCTTTCTTTTGGCTATTCTTGAGAAAATGGGTTTCCCTGATAAGTGGAGGAAACAGATCTCTTTTTGTATTTCCACGGTGTGCTTCTCTATCTTGATTAATGGTGAAGCATATGGTTTTTTCTCTAGTTCAAGAGGTCTAAGGCAGGGGGACCCTTTGTCACCTTTATAATTCATTTTGGTCATGGAGACGTTGAGTAAGTTGGTGATCAAAGCAGGTGAGGAGGGTCTCTTGAATGGCTTCCGGATTGGTAACCCTCATTCCGAGGGTTTGTTGATTTCTCATTTGCTCTTCGTCGATGATACCCTTGTATTTTGCAAGCCGGATGTTAGTAATTTGGGTTATTTAAGGTGTATCCTGCTGTTTGAAGCTATGCCTGGGCTAAGGGTTAACCTTTCCAAAAGCGCACTCATCCCTGTTGGTGAGGTGCCTAATGTTCATGATTTGGTCCGATTCTTTGGGTATGGAGTTGAGTTTTTGCCTTCTTCTTATCTTGGTCTTTCTCTTGGTACTTCTTATAAGAGTATAGGTGTCTGGGACCTAGTTATTGAGAGGTTCCATAAAAAATTGGCACGTTGGAAGTCTAAGCTTTTCTCCAGAGGGGGCAGACTCACTCTTTTGAAGAGCACTTTGAGTAGCTTACCTATCTACTTCATGTCGTTATTTACTATCCCAACTAGCATTGCTAATCGGATAGAAAAAATCATGAGAGATTTTCTTTGGAATTCTATGGATAATGGTAATGCCCTCCATTGGGTTAATTGGAACGATGTGTGTCGTCTTAAACAAGAGGGAGGACTTGGCATAAGACCTCTCCGTGTTATGAACGACGCTTTGAAGACCAAATGGTTGTGGAGGTTTGCAAAGGAGGAAGATGCTATGTGGAGAAACGTGATCAAGGCAAAGTATGGAGTTGAGGAGAGGGGTTGGTGGAGTAGGAAGAGTTCTTATGCCCACGGTGTTGGTTGTTGGAAAGCCATCTTATCAGGTCTTGAGCGGTTCAAATCTTTAGTACATTTTGAGGTGAAGGATGGGTCAAGGGTGTTATTTTGGCATGATGTGTGGTGTGGGGAGCGGCCTTTGTAGACTCTCTTTCCAGATCTGTTCAGGATGGCTCGTTTGAAGCATGCCACGATCCACGAAGTTGTTTCTTGGAATGGGGATGCTAGCCATTGGAACTTGACTTTTGTGAGGAATCTTAATGATTGGGAAGATGACAGTTTTTGTGATTTGCTAGCCATACTTGCTGGCAAATAGGTTCTGTTGCAAGAAAAGGATGAGATTGTGTGGCCTTTTAACTCTAAGGGATCCTTCAGCATCAAGAGTTTTTGTTCCACACATTCTGATGTCTTGGGTGGTTATGATTTTGCCGCTAAGTCCATTTGGAAGTCTAAAGCTCCCACAAAAGTGTGTTTCTTTGCGTGGGCAGCCTCCATAGGAAGGATCCCGACTGATGACATGCTTAAAAGAAGAAATTTTTGAGGTCCGAGCAGATGCTCTCTGTGCTTGGAGGAGGAAGAAACCGCGGATCACCTTCTTGTTCATTGTCGTTGGGCTTCCGCTCTTTGGAATTTAGCTCTCCCTCTTATGGGGGTTAGTTGGGTTCAACCTTCTAATATTAGAGACGTGGTGGTAGCTTGGACGAGAAGGATGAAGAAGAGTTGGGTCCTCGAAGTTTGGCACATGGTGCCTTTGGCTATTTGGTGGACTACATGGAAGGAGAGAAATCATCGTATCTTTGACGATAAAGTCGTGTCGTTTCAAGAGTTCAAGCTTTATTTTTTGAGGTGGTTGTATTGCTGGAGTGCCGGGCTTTGTGGTAACAGAAATTTAAATTTTTTGGCTTTTGTCGATTGCATTATGGATGAGAGCATAAGGGCATACTGTTTTTGTATTTGCCCTTTTTGTATATGGGTGACATCCCCTTGGTGTCCTTTTAATATACCTATTGATTACTTACCAAAAAAAAAAAGGCATAATTCGTTATTAAACCAAAAAAATAACTTACAACCTACAACACTACCCAGGAGAAGATTTACAACCTACATATTAAGAAAAAAGAGTAGAATAATAATCTGGTTCTATCATGGGATCTCGCCCCCACTGTGTTCCCAGGATATTACATTTTTTACACTCATTGAAACAGGAAGGCCTACCAAAGTTAGCCTCTATTGGCAGATGAACGGTTGCCAACATTTGGATCTTTCCACACCCACTTAAGCAACATCCACTCTATTAGTAGAATACTACCACCACTAGTATTAGTAGTCGTAGTTGTCATCTCACACTCACAGGAATTGACAGCCTTGGCGGGCTTGTGCAGTTTATATCAGGACTGAATGCGGAAAGTATGGAAAAACCAGTCAATCCTCTATTCATCAATAGATGAAGCTCTTCGAAATCCTAATTTGATAGGTTAATGGGCTTGAAGAAAAATTGGGGCCAATAAGTCAAGTTGTTAAACGTAACGAACAAAGCACCAATTGCTAACATGGTTACTATACAAGAGGGAGCAGAATGCCAAGCAGTTCCTATCCCCTAATGGAATACACAATCCACTGATGAGCCCCTTAGCTCATTTGCTACAAGATTACTAAGAGCAAAGAAAGCCAACTCATCCTGTGACCACAAAGTAGCAGCTGGGCTTAATGTTGAGAATTTCTTTTTCAAAATTCAGCTTCATTCATTTAGACTTTTCAAGCTCAGATGCTTTTATATCTTTTTTGGACAAGTGTTGAATGTGATGCTCGTACCTGGTAATTTAAATCAGAATATCACAAGTAAGGTCTTCCAAAAGTGGGACAAGTCTCAGAAGTTTCTTAACTTTGTGCAATTGATTCATGTGGATTGAATATAGAATGACTTTTAAATTCCTGCTGCAGAGCCTCTGATTGTTCTCAAGGGCACCTTGTTCTCCTTTTACATCCTTCTCTCTCACCAAATGGTTCTTAAAAGAAAAAGACCAAATGTTGAGATAGAGTGGAAAATACTAAAGTCACTCTTTCAAATGTCAAACATCACATCTAATCAATTCAACAGTAAGAATCAGCAGATTGGTTTTTGTCTCACCTAAGCTTTCTGAGCCTAGACAGTTTCTCAGCTTATATAAACTTTGATTTCTTCCCATATAAATATTAATCCCTATGCACACAGCCTCTACCAAACTGAAAAGGAATTCTTTTTCTCTTACCTATGACATCAAATAAGTAGTTCAAGCATATGATATGCGTCCTCCCCCCCCCCCTTCCACATATGAAAACGTCACTAGCTAGATAAACAGTTAAGATACGGCCTTGAGCGTTGCCAAAGAGCTAGCCGTTTAGAGAAAATCCTGAGAGACTTTCCTTGGAATGGAATGACAACGGTAATGGTCTCCCTTGGGTCAATTGTGATGAAGTTTGTCGTCCTAAACAAGGAGAGCTTGGCATAAGACCTCTTCGTGATATGAATGAAGCTTTGAAGACCAAGTAGCTATAGAGGTTTGCAGAGGATGATGCTATGGGGAAAAATGTGATCAAGGCAAAATACAGGATTGAGGATCTGGGTTGGTGGAGTAACAAGAGTTCTTATTCTTGCAGGGTTAGGCTGTTCAAATCCTATTTTAGCAGGTCTTGAGCGTTTCAAATCTTTAGTGCATTTTGAGGTGAAGGATGGCCCTAGGGTGCTATTTTGGCATGATGTCCACAGTGGACCAACCCTTAAAGACTCAATTTTCCAATCTTTTTAGGATGGCAGATGGCTCGTTTAAAGTTTACAACGATACAAGAAGTGGTTTCTTGGAATGGTGACATTAATCATTGGAATTGGACTTTTGTGAGGAGCCTTAATGACTGGGAAGAGGATAGTATTTGTAGGCTGTTAGCCTTACTTGCTGTTAAGGAGGTTCTACCCAAGGTAATGATGAGATTGTGTGCCGCATGACTCTTAAGGGTCTTCACCGTCAAAAGTTTTTGTTCCATGCAGTTTGGAGTGTTGGATGGCTTGGATTTTGCTGCCACATCCATTTAAAAATCTAAAGCTCCCTTGGGTGGCCACCAACGGTAAGATTCCTACAAAGGACGTGCTTAAAAGAAGAAGTTTTAGAAGTCCAAGTAGATGTTCTATGTGTTTGGAGGAGGAAGAATATGCTGATCATCTCCTTGTGCATTGTTGGTGGGTTTCTTTGATTTGGGATTTATCTCTGTCTAATAGGGTCAGTTGGGTTCACATGTTCAACCATCTAATGTGAGAGATGTTGTGGTGGCTTGAAGGAAAAGGATGAAGAAGACTTGGGTTCTTGGAGTTTGGAATATGGTTACTTTGGCTATTTGGTGGCCTACTTGGAAGGAGACAAATTGGCGTAGTTTTGAGGACAAAGCTATGTCCGTTCAAGATTTTAAGTTGTACTTTTTGAGAATGTAGTATAGCTGGAGTGCTGGGCGTAATGCTAACAAAAATTTGAACTTTTTTGGTTTCGTAGATTATATTATGGATGAGAGCTAAATGGCATAATGTTTTCGTATTTGCCCGTTTTGTACATAGGTGACATCCCCTTGGTGTCTTTTTAATACAACTCTTGATTACGTATCCAAAAAAACAAAAAAAAAAAAAACCCGTTAAGCTATTGTCTCTTCCACAACAGCAAGTACAATGCTAGAACCTGCAAAAAGATTTCTCAAGCACCTATGCCACAACCCATTGTTGTCATCTTGCTGCGGCAAAGATCATATAGCAAGAGCAACAAAGATATATGCAGCAACCTTAACCCTTACATAAGTGATGCAAGACAAGAATAAAGGAAGAAATCCCAAACATAGGGTACTAGGAAATATTCTAGGAAGTTCTATATTTGATTATTTTTGTACTTAAGTTCATAGCTTATTCTGGAGTATCCAAAATAAAGAACTTATATCAACATCTGGCATCCTAAACCTAATAGGATTGTCCCTTTTCTAATTACCAAGGGATTCTCCTTTTTTTTTTGGTTTTGACGAGTAACCAAAATAATGCATTAGACAGACATCAAGGGGATATCACCCATACAAAAGGTGCAATTACAAAAAATATCATGCCCTCAAGCTCTCATCTAAAATATTATGTGCAAAATCCAAAACACTCATGTTTCTTCCACTACAAAAAGCAGGAATCCAACTATGTAAGGTTTGCAAAAAGTAGAGCTTGAAATCTTGAAAGGAAAAGCTTTGCCCTAAAAAATCTGAGGATTCCTTTCCTTCCATGTACACCACCAAACGGCCAACAGAATCATCTTCCAAACACCACAAACCCAACTCTTTTTCATTCTTCTTCTCCACCCCACCACCACATCTTCGACAGAAAAGTTGAACCCATCCGACACCCATCAAGGAGAGAGACAAATGCCAAATACATGAAACCCACATACATTGAACAAGGAGATGGTCCACCGTCTCTTCCTCCTTAAGACACATAAAACACTTACCAGGCCCGTAGAGATTTCTTCTTTTAAGCACATCCTCCGTGGGAATCTTACCTTCAGCGGCGGCCCAAGAAAAAAACCACGCTTTTGTAGGAGCATTAGATTCCCCATTTGCATTAGGGGAATTAGATTATGAATAACAAATGACATTGAATTATGAGATTCTCTGTCTGAAGAGAATTTGGTTCTATATGAGCCAAGAACGGATTCTATGTGAGCGTCCTAAAACCATTCCCCGTAGGAATAGCTCTAAGAGCATCCCACACCACCTATCCCTTTTGTAGGACTTGCTCGAAGAGCCTCCTACGTCAATAAGCTATCATAGAAGAAAAGCCAGCGCAATCACCCAACAGAAAAAGAAACAAAAAATACGCAAATTAAAGTAGTTTAATGGAATAAACATTATACCTAAGCTGCAAATAAACTAATAAAGACAAAAGTGATGGGGAAGAAAAAGCACAGATCTGAAAGTCGAAAAAACCTAGTTCTGAAAAAAGCTGCCATTGATTTGGCTTCGATAGTTGCAGAAGAAATTATTAGACGTAGTTCAGGCCGACGTCTTTGAATCTGAAATTTAGGTGGATGAAAGCAGGATTACAGCCAAAGCAGAATAAGAATAAGAGCAACAATAAAACTCCTCATAGCCAATGTAGATTGCATTACTCAGAGAAGAAATACCTTTTTCAAGAGACCAAGAACAATGTCAGTTGTAATGGACCTTTCATGAGCTTCATCTACCATGATGACACTGAAGGGGGGGGGGAGAAGAAAGTTGAGGTCAGGCAATTACTCAAATTAAAGTCTACAAATAAGAAGCTTACGATGTGAACCCCTTAAGTATTCAAGAACAGAAGCTCAAGAACAAAGCTATGTTCCACAATGCGTTTCAGGCAGATATGGACACAGCCAGGGCCTGCCCTCAGCAGTTCTCTGACTCCCAGACAAAGCAGATTCAGCCCCAAAAAAGAAAGTTGCACAGTGAAGAGGTAGTGAGAAACAGTCAAAAGGCCCTGAGTGGTAGTCTTTTTCCTTTATTGGGGACCAAATAATAAGAACAGGGTTAAAAGGGTACTAAATCACCAAAGCATGCCATCCACGTATTTGGGGGGTGTCTGTCAGGCTATTGGACCAGCATGATCTTATATACAAGACAAGAAAAACTAGCATCACTTCAAAATAAATAAATAAATAAATTATGATTTCCACTGCAACAAACCTTTTTTATTAAAAAAATATGGCAGTTCCTTTCCCCTCCATGCAAACAATCGGATTGCCAAATGCACAGTTCAGAAAATTTTTGCTCATTATGCAGGACTTAAACTTGACAAATTTTTATTTTCCGCGCTAATCCCAAATCTCCTCCTAGCCATAAGGAAATATGTTCTACTTTCTTCTGTTCCAACTCTCCATTTTTCTCTCCATTTTGCTTCCTCGATCTAGTACTCGCTCCACACCCCCTCCTCAGCCACTCTTTATTTGTGGCCAATACCAAGTCTCCATAATCTCAGCTCCTTCCAACAAATAGGATGTATGTACTTCTACCAACACCTTATGCCTCAACAAGGCGCCTTTATGCCAAGGAGTAAGTTAATCTCTAAAGCGAGGACTTAGACATGGATCAATAAGATTACAAATATACTAAATGAACAAGCTAAACACTACATGAGAAGCAAGCCTAACTTTAACCAAGTATAGACCAGTAAAGGTTTTGCAGAAGCACATTACAATCTCACAAAGCTGAGTCAAATAGGCAAAATCGATTATCTAGTAAAAACAATACTTTCCCCCCGTTTCATGCACTCCCATCCCTGACCCCCCCCCCAAAAAAAACAAAGACCAAATGATGTGGATAAAGAAGAAACGGAACATGTCTAATATTAGGATTCTCTAAATTATTTTAATACTTGGAAATTTATGATATTTTAATATTTTTTATGTAATTTTCGTAGGCTTATTAATAGGCTATTTTAGATAAATCAAAATAAGAATATTTAGGGATATTTAGGTAATATTGAGTTTCCTATTCTGCATAGGTTTGGTTTGGGTAGTTTCTAATAGCATTCTAAGTCTACAGGCTATTATAAATAAATGTTTCAGCTTAGGTTATGATTATCTATTATCCATTTCTGAATATTAATTATTGAATGAAAATTGATTTGACCACAAAGATGTCAGTCCCTATCTTCTCTCTCTCTCTCTAAGGTTCTCCCTTCTTTTCTTTTCTCTACCCCAATCTCTATCAACTTGGCATCAAAGCAAGTTCTCGATCCCAAGCCAACCCACATTTAACCAAACCAAAGGTTGGAAACAGTGAAAGGGGGAAAAAATCAAAATTTGTTGCTTCAAGCTTTTGAACCTGCAACCTGCCTTCCCAGTCATCCACCTCAATCATCCATCACCACCTAACCTCCAATCAAGCCACTACCAACCACCCCCCAGCCACCCTTCACCAACCAAGCTGCTGCTGCCCAGTTTGTTGTTTGAAAAAAGGAGGTGTTGTGATCCAGAAGCTTACTGTTGCTTGCACTTCACAGAGTTCTACTGCTACTGCTACGGACAGCTAAGCCCAAATCAAAAGAAATCTGTGGTGTTTTCCTCCTCACTTAGTAGTGCCATGGCATTAGAACAAAGAATTGATGGAATTGGGAAAAGACTTGAAGAACTTGCCATAAAGATGGAAGCTTTGCAAAAAGGAACTACTGATGATAATTCAGATTTGGCCAAAAAATCAAATGCTAGGTGGAATGAACTCAGAGAATCGATTGAAAGAGTAAGTAGCAAAAACCTTGTTAAGTGTTAAAGCTCAACCAGCCAGCACAGAAGAAGTACTAGTACATGGAGAAACAAAAGAAAAGCATACTGATTCAGTTTTAACAAATCTATCAGAGGTTACTAAAGCCACTACAGAAGTTACTGTAATTAGCAGTTTTACTCTAGAGATAGAAGTTCAAGATACCTCCGAGGTAGAAAGTCAAGTTTTGAACAAAGTTGAGCGTGGAATAACAATATAACATATAAGGATGTTCATTCTATTAACTATATCATCAATTCCTATCTCTTAGTTGTCAAAGATCTACATCCGATTCTCTTAAGGTTGTTTCTCATCTAGAAATTTCAAAAAAAATTCCATCTTGTTTCTTCCTGCATCTTGATGTTGGTTTCGTGCTTCAACCTTCTCATTATAACTCATTATAAAACTCGAGGGCGAGGTTTTTTCTTTCCCCAATTGGAGAAGAATGATGCGGAGGAAGAAGAAAGGGAATTTGTCTAATATCAGGATACTAGGAATTATATTAATATGCAAAAATTTATGGAATTTTGATATTATTGTGCACTTTTCGTGTTTATTTATAGGCTATTTCATATAAATCAAAATAAGGATATTTAGGGATATTTACGTAATATTGAGTTTCCTATTCCACATGTTTGGTTTAGGTAGTTTTCTGATAGCATTCTAAGTCTACATGCTATTTTTCGTCGTAGGTTATAATTATCTATTATCAATTACCGAATAATGATTATTGAATGAAAATTGATTTGAGCACAGAGATGACAATTCTTTTCTTCCCTCTCTCTCTCCAAAGTTCTCCCGTCCTTTCTCTTCTCTATACCAATCTCCATCAACTTGGTATCAAAGTTCGTTCTTGATCCCAAGCCAACCCACATTACAAATTCCACTACCAACCAAGCAAATGTTGGAAAAAATGAAAGAGGAAAAAGAATCAAAATTTGCTGTTTCAAGCTTTCGAACCTGCAACTGCCTTCACAGTCATCCACCTCAATCATCCATTACCACCAAACCTACAATCAAGCCACCACCAACCACCACCCAGCCACCCTTCACTGACCAAACTGCTCTTGCCTCTTTGTTGTTTGAAAAAAGGTGCTGTTGTGATCCAGGAGTTTACCGTTCAGTGTTCTATTGCTACTGCTATGGAAAGCTAAGCCCCAATCAAAAGAAATCAGTGGTGTTTTGCTGCTCAGTTACTAGAGTCATGGCATTAGAACAGAGAATTGATGGAATTGACAAAAGACGTGAAGAACTTGCAGAAAGATGGAAGCTTTACAAAAAGGAACTACCAATGATATTTTAGATTTGGCCAAAAAATCAAATGCGAGGTGGAATGAACTCACTTCAAAGAGTAAGTAACGAAAAACTTGTTGGGCATTGAGGCTCAAACAGACAGCGCTAAAGAGGTACTAGTAGACGGAGAAACAAAGAAAAGCATACTGATTCAGCTTTGACAACTCTATCAGAGGTTACTAAAGCTACTACAGAAGCTACTGAAGTTAACAATTTTGCTCTAGAAATAGAAGTTCAAGAAACCTGCAAGGTAGAAAGTCAAGTTTTGAACAAAGAAATCAAGCGTGGAAGAACATATAAGGATGTTCATTCTATTGACTATATCATCAACTCCTATCTCTTGGTTGTCAAAGACCTACATCTGATCCTCTCAAGGTTGATTCTGATTTCTGAGTTCTCGTGGAGAAATTTCGATATTTTTTCCACGGTGCCTCTTCCTACGTCGATGTTGGTTTCATGCATAAGCGGATCTATTTGTATGTGAGGGGTGTCCATGGAGGCATGGACACCCCTATCCCCAAAAAAATGCTAATGAGCCATTTTAAATGGTGTTAAATTGGTATATGTGGACACCCTAAATAAGGTCCAAACAGTTACAGACACTCTTTAAATATATCCAGCCCACATATTGGCATTTTTAATTTCTTTAAATATCAAAAGTACAATTATAAAGTTGGAACTTGACAGAAAAGTAAAATAAAATTAAATGTACCCAAGCCTAAATTTTTCTCTCTCCCCCCTATCATATCTAGAGTTTAAACTTTTAATTTAATCTAATTCTAATTTCTTTAATTTTCTTTTAATGTTATTATTTATTTGTTATTTATTTTTTCAACTCTTTAGTTGCAATGTGTTCTTGGTGCAAACTTTTCTTTAATTTGGCACTAATGATTGATTTGAACTTGATGCTATTTTTTCCCCTTTTGGTGCGGTTAATTAGTGCATATTGTTTTTTGTAGTACTATTTCATGTTTGACATGTTCACTTTATGTTTCAATTTTTTTGGTTTTATTGTTGTGTGCCAATGATTTGTCCTCTGTAACAAAAGATTTTAGTAAATGCTAGGTAATCGTAACATTCAACGATTTCGGCACAATCCATGTATCAAATTCAAAGTATGAAAAACCGCAACGAACAAATGTAGTAGCAGAGGTATCATAGTTTTTTTTTTTCTTGGAATAAAAAAGTGGGGTATATTATTATTACTTGTCAACTTCCGCTAGTGTAGAAATACGAACCAGAATGTTTGTTTAAAAAAAGAGATGGAATGTTTGTACAAAATAGACTGTCATAGTGTGTATCACATAATTTCTTATTTCATTGGTATTATACATTAGTGATGACATTAATAGATAGACGCCCATATTCTAAATATTTAGATCCGCCACTGGTTTCATGCTTCAATCTTCTTATTCTAACTCATTATAAAATTTGAGGATGAGTTTTTTTCTAACCAAGGAAGAATAATGCGAATGAAGAAAAAAAGGGAATGTGTCTAATATTGGGATTCTAGGAATTATTTTAACACTCGAAAATTTATAGCATTTTGATAGTTTTATATAATTTTTGGAGGTTTACTTATAGGCCATTTTAAATAAAGCAAAATAAGGATATTTAACAATATTTAGGTAATATTGAGTTTCTTATTCTACATTGGTTTGGTTTAGATGGTTTCTTAATTGCATTTTAAGTCTGTATGTAATGTACGACGCTTTAAGAGCAATTCCTATAAAGAGGAAACAATGAATGTAGGACGCTCTAAGAGCATTTCCTACAGGAAAAATTCTCACATAGAGAAATATAATTCACCAAATTTAACTCAATTCTCATTCATAACATGCTAATCTTGATAACATGAGGGGGCTTAAATAGATAAATGTCCTGCATGAATTAGAATACGAAAAGACATAATAAAATCCTAATTTTCCTAAATGACTATCAAATGTTTTTATTTAGGCTCCTCTAAAATATGCTATAAAATAACTATGAACATAATTAAAATATAGAACTTCCTATAATTTAGAATATTTCCTAATATCCAATATTTGGATTTTCTTCCCTTAGTCTTGTCTTGCATCATTCTCCCCCAATTGCGAAAAACACAACCTCGAGTTTTGAAACGAAAAGGAGCTAGCACCAAAGATGAAAAGACTGATGTAGCTTCCTAACACATATGATGAAATTTAACCCTTAACAACTGTTCCAACATTAGGAACCATGCGATCACAGGATGAAGAGCAAGAAAATTCTTGGCAGAAAAGAATCAACATGCCTTCCCACTAAATGATTCACTTGAAATTCTTGTTGCATTTGTTTAAATTCCTCAACTCCTAGCAAAGATTCATGAGGGATATAGGAAACAAAGCTTTCAAAGGTATTGGAATAACTATCACTGAACACCTATACCCCTGTGCTTGAACATTCCCCACAAAAGCTTCATCTTTCTTATCTGAAACGATTATTCCCTCTTCGGTGGCATCATTTACATGCGACTCATGCCCAGTAACTTTTTGATTTATATAATCAGATAGAACATCTTGTGGGATGATGTCTAAAACTTGATGGTCCTCTGCTTGTTCAAGCTCTTTGTTAGCTTCTTCTTTCAAGGCTTCTTTTGGAATGCACATTCGCATATTGATTGCTACATCCACATTTGACTAAGAGGCACCAATTTGGTGAATTAAGTCCTTCGCTAATTGCTCCTCTTCTTTGGTAGATTCCTCTTTAACCGTTTCACCTTTATCTCCCTTAGTGTATGCTCCCCCACCATATGTTAGATGGTTCACATCTAGATCACAATTGAGCGGATCCCTAGAAAGTGTTAAAGGTGAAAACCTGTAATCTTCAACACTAAACTGCCAAGAACTCAAAGGGGCTCTTGGAGGTTCATAGTCCAGAATATACCGAGGAATGTAGGGCTTACAACCAAAAATGACCTCATGTGACAACATCCCCATGTGAGTCCAAAATCACTCTAGCATGACAATCACTCACTGTTTGAAGTCGAGCAATCTTTTCTACCATTCCCATAAGGAGATAAAACTTTGTACAAAACATTTCTTCTAGCCGGGAGTTCTTCATCATGAATAATCACAAATAAAGCCCGATGATCTTCTTCTCACCAAGTCATGCTTGCAACAATAGCAATAAGGGGCATCTAACAGCAGCAGTAGTGAACAACAACCACAGACAGTAGCTTAAGCCACCGAGGATAAATTTCGGTAAGAAGGGGCGGCAGTTGCGGGTCAGCACGACCAAGAGGGTGTCGGCCCTCACTACCACTGACCTAAGGCACCGAAACCTTCAATTTGCTGACAAAAAGGCAATTCATGACTTATGGTTTTGCGGTTTGGTGAACAACCAATTGAAGCAAGAATTGATGCAATTTGCCCCAATGGATTTGGGGTTTGTGGTCGAAATTCAGTGGCTAAAAGAGGAACGAAGCTATTTTTGGGAGTCTTTTATGGATTAAGGGTGAATTTAAGGTTTTAGGACCGAAATTTGGGCAAAATCGCAGTTCAAGGTTTAGGATTCCAGCAAGTGACTCGGGAGCGGGGACGGTGGGTATGTGGCGATGGTGCAGAGGGCCCAATTGATAAACGGTGATCGGCCGCTCCTGGGTGGCGAACTCGAAGCCTGGCAAGTGCGGGTTAGGGTTTTTTTGGTTTGGATTTTTTTTTTTTTGGGAATGTAAAAGGGGAAAAATGGGAAAAGAGAAAACACAAAGGGCAGAGGGAAAAATCGCAAGCTCTGATACCAAATTTGATGTTGAACACACGAGCAATTCTTACAAAGCGAAAACAATTGGTGTAAGACGCTCTAAGAGCAATTCCTATGGAAGAAGGCCACACAAAGAAATATGACTTGCTCAATTTATCTCAATTCTCATTTATAATCTACTAATCTTGATTACATGAGGCGCTTAAATAGATAAAAGTCCTACATGAATTAGGAAACCAAAAGATATAGTAAAATCCTAATCTTCCTAAAAGACTATCAAATCTTTTTATTTAGGTTGCTCTAAGATATGCTATAAAATAACCATGAACATAATCAAAATATAAAATTTTCAACAATTTAGAATATTTTCTAATATCCAATATTTGGATTTTCTTCCCTTACTCGTGACTTGCATCAATAGGCTATTATAGATAGATGCTTTGTCCTAGGTTATGATTATCTATTATCCATTACCGAATATTGATTACAGAATGAACATTGATTTGAGCACGAAGATGACAACCCTTTCTTCTCTCTTTCTACCTGAAGTTCTCCATTCTTTCCTTTCTCTACCCGATCTCTATCACCAAATGCTCGAATGATAGCAGATGATAGAATAAGTTAGGTAATGGCTTACTACACCATGACCCTGGATAGAAGGAAGCATCTCACGATCACAATTCATTATGTAAATTAGTTTGGATCAATGGACTAAAATGTTGAAAACCCAAAGTGACATCTCATTTCAGAAGTCCATATTCTCCCCCTTTTTTTCTTGATAAAACTCATTTGTATCATTGATATATCTATGCTAACCTGGATACATATCAAAACTTCTTAATCATTTTTCCTTCTTCAAAATTTGATTTGTTGGATATATAATATGACTGCAAATTTCAGATCAGATACTCTCACGTAATTGGAAAAGGACTGTGTTATTATGTTGGGATTGATGATACTGAATCACAAATTAAGGAAGTCGAATTAGGCGATTATCGTCCAAAGAGAGTGATAAGAGCAAAGTTAAGAGGACAAGCCAGACCTTAATAAGTATGATGAATTAACCTCACTGCACAAGAAATATTCCATACTTGTAATTCCGAAATAAAAGACCATCCAAGTAATTTCCTAAATTCTTGTCATTACCAGTGCAACAAATAGGGAGTCATGGAAATCTCCATAACTCCAGTAATAAGGTGTTTCCTTATCCTTCTCTGGGTTAAAATTCCCAATTGATATACTAGACAGTCAATTTAAGGTCATACCTATATTTGGACAAAAGAGGATCATCCATCATTTCCCTTAGAAGCACCCCATCTGTGAGGAACTTGATCCTGGTAACACCCTGTGCTAGCAAAACATCATTCCGCATCAATGTATAAGTAACTTACTCCGATAGACCTCAAGACAAGTTTATTCTGCTTTTAAAAATGCAGCGCACTAGAGAATGAAAGCAAAGGAAAGAATAAGCGATAAGATACAACTTACAGCAAGGAAATATAAGGAGTTGTAAGAAATTGTAAGGAGATATAAAAAGTTGTAAGAAACTATAAAGAACTGTAAGGATAAATGTAAGCAGTTGAATTATTAAAAAGTTGTATAATATAATTTTTAAACATATATGTATAATTGTTGGTCTTTAGGCTCTGTCCTTTTCATTGGTAAATCTAAATTTACCAACCTCAACCAACTTCAACTCACATCAACCCACTTCACGAACTTTAATAAAAAAATACCAACTTCAACCCACTTCAACTTAGTTCAACCAACTTCAATCCATTTCCCACTATTTTAACCAACTTCTACCTATCATATCAAAAAAAAAAAAAAAATCAACCCACTACAAAAAAAAAAAAAAATACCCACTTCAACCTACTTTGACCCACTTTTACCAATCTCAACCAACTTCACTTATTTACCAACCTATATTTCCCAATGAAAAAGGCAGGCTCTTAATGTATGAATTATGAAAAAAATTATTTCATGAAAGTAAATTACGTGCATCACTAATATTTATGAAATAAATTTTATAACATTACTAAACAAATTATATTTTAATATGACAAGAAAAAATTTATTTTTCTATAGTTACCATTTTGGATAACAAAAGATAATATTGAAATAACATAATAATGAAAATAAATCTTTAAACAAGTCAATTAAATATCAACAAGATAAATTCAAGCCGACAAATATGTAAGACCAAATATGTTCCAGACTTGAGGTGATTTTTTGGTATTAACATTAATTTGACCACCCTATAAGTAAATTTTAAATTAAAAAATAATAATTTTTTCTCAACAAAATTGAATAGAACCCTAAAAATGAAATCCAATTTAAATTAAACGTTTTCGAATTAAATTCGGATTGAAAGGCAAAGTCTATCGGATGGTAATCCGACCGGCTGTCCTATATGGATCGGAGTGTTGACCTCTAAAAAAGACGCAGGTTCAGAGGTTGATGGTAGTTGAGATGAGGATGGTCAGGTGGATGTGTGGTTTTACAAGAATGGACAAAGTTAGGAATGATGTAATCAGGGATTTAGCTAAAGTGGCCCCCATAGAAGAGAAGATGAGGGAATCACGACTCCGATTGTTCGGCCACGTGAAAAGGAGAAGTATGGTCGGCCCAGTGAGGAGGTGTGAGTTGATTGACCTCCCCGGTGGTAAGAGAGAAAGGGGTGGACCGAAGAAGAATTTCGACGAGGTGATTAGAGAAGACTTGAAAGTAGTGGGTTTGACGGAAGACCTGACTCAGGATAGGAGGCTGTTGCGGAATAGGATTAGAATCTTAGATGGCAGAGTAGCGACTCTGTAGTTGTCAGTAGCTGTAGTGGCTTAGTGCTAGTAGGGGCCTGTCGTGCTCATATGCAGGTTGTGCTTTTTTTCTGGGAGTGACGGCAGCTGCTTAACGTGGATTGTTGAGGTACGTTCTTTCAACTTTCTTTCAGCTTCAGCTTCTTTGGCACTGATTTTCCTCTTTAAATGCTTTGCCAGCGCTTTCCTCTATAAAACTTTTTCACAAAACCTTTTTCGTGGGTCTCTTGAAAATTGGAATCAACCTCTTTATGGGTAGGAATACCAGTAGATGTAAGATTGCCTACAACTGGATCTCCCCAGGCCCCGCGAAAGCAGGACGCACACTGGAAGGTGGTGTTGTTGTTTTCGAATTAAATTTGATCTAACTTTCAATTGTACGATAATAGCAACCAAGTTGTCAGGGATGAACTCATCGATGAAATAGCTGAAATGCTTTCGCCACTTACAGTTTGACTATTTTCATGCATGATTTACATTGAAACCCAAATATAAATGCGATTTTTGTATTATAATTTTAAAACATGTTGACTTATTTTCTCTATAATAGCTGAAATGATTTTCATGCATAATTTGGGGATATCAAGGTTCAGAAGTATAACCTCATGGATTCTATTAACCAACTGGACTTTAAAGAAGGATCGTCTGGTCTTTCTAATGAGGAATTGGAGAAAAGACAAGCCGACAAAGATGAGCTAGCGAGAGTCATTCTCATGCATGAGATTTCCTGGAGACAAAAGTCAAGGGCTTTATGGCTTAGAGTTGGAGATCGGAATACCAAATATTTTCATAAAGTAGCTACTCTTCGTAGGAAATTCAACTCTATGTCTGTTGTGGTTGTGGATGGAAACTGGTATGAGCATAGGGATGAAATGAAATCTTCCATCCATGGTTTCTACAAAGCCCTCTTCACTGAGTCAGAATCGTGGAGACCAAAGGTTGACAACCTGGGAATGCCCTCCTTGACTATTTCTGCTAGAGAGGGACTTCAGTCGGAGTTTTCGGAGGAGGAAATTTTGAAAGCTCTTCATGATTGTTGTGGTGATAAAGCTCCAGGCCCCGATGGTATGACTATGGCTTTCCTCCAAGCAAATTGGGACACTCTTAGGAGTGATGTTCTGAGGATGTTTTTAGAGTTTTACCACAAGGGGAAATTTGTGTCAAGCCTTAATGCTACTTTCATTGGTTTGATACCTAAGAAAGCCAATGCCGAGGATATTCGATATTACCGACAAATCAGTTTGATCGGTTGCATTTACAAGCTTCTGTCTAAAGTTTTGACCCTAAGATTGAGAGGGGTAATTGGGTCTCTTATTTCAGAAAATCAGAACGCCTTTGTAGGAGATCGCCAGATTTTGGATGCCGTTCTCATTGCAAATGAACTCCTTGACTCGAGAATCAAGTCCGGGGTTCCGGGAGTTGTTTGCAAGCTGGACATCGAAAAGGCCTACGACCATGTTAACTGGGAATTTTTGTTGTATGTCTTGAGAAGAACGGGGTTCGGGGAGAGGTGGATCTCTTGGATTCGTCATTGTATATCTTCGGCCTCCTTTGCAGTTCTTATCAATGGCTCCCCTACAGAGTTTTTTTCAGCGTCTAGAGGACTTCGACAAGGGGATCCTATCTCTCCTCTCCTTTTTTTGTTGGTCATGGAGATTTTCACGAGAATGTTGCATGCAGCCACCTCAACCGGCCTCCTTTCTGGGTTTTCAGTGGGACGAAGGAACGGAACTATCATTAATGTATCTCATCTTCTCTTTGCCGATGATACAATCATTTTTTGTGACAATGATTGTGAACAGATGGTGAATTTGCGTTGTATCCTCATATGGTTTGAGGCAGAGTCGGGGCTTCGGGTCAACTTGGCTAAGAGCTCTATCTTGCCGGTGGGTCAGGTGGACCATATCCATTTGCTAGCAGGTGTGTTAGGGTGTCGAGTGGATTCTTTTCCTACCTACTATCTTGGTCTTCCTCTAGGAGCAAAATTCAAAGATAAATCTATTTGGGAGCCAGTAGTGGAAAGATTTGAGAAAAAGCTCTCTGGATGGAGAGCCAACTATCTTTCCAAAGGTGGGAGACTCACTCTCACCCGTAGTGTCCTCTCTATCATCCCTACTTACTACCTGTCTCTTTTTCCTATTCCGACTTCTGTGGCGGCCAAGTTGGAAGCCATTCAAAGGAAGTTTCTTTGGGGATCTTTTGGTGGCAATTTCAAGTATCATCTGGTGAGATGAGACGTTGTTAAGCTTTCCGTATCAGAAGGAGGGTTGGGAGTCAGAGACCTAAAACTCTTTAATGAGGCATTGGTGGGCAAGTGGCTATGGAGATTCATGAATGAGAAGTCCAACCTTTGGAGGAGGGTGATATGTTCAAAGTATGGGGAGGAGAGACGTGGGTGGTTTCCGTCTAGACCAAACGGCCCCTATGGGGTTAGCCTGTGGAGATTTATTTGTAAAGGATGGGATACATTTGTCTCTCATCTATCTTTTGAAGTGGGTATTGGCTCTACCATTTTGTTTTGGCATGACCGATGGTGTGAAGGTGCCCCGTTGAGGGACCTTTTCCCTTCTCTTTTGGCGCTAGCGGAGAATAAAGACGCTACTGTGGCTGAGTATTGCGATAATGTGTCGGGTTCGTGCATTTGGTCACCTATTTTTACTCGAGATGCCTTAGTGGATGACTGGATGTCGCCTCCCTTTTAAGCTTGCTAAGGAAGCTGAATGGGATGATGCTCATCAGGCAATCCCCTCTTGATTTAGTCAAATGGGATCTCAATCCCAAAGGGAGCTTCACGGTGAAGTCCTACTATTTGAGACTTGCCTCTGTGCCTTCTGCTTCTTGGCATTTACGGGGAAGGCCTTTTCCTTGGAAGCTCATTTGGAGTTCTCTGGCTCCTTTTAGAGTGTCCTTTTTTGTTTGGGAGGCTACCCATGACAGTATTTTGACGTTTGATAATTTGCAAAAGAAGGGTAAGATCTTGGTGAATGGGTGCCCATTATGCAAGGCTACTGCAGAATCGGTGGCACACTTATTGTTTCATTGTCTGTTTGCAAGAGCTCTTTGGGATCTAACTTTCAGTTGCCTGGGAGTTTCTTGGGTCATGTTCAAATCTATTTTGGAACATCTCTATGCATGGGAGGGCTCTTTTGGTAGAAAAGTGAAGGTGAAGATTGCAAGATTATTTCCTCATGCAATTTTTTGGAGCATTTGACGTGAGAGGAATAGAAGAGTCTTTGAGGATGAGGAAATGCCACTTCAATGTTTTAAAAATTATTTTATCAAGACACTCTATTTTTGGGACAAAGGGAACGTTTGTAACTCTCCTCTAGATCTCTTAGATTTTGTGGATTTGATGCACTTGGGCTGTACATAGCTAATTATACGATGCTATCTTTGCATCCATTCTTTTGTTAATATAATTTCTTTTTTCCTGATCAAAATAGCATATATGCTTTATGTCTAAGCTCAAATATTACTTGACATTGTTAAATTTAGTTTTTATGTTTATACAAATATTATATTCATAAAACAGCTGTAAGATTTTTCATATTGGTAGTATATAAAAAATATATACATATTTCTATAAACATGAGAAAAAAATTAGATGATAAGTTGAATGTTACAAAAAGTATATAAAGAGATTTAAGAATTTGTAAAAAGATATAAAAAGACGTAAGAAAATGTAAAAAGATATAAGAAACTGTAAGGAGTTGTAAGTTGTAAACTATATCTCCCAATTACAAAAAAAAAAAAAAGAACAGGGCCTAAATGTCATAAGAATTGAAATTGATCTGTTAAGAAGTCTCACCGAGGATGTTGTATCTTCAAATCTAATTACATAGCCAACTTCCTCCCCAAGTTTAACACCCATCTCTTCGGCAACCCTTGAAGCAACTGACTGAGATTTTTCATACATCAAATAAGAAGTACATCATCAGGTTTCTAGTCTATAGCCAAACATTTTCTAATGTTAATCTCAATAGTTAAGAATGTAGTGGAAGAAAACGGCTCAAACAAAAATGCAAATAGCAAAAAACCATGAACTAATACAAGAGAGCATAGTGGCCTTTACTCTTTAGTTAGTTGACATGCAAGAAAAAAGGCAAGGAGTTGCATGTTACTGAAGTCATATTAAAAGGAACTTCTCTGGAATTTTAATAACAAAATTCAATCATGCACTTATCGTGAATTAATGAATCATACGTACAAAAATCCAGGCACAGCATCCAAGGGCTCCACAATGCAATTTTTAGAAGTTGTATCATCAAATTTTTGAAAATCCCATTTATTAACAAAGTCATCTGGTTAAGAAATTAACTGATGAGATTTCTACTATTACAACAACTGCTGTTCACAACCTACTTGACGAAAGTAATAAAACTTTGTTTTATCCCTCTTGGCAGAACTAGTCAATCTAGATGACAGTTCACTCTCAACATAATCCAAAGTCAAATTCAACCAAACGCATGATAAGAGAAATAAAGCATGCAACAAAAAAATCTACAAAGTACAAAACAGCACATCTGCAGTCAATATATCCACTTTTTAAGAAGCTAAAAAGAGCCATCATTTGACCAGTTATTCAACACTAGACAGTGGAATACAGTAAAATCTTTCCTCCAACAGTCTTCAACTCAATTTGCTTCTGGTTGCAGGCAGTCAACCCTAAATCCATGCCCAACACAAACAGGCTTTACAATTCAATTGTATGAGTACAACTCAGCAAATTAGAACTTCCCACCCTCCCAGGTCCCAACACACCCCCCCCAAACTTTTCCTTGCACTAGAATCCAGGTGATGATTTATTGTGAACGGAATTAGAAATGGATTGTAATACTGGCCTAAAATAAACTGAAAATCATATAAAAATATCTAACAATTATCCCAGCCCCAGGCAACACTCTAGCATGTTGGTTTGTCTTGGTTAAAAAGAGCAACATAACACAACAATAGCCTAAAATAAATCAAAAAACACATAAGATAACCAACTAACTATTGCCTCCATTTGTAAAGAACCAAAATTGAAATCCCATGTTCGAAATCATAAAATTCCCTCCACTGAAGTCTCCTTTCGGGCTCTCCTGCACAAACCCCCCCCCCCCCCCAAAAAAAACAAACAAAACAAAAAAAAGCACAAAAGGGTAGCCACATTTTTAGATGTACACTTCCCAGGTCTCACAACTGTCCCAAGCTACCGAACTACAAGTTCCCCCCCCCCCCCAAATTCACACAAGAACCAAAAGTGATGCCTTTTGTTTTTTGTTTTTCTTGGGGGGGGGGGGTTTGGAAGGACATATTCTTGCACAAAAATTTTCAAAGCCATGATGAAATCACAATCCAATGCACAGCCTCAAAACAGGGAAACTAGAACACACACAACCATTTGCAGTGACAATCTAAATCTACACGCCACTAACTAAAACCCGTATGCAAACATACAATTAGCTCAAAATGGATGTAATAGCAGTACGAGGGAGCACACCTGAACAGCAAGACGTCGAGGCTGAGTGCAAGCAACGAGACGGCCACCATCAGCCCATCCAGCTTCCTTCAAATACTACAATCCCACCCCCAATTGCACACAAAGCAGAGACAGAAATAGAAGTATCAGAAAAGTTGCTGGTGAACATTCAAACAATGACATTACAACTGAGTACCCCGCAAACAAAGAAGAAGGAAGAGAGATGCAAAGACCTGAGGGATTTGAGTGGTTTTTCCGCTACCAGTCTCGCCGACGACGATGGTGGTGGCGTGGGTTTCGACGAGATAGAGAAGGGCGTCGCGGCGCTTGTACACCGGCAGCCTCTGGCGCTGCTTTTCGATGTTAGCGTAGCCAAAACAAGAAGATGAGGACGAAGTCGAAGAAGATGAGTAGAAGAAGAGAATGCCTCCATCTTCGTCTTCGACCAGCCGAGGCTTCTCCGTTCCCGGCTTCCAGAATTGCGCCATTCCTACGAGTGTCTGAGTTTCCCTCTCGAATTTTCCCTTCGAACTCAACTCAGAAGTCGTACTTCAAAAATATTTACTCCCGAGATCCACATAACCAAAATATAACAACAACAACAACAACAACAACAACAACAACAACAACACTCCCAGTGTGGGTCCCGTTTTCACGGGGTCTGGGGAGATCCAGTTGTAGACAACCTTACCTCTACCGGTATTCCTACCCATAGAGAGGTTGATTCCATATGACCCACCAAAACGGTTTTGGAAAAAGGGTTATAGTGCAAACTTTTGCGAAACCATTTACTGAGTAAACGAGGGAAGAGGAAAGGAGGGATAGCAAATAAAGAGGGAGTAGAGACATACCTGAGCAAACCAAGGGCGCTTAGTGCCGTCACAACCCAACAAAGCACGACCTGCAGACCAGCACACACAGAAAACCCTACCCACCCTAAACGCCGCCCAGACTACTGCCCCCTACGGCGACGGACCCCTACAGTCCGAGACCTTAATCCTGACTCGCCACAGCCTCCTATCCTGAGTCATGTCCTCCGTAAGACCGACAACTCTTAAGTCCTCTCTAACCACTTCTCCTAGGCTCTTCTTCGGTCTACCCCTCCCTCTCTTACCACCGGGAGGGTTGATCAACTCACACCTACGTACGGGGGCGACGACGCTTCTCCTCTTCACGTGGCCGAACCATCTGAGCCTCGATTCCCTCATCTTCTCCTCTATGGGGGCCACTTCAGCTAAACCCCTGATTTCTTCATTCCTTATTCTGTCCAATCTCGTAAAACCACACATCCACCTGACCATTCTCATCTCAGCGACCATCAACCGTTGGACCTGCGTCTTTTTTAGAGGCCAACACTCTGATCCATAGAGAACAGCCGGTCTAACACATGAGTATATAACACATACATTAAAAAAATTATATATATGTGGCAATAAGATATGCTCTTATGAGTATATAATAATTTACCAATTATCTGAACCCAATATATATATTATATACACAGAATTTTGGACAAATTTGATACACTAGATCACAAGGTTAAAAAAAAAAGTAATGAAGTTACGCCAATACCCAAAAAAAATGCATAACTCGAAAACTTCCAAATAACCGCCATTAACAAGTATGTCCCTCTTCGTTTCTCCTCTTCTACAACTCAATTCCTACTCTCTAAAAATCTATATTGTGCATCAACCAAGCAATTTCACGCTATCAAACAATATATTGAGGAATCAAGAGCAATGGAAATCAGATTCCTTCAGCTTTAACCATCATCAATGGCAGAGAGTTGCAAATGTATGAATGCAGAATATGATACTACAACTCAAACTATAGTGAATGACAAAGACAGAAGGCAACAAGGAGTGACAATCACATATAAGCGAAACGTAAGAGATTTGCTTAGTTATTAGAATAATTCAAAAGAATTGAAATTTAGGGTTCATTGCTTGCGTTCATGGTATTGATTATGGATTCTACATATTGGATGAAATTGGTGAATATTTTCAACTAAACTGTATTTGAAATTATTAATTTCTATAGTTATATACTTAAATCATAGTGTGCATTTTGATTACCTTCATCATTCATTACTATGAATGATAATGCCAATTGAGGTATGAGGACAATTTATCCATAAAAGGGAGAGTGCTAAAGGATGTGTTATGGGGCTTATTGAGGTGAATGGTGGGTGTTGTTTTACCTATTTTTTCAAAAAGTAGATGTCTTTTGCATTTTGTCTCTAATCTTTACTCCCTGCCTCCATCGGTCTAGTTCCATTATCTCTAGTCATCTCTCCTATAGCCTCCTGGCTCATACTTTGCTTGTGGATTGTAACTCATTCTACCATTGCAAATTTCACCTGATACAAGAATCCCAACAACCCAGAAAAACTCGTTTACCCTTTTCAGCATTCTCATGATCTGTATGTGTAAATGCCCTTTATATTTTGATCTGTTGACTTTGTTAGTTTTGGTCAGTCATGATTTATAGGACTTATAGAAAAGGGGATGAATTAGGTTTATCCTATTTTTTCCTTATCTCGATTTTGAAGTTGAGGTCACCTTTTGGAGGTATGGTGCCTGATTTTGGCTGTTGTTGAGGTTTGTTGTGAATTTTCATATGAGGTTGTATGGTCCTGTTTGTTTTAGGCTTAATGTAAAGAATTTTGCTTCCAAGTTGAGCCCTTTTTGACCCCTTTTGTTTTATGCTATATATCTGTACATTATGCTAGTTTGGATTCATGTTTCTGAGGTTCTATTCGATTGTTTTGGTTTTTGATATTTGGAGCAACAAATGGGAGGCGTTGTGCAAGCTATCCTTTACTCTAGGGTTTGAATTTGGTGAAATGCTGACCCACATTTTTGAGAACTTTAGGTTGAAAAGTCTTTTTAATGATATAACTTAGTTTGTTGCTTGCACAATCTTAATAATGGGTTTGTTGAGAGAATTTTGATTTAGTAACTAGTAATCACTTATATGTCTACAATGTTGGTTGTACTTCGATGATCAAAAAATCCTTGAGGTAAGGGCTAATGATTAGGTTTTGGAGATTACAAATGAGACAAAGACATTTCCGATGAAGGAAATTGTGGCCCTGTTACTTCTTCTTTCACATTTCACAGCCAATATAGTGAACAGAAGGGCTGTTAGAACTTCATGTGCTACTTGACGGTCTTACTGCTTCTTATTCTCCTCTTAGTGCCTTCAACCTGTTTTGTTCACATTTGCACTGAACAATACTCAACAACTCAGTGAACTAACCTAAACTCAATAGTAGACAACCCTAAAGTGCGATTGCAAACAACCATCAACTATTTAATGAACCAACTAATTCTCACAATGAATACATGTTGATGTTCCAATGAACCAATTGCACTTTGTTAAAGACCTTACCTTATCACCAACCTCCACTTCATGGTAAAGAATCTCATCCAATTTAGGAACAAATTAAACGCATATAGTGAACAATGTTGAAGGAAATGATGAACAAGTGAGTTTTATAGCCTTTCAGCTTCTCGTTCAACTTCGTTCATTGTAAAGCTTCATTTTGTTCATCACTGAGCCCATAATTTTTCACCATAAGTTTATATCTATTTAGAATAGTTTTAGAACCTAAAAGCTCCCTCCTATGTACAAGATAAGTTTTCAGGTCTCTCCTATACTATGCATGACGCACTTTCTCCCAAAAAATACATGTATTGCTCTCCTTTTATATGTGGTACAAAGCAGCAACAACTACTTTATAAATCCTCACTTGCTTTGATCTAGGTTGTTTGTCTCTGTTAACTGCAGACGATATCATACTATGCTTACCTCTAATTCCACCAACTACATTGTGATTCCTTACATTGCATTTACTAAAAAAGAACCAACAACATCACAACACAAATAAATTACAAATTAGTATTTGTGCCCATGTTTAACAAAAGCAAAAAAAAAAACTGCACTTGTGAATTAGTGCATCGCTAAAAAGGTAACATTTAACATTGTCTACACCTTAAAAAATTTGTTCAATACTAGTATTCCAGGAGTTTTTTTTAATGCTTTATTGATTTTTTTATTCTGCTTTGCTGACAAATGCACAATGTAGCCTCTTTATATCTATTACATGAGGTTCAAGTGCTGACAACATCTTTGTATGACAGGACATTGTTATGCCAAGTTGATAGAAATGAAAAGCGTCCCACACACAAACTGAGCACTAAAATGCTGATGACTAGGGTACTCAATATGGTAAAGATACTGTTCCTGAGCTATATAAGCCTACTGAGAAAAAACAGAAGAGGCATCATGGGATTGAAATTGAGCAACATACACTGAAGCCAGCAAATAAATTAACATGTACAAAGAAAGTCCAATTCAAGCGTGTTCAAGTTCAAGAACCTACTAATCTGACACTTTCAACTATTAGGACTAAATCATAGATAGGACTGCTTCATCACAGAATGTCCCCAGGTGGCTTCTTGAATTGGGTGGAGAAGCTAGACTATGAGCAATGGCCAGCCATAATGGAGACACGATTTGGAGGGATTCTAGCTATGAGAACTAGATTGATTCCTAAATAATTAGCTAGATGGCTGCTAGAGAACTGTGACCTATGTGACACCTCACTGAACCTCCCCAATGGTAAAGTACTAATATATGAAGAAGATGTCTATGCTACGTTAAGCTTATCAATGGGGCCGCTTGAAGTAAGTGAAGGCAAAAGTTCAGAAAGTAACACAGAGTTTTTAGAGCGATGAAGAAAAAAATGGAATATTGAAAGGTGTGGACCATCGGTTGGAAGTATGAATCATGCCATTCTAAAATGTGGTGATCATGGTCTTAAGTTCATGATAGATTTCATCATATATGTCGTATCAACTTGCATTATTAAAAATGCAAATGGCACTTGTCATTTTCATGTGCTGATGTATTTGCGCATATGTATGAAACACACAATTATAATTGGTGTGCATATGTCATCAAATGTCTTAATGATGCCGTAATTGAATGGAAGGGAGACAAAAGCAAATTCTTCATAGATTCACTGGTGTTCGTAACGGTAAGCACATTCTACCATCCCATTTCATTAATATGCGCCTAAATACTATATATAATGTTTCTAATGAAAAGAACAAATCATAATATATATATATATATATATATATATATATATATATATAATGTTCTATTGTGTCAGTTGTTTTACTTAGATATAGTGGAATTCAGAGCAAACAAAGTTGACAAATGTGTCCCAATTGGAACAAGTTGGCCAACGGAAAAGGTGAAAAACAGAGACGGAGATGAATAATTACCTGAAGAATATGGAAGGGGTAGAATAATATAGAGGATTAACTACCAAAATGCAGCACGCCTAGCTAAAGCAGACTTGCAACTATACCTCAAAGAATTGGAAGGGGAACAAAATCAGCAAGGAGTCTCTGTTGAACCTTCCACAATAATTGCAGTAGAAAGCGCGATGTCCATATTGTCCACATAGAAATAGAAAATTTCAAGATGCTTTACCTATCGATAATGAGCCAGTGCAAGTAAATTTCACACTTCCCCTCTTAATTACGATAAGAACTTTATGAATAGAGCAATTTACATTAATGTGCAACTCCTATAGAACAAACCTTGCCTTTTGTTTATCAAAATTACAAGTATAATCTCTAAAATTAAGGGTATTAGATTAGAACACAATAGTCGCCATTTTGGATAAACAAAACCCTACTTTTATGCTTATTACATGACATAATAGGCACCACAATGTAGTTGTTGTTCATCTAGAATCCAGGTTAATGTATTGTTGTATGCTCATGCAAGGAATTTATTCGTTCAAACTCGTGTTCTTGTTATTATAATAGCCTTGTAATGGTCTGGGTTTGCATATTCATACAAGTAATTAGAAGTCTATTGCTTTCCTTATCTATATGGTTGCCCTTATTGAACTTCTTGTATTTTGTTTGGTTATTTATGATTATCTCTTATGAGTATATCCTGCTCGAGAGTTTTGATCACAATGTGCTATATGGTTCAAGCATTATTAGTTTGGATTTTGGTGGACTTTAAATTACTTAGCTATGGGAATTACTTCTAGATCCAATGCCTTGCACTAGGTTCAGCAAATGCCAGCCACAAACTTAAATATAAAGCAACCTGTTGAGTTTAATCCTTTTGGCAATTGATCAACTGGAAATTTTGTATGATTTCATCTATTTTACTTATATTTGACTACCAAAAGTGTAAGAAATGGATACTTTATTGCGGGAAGATTTTGCTTGGCACATCACGAGACAGGTAGATTTGTCATGCTTCCCAAATATATTCAAACACAAACAAAACCACCTCGATAGCAAAGAATATCAAATTCTGCCACAAACACGGGGGAACTTCTCCTATGTCTAGTCCTTTGTTGAGTTCAAATGCATGTTTGATCTTAAGTTCAAATGCTCTGTGTCAATGTCAATGAAGTGTAGTTAAACATGTGAGGAGTGAACCTAGAATTTAGCACGAAAAGCTAGGATGGTATCTCTTAACATCTTTTAGCCTTGAATTTGCTTAAAATAAAAGGAGTAATAGCAGAGAACTTCTTAGCCTCCCTCTTATTGAATTTTCATAGTATTTGAGGAACTCCTATTGAATTAAGTCTATCGGAGTGTATTGCCATATTGACAAATTTGGAAAATAACATTTAAGTTGCCATTATTTGTTCTAAGTTCTGCAATATGTATTTCATCATAGCTACACCCTAGAAAGCTGTATGGCTATTTGCAAAATATTATTACTTTTTTGTGCCAAAGGAACATATGCCAACCAAAAATAGTTCATAGAAAATCTCGTGTGTAGTAATTAAATAAGTGGATATAGTATCTTGTTGTTGTAGAACAAGAATTTTCTTTTTTTTTTTTGAATTTGAATGCAAGTATCAGGTTCCATGGTGAATAAGAAATTAAGCACTTAATTTATTCTTCTAAGCTTGCATCATTTTTAAATCTACCCAGTCTTCTCTCATATGGATACTAAATACTTAATAATGAAAGGGAGTCTCCTATGCTTTTCAAAGGCTATGTTTCGACTCCTTTATATTATAAAAACTGCATCCTTACAATTTTATATTTAATTTGGAAATTAAAAATAAGAAATTAACATATTAGTCATGTACAGGATAAAGTTACTACAATTGCTCAAGCACAAGAAGGAAAGAAGACAATGCACATTAATATTTAAAACTCTCCCCCACCTATAAGTAACGTAGCAGGTGCGAATAAGAATAAAACATATTACTTATCCCTAGATGACACTTATTACTGCAGTCTAGAGTTTCTGGAACAAGTTGAGCAGCTAGAAAGTATGGCTAGAGAAAAAATGCAGAGGAAAAAGAGGATGAACTTCAGTCCTCCAAGTTTTAGCCTTAGAATCTCACCTGAAAAAGGACAATGTGCATCAAGTTCATTAGACTGTACTTCTACAACATTGGAGTTTGGTTTTCACCCAAAAGAGTTGCTAGGGCATCCATTAATAAGACAGACAAAGAAAAACCCAAGTCTAGGGACGAAAAGGGAGTACATAACACAACAAGACCACCTATACACAAGGACTTGCTAGATAATCAAGCAAACAAACAACTAAAGAGGTGGTAGTAAGGTAGCAGTCGAAGAGGATTGTGAAAGAGATGTCCTTTCTATGTCGATCATCATATCTTAAAGACTATAGAGAGGCTAGAGATCTACTGAAACTTGAACAAATAATGTTGGTAGACTATGCTTTTCTCCCATGAGATGAATTGCACCCTTAGACGTAAATATTCTTCTTTATTCCCCTTCTTGAAATAAATGTTACCATTAGCATATAATCGATTTACGTCTCATAATATACTTTTTTATTGAAAATAAATTATACCCTTCAGCAATGAGATTGTACTTAATATACTTTGTTCGTATTTTGAACATTGCTACACTAAGAACAAAATTAGATGTATTAGAGTATTAGGGAGAAACTTTTTTAGCATGACTATGAAGAAGAAGACAAAAGATTTTGGATATTCAGGGAAGGATTTACAACCATGGCCGGAGTAGATTAAGACGTAGAAAATCCAATAATGAATGTAGTATGTCTCATCCTAAACTGGATGGAAAGGAGGACTCCAAGTACACGAAAAAGGATATTCTTCAATACAAATGTTTGTGTAAGATAATCTAGCTGTATATATAACATATGTATTTCCATTATAGCATATCTTCATTGATTATTGTTAACATGAGTTCTTTGAATTTTTAGACGGCTCTAGAGAAAGCCCCAATAGATTTATAAAGGCCTTTGAGGCGATCGTAGACCTCGAAACAAAAAGGTATACATGAATAAAATTGGGTGAAGCACAATTGGTAAGTTACATGCCACTTGTCAATTACTTCCAATTACCATATTAGGGGTTTTTTCCCCCTGTTGCAACTTAACTCATGTATACCTAAGTGAGTTTATTAAACAATACTCCCCTCTTCAACCATTGCACACACAATCAACATGATTCATAATAGCACACAGAATGCTACCCACAACGCCTAGAACCAAATGCTTCTAATCCTTTAACTTGAGGAAGTCCTTAGCCTGCCAAGTATCACATAATAGCAACACACATAGTGCAGGTGAGGCCTTTAGTTTTGACAATCTTGTCGTCTTCTTTCTTTGAGTACTAGCCCCAAATCTCCACACAATGATAATAACTAATTAAAGCTGTAGCCCAATAATTTTATTATAAACATGGGGGTTTATACTCCCAAATCAATTTGGTCATACACATTGACATTTTAACTTATAAAAAGAAAATTACAAAAAACAATTTGCCTACATCCAGCCCTTATTTACGACGTTTGATACTAAAGTTTCTTCTTCTAGTTTACTTCCCCCTCCTAGTCTTCCGCTGCTAGTGAATTGTTCTTATATTTTGACTTCCTCTTCTTTGCATCAAAGATTGAAATGAAGCTATAAAATTTGCACCTGAGGACTTTACCATGTTTGAGAGTTTGTTGATGCTTGAGCAGCTGTAGACACACAATGATAACCCTCCCTGCTATGCTACTCTCTTTCACTGCCTCCCAAATGTCTCCCAAGTGCCTTTGTTGAAATCTAAAGTGAACAATACTCACCAACTCGATGAACCAACCTGAACTCAATGATGAACTAAACTATAGTCCAATTGTGAACAAGCATCAACTACTTAATGAACCAGCTAAATACTCATGGTGAACATCTTTTAATATTCCAATTATCTAATCATACTTTGTTAGAGACCTTACTTTATCATGAACCTCCACTTCCATAGTCGAGAATCCCATTTGATCTAGATTGAAGTAAAAAAGTGAACGTTGTTAAGACAAATGATGAGCAGGTTGTGTTCGCGAAGTCTTTCATCTTCTTCTTAAACTTAATTCACTATAAATCTTCATTTGGTCCATCATTGAGCCCATTACTAATACAGAGCAAACTAAGAGATCGGAATTTCCTCTATGCTAAAACCATTGTCCAAATAAGAACAATGATGACCTTTGTGGTAGGACTCAAAATCTTGAAGCTCCAAGGTTATTATTGATATTTGGGTTTTAAGATCACAAGATAGGAAAATGGTGTTTAGGCAAATTAGTAACCCTAAATAAGGAGATTAGCTATTCTATTCCTCTCCAAACCACCTCATTAGCTGATTTCAGTTTCTAGGTAGAAACACTTCACCTCACTTATAACTCTGTTTTGACTATGCAAATGGGCTCTGATTCTTTTAAATTATACATGGATGGAAAGCCCCCGAAGTCTATTTCCCAACAAGCCATGAATCACATTTAAACTCCAATTATTGAGAAAGTGATAAATCATTAACCGAGCAAGGGTTCACCAAAGTTGGAAAATGCGTGGTTTTAATTATGGGCTTAATTGAGGAGGATACTGTTGTGATCTTGGAGATTAATTAGAATGAGAGGATTTTAAGCACACAAGAGAAGATTTTCCAAGTGGTGGCACCTCCACTGATGGAGTAGAGCATTCTCAAAGCTCTCTATAAGATGGAGGATGAATCTCGAAAAATACAGCTCATCTTAATTATAATTATCTTAGCATCTTGATTTATCTTTTAAAGATATTTTATAACCCTCCAATTGGCCACTTGGCCCACTAATGTAACAGCTAATCCCCCTTCAATTGGGTATTTATAATCCTAGTTACCTCCATGCAAATTCAGATTTGTTGAATGATATGTGAGTTTGACGCTTGTTTCCCCCCTCTCAATCTCAAATTCTTTACCTCTTTGAGGAGGGCGGTGACTTGAGTGCCACCCTTTAATCTAATCCTTAGTGCTAAGACTATAGAGGATTAGAGGGTGGGTTGATTTAATCTAGGTGGTGGTTTAACCTTGAGCCTAGATATATCTCTTTTGATTATTGTTGTTACTAGCTTAAACAAAATCCATAAAAAAAATATTTCTTACTTGATGGACGATGTTGGCTTGACATTGTGATCTTATTGGATTATCATTGTTATTTTATGGGTTTTCTCTCTCTTGGGCTTCTTCGGGGAGATTGATTTTCATCCACATTTTGTTGGGCTCATCTCCATAGATTTCTCACCTCTATTTGATCAAAAGGAATTCACCATGCATCATTTGGTATCAGAGGCGAAAGGTCCTATATTTGGTTGATTTTTTCTTCTTTATCAACCTTTCTTAGTCCACAAAGATCCTCAAAATAGCTCCAATACAATCCCCAACATAAATACAACCGCGAACTGTACAACAAAACCAAAAACCATAAAAAACACCAAACCAAAAATTTGGCACTGCCACCTCGTGAGAAAATCTTGCACTTTGGAAATTTGACTCAGAAATTTACCACAACCACCCCGTGCTTTCTGGCATGACTGTGCCCCTTTCTTGCACCACTGTTTCCTGTTCCAGAGATCTGACACAACCCATTGTGCCTTTGAGCATGACCATGCCCCCTCACTTTCACTATTTTTGTACCCGTGCCCCTCCAGCGCACGTGCTTCCCCTGTTTTCATGCTTTTCATCTTACCAACTACCACCATGGCTGGTGCTTCTCAACAAGCCCATGAGATAAATAAGGTCATTGTGAAGCTTCAAGCTCAAGTAAGAAAGCTTAGCAAGTAAATTGCTCAATTTAAGAAGGCCATAAAAGAGTGCCTTATTTCGATGGTATTAGTTTGTATCCTACCAGCTAAGTGAAATGGGTTTAAACACGTGAAGATTATTTTGAGGCTAAAGGATGTTCCCATGAAGAGAGTTTCTTGATGGTTACTAAGGTTATGCCTACTATTAGTTTAAATGCCTTAGGAGGGAGGGAGCTTTTCTAGGTAAGCCCAAAATCAAGACTTGGAGTAAGCTTAAGTCATACATAGATGTAAGATTCAACCCATATCAACTCAACTATTGAAAGAGAAATCAATTGTTCTCCAATAGAAGATATTGGTTCAAGATGAAAATGAGCCCATTTTGGGATTTGATGAAGCAAGAGAAAGTTTGAACATGGATGCGAGCTCCCTTAAATCTCCCATTCAAATGGATTCTACACTAACTCCTTCTTCTGAAGAAACTATAGAGGTTCAAGTCCAAGTTCAAGAAGAAGAAGGGCCTACCAAGGTTCAAGAAGAGGCCAATGAAGAAAATGAGATCCTTTTGAGCCGTGAAGAGAAAGAAGTTGAATCAAAACTTAACTTAGAGGTTGTACTACGTATTGTCCCTCAATCTCACTCTTATCGTCTGCATTTTCCCAATTTGAGAATTGAGGTAAACATCACTAAGGAACCTCTACTTTCATTTCAAATGAGCAAGTTGAGGAATAAGGATATATATGATATGTTTTCCATAGAAACTTGGTATTTAATTTTTGAGAGACCATTAAAATTTAACTCCAAGATTGTTTTTCTTGAGAAACCCAACTTCCATGACCAAACTCTTACTCTTAATCCGCTAAATCCTCCTTAACCTCAAACCCAGAAAAAACTAAAGCTTCACAAAGAAATCATTTGCCCTTCCAACCAAATGTGAAACTCTCACTCGTATTGGCATAAAGATTATTCAACTCCTTTCCCCTCAAAAGTGAGCCTCTACAAGTCAAGCTTGTTAATGATAAGGGAATCCCCTTTGAAATGAGTTGTCATCAATATATTAAAATTTTCAATAGACTCATACATGTTGGAAAGATCTTTCATCCCATTAGAGTATCTCCCTTCAACAATTCATACATGTTCAAGAAGGGTGGTACTCTTCGCATAATGAGTTTTCTCAAACTCAATGGGTGCAAAAAGTCATCAAGAGTGGTACGCTTGGATTACAAATGCAAGGATTTGAGATCAAATTGTCTTCTACGAGGAGAGGTTGATGCAGAGCAAACAACAAAGATTAGAATTTCCTTCAAGCTAAAACCATGGTCCAAATAACAACAACAATGACCTTTGAGGGTAAGACTCAAAGTCTTGAAGCTCAAAGGTTATTATTGATTTGGGGCCTTTAAGATCACAAATAAGATAGGAAAAGGGTACTTAGACAAATTAGAAGCGTTAATGACAGGGTGGCAAGCGCACAGTGGCACTGTAGTAAATCATGGTCGTCTCCCACAAGGACTAGGTTGATCTATTAGACTTATTCCCCCAGTAGGCTAAGCAGATCATTACTTGATATTGAAATTAAACTAATCAACTATCTAATCTAATGGACAAATAATCAAGAAATTAAGCAAAACAAGTAATCTCTCAATCCATGTATCAATTAAACACTTCTTCCTCAATTGGTTGTGTTAAAACCGACAATCAAAGTATCACAATCCTCTTTCAAGGTGAAGTGAAACACCTAATTCTAACCAAATACCATTTCTCAAGGGCTCTCGATTTGTTTAAGTTCATTAAGCATGTGATTATCATATTCGTAGTTTCTCAATTGGTATGACTTTCTCAAGACTCAACACAATCAAGTCAAATCATAGGGTTCTATTATAGAATTTCACCTTTCAATTCTTAATCCAATACCCAAGACATGCAAGAAAGTGATGAAGTTCGTCGCAAGACAATAAACATTTATGATCTAATAAAACAATCGAATAATTCCAAAATACTTAAAGAGATGAACACTAGATCAAGAACTTAACTAGTATTTGCATAAATCCAAAATCAAAACTAAAAACAATAATCAAAATTACAAAACATAAATCCAAAAATGAGAAGAGGGAAGGGAATAGAAGAGAAGAGAAATACTCAGCCAAATAACGCGCTTGACTCTATCGATTGCAAGCCCGGTATAGAATCCTTGCAAATCTTCACGTCAATTCACTCACTTTTCCATTAATCTAATCTAAAACCTAATCTATATGATGGATTATGGTCAAGTGGAATGGGATTGAGATGAATGAAGCAGTAAAATGGCTTTTTATGGCTCAAATGAAGTCTGCAAAACCCTCCAAACACTTGGAACACAAATAGCTGTGTCGAAATCTAGCAAACCCGAAGTGTCTTCCTCATTTGTTCTGTTGCTTCAAATGGATCTCCCTGGACCATGGTTTTGGCTATGATTTGACCATGTTAGGTGTCTTTCGGCCTCCTTTGCTATCTTCTTTGATCCTTAAGGCCTCAAAAAGACCTTATTTTACTCACATAACTTGGCTCACAAAGTCAAAGTCTGCAAAATATCTTAAAACAAGTGAAACCAAGCGTAGTAGTAAGAATAGGGGCAAAAATCATACAATTAAGCATATTAATCCCTTAAAATGACTCCAAACACTCAAATAATCCTTTGCAAATATAACAATCATCACTCCACCATGTTTAAAACTTTGCTTGTTCACAAGCAAATACTAGATAATGCCAACCAGGGGGATGCATCTAGGACTCAAAATCGAACAAGCTTTTCAAAATAGGCAACAAATAGCACATCACAAGCATGAATGACAATCAACGACAGCCTCAAGTAGTGCGCAAGACATTTCAAAATTAGTAGGAGGAGAAGGTTTTCGAAAAAGTACGTGACCACAAGTTCAATATCAAACTTGATCACCTCCAAAGGACCACAAAGCATATCATGTGAGCACATAAGATTTAGTTAGAGCCAAATAGACTGGTAGAACCTCACTTTTGGAAATTATGAAACACTCTCACTCATGTGTTTAAAGTATAATGCGGTTATCTCAAATCTCATTCCAAAGAATCAACTCTACGATAACTTTGCTAAAACTCTCCAATTCTCAACCATTATAAATGCAATGTGCACATAACAATCAAGAGAACTTTAGGAAGGTTGTAATGTGGGCTAAAAGGGTTAAGGGAAAGGAGTGGACTAATAAATTTGGGCAATGTGGAACTATTTAACCAAGTGACTGGGGAACAACCAAAAAAGTGCTAAGAAACTATGAAGTTAACCAACATTCCAAATCTCAACAATTCAATAAACATACCCCACAAATGAAATAAGAAATGAGTTGACCAATAAGGAATGCAAGCTATTTACATGCCTTATTCATTCTTTTTGTTTGTTTGTTTGTTTTCTTCTTCTTTTTTTTCTTGCTTTTTTTAGACGATTTTTCTCCCCCCCTTTTCTTGTTTTGGAAAATGAATAAGAATTTCAATTTTGAAAGGCATAGGACCACCAATTGTCAACTCACAATCTAATTCATATAGAACTCAAATAAGGGGAAAATACAACTAAATGCATAATATCATCAACCTCTCAATAAACCAACATACTGAAGCCACTTTAAACTCAATTACCCCCAAAACCACCCACTACATAGATGAAGTAATGCTCTATAGACTTGGCGTAAAGGTAGGACTATGTGTTTATGGCCAAGGGATAATAAGAAGTGATCACAACAAAGATGAATATAGGCTCAAAGGGGCTAACAAAGGGAAAAAAACATGTGACACAAGGGATGGACTATTTCGCTATGTGGCTAAAATGTTCAAAAACAAAGAAATGCCTCTATCATATCATCAACCATACACATGCGAATGTAGTTTTGAACAAGAGTCTAGGCAGGTTTTAAAGATGCAATATGGAAGAATCACACACATGAAAGAACATGAGACTAAATATAACGATTAGTCCAAATAATGACTATCATATACCAACAAAAGTGCTAGAGACTCTAATGGATAACAAAGTTCTTAATCAAGACAAGGATAAAAACAAGAAATATTTACAAAACCTTTACAAATTTTAGCACTAAAACGGATTACACATTAAAATTTATTCAAGCTCATACAAACTATTTTGCCCAGCAAAAACATCATTGGATGCTATCTCAAATCAATCCACACCATCTCTATACGAAATCCTATATGCAATACCTAAAATGCAGCACACTAGTGGAAACAAAAAGAAACCTAAAACTATATCCTTTGACATGCATGCAAACTAAAAATCAAAATGGAAAACATGAAACTACCCTTCCCGCATGCTTAGATAAAACATTATTATTTAAAGAAAAGAACGTAAGAAAAGAAAAAGGGAAGACAAAAGGGAACAATCTCACCAGGTTAGGTGCTGGATACACCTAAGCTAAGGCTTCCTTGCAACCATGCCAAATGCAGTGTCCGTCACTCCATCATAACTTCAAAACACGACTTGTCAAATCAGATGCCGTGAAAACAGGTGGACCTTATCAAAACTCTTGGGACCATAGTTTAGAAAATACAAGGTAAGAGGCAATAACTGAGATCACAACAAACACAACAAATATCCTTTAACCTTATCAATGGCATTAGAAAAATCATAGGAAGGATTAAAGAATGTAGTCCACGTGACTTTCCTAGGCAAGTCCTCTAGGCGTACAAAATAAGGATCAATTGAGGGATCATATCCTCTAAAGTAACTTAGGGGCACAAAACCATCGACATTCGCACCAAGCATACTAAACACGTGATCCTCATAGCCCAAATCAACATTAGCATCACAAATCATGAGGTTACTACTGGGCACATCAAGATAATACTCAGGGAAATAAGAGAGTAATGAACACATAGGGGAAACATGGAAATAATCAAGAGGATTGGGAAAAACAATATTATCAAAACCAAGGCTAGGAAACTCCTAATGCCCAAACACATCATGTGACCCCTCCAAAGGAGTCTTATCTAGGTCATACACCTCATCTAAAGTATCTTTCAACTCAAAACATACATCAATAACACTAAACCTAGCGACAACTCCAAAAGGCTCAACCATCTCGAGCCCCATGCACTGAGCTAAAGAGAGGGATGAATTAGGTAAGGTCAGGACAACATCAGTATTATCATTAGGTGATGCAAAGTTAGGTTGAGCATAGCGTCCATAATAAGGACATGGATTAGTGTCATGGTCAAAAGAATTACATAAGTAGCACCAAAAAGGGGCATAATAAGATCTAGCATAAAATGCACACGAATCAAAGCATGAATATCTAGAATCACGATGAGCCTTCTCAAACTCAAATGAATTCTAAGCAATCCACTCAAGCAAATACGCCTCATCAATATTTTTACCAAGAAACCTCAATACTCTAAAAGAATATGGGTTCAATATTCACACCCTCAGTAACAATGTCCAAAATTTTCTATTTACTAACACAATAACCACATTAAGCAAGAAAGACGTTTAAACGCCTAAAATACCTCCAAAAAAATTCATGCTCGAATTGGGAAAAATGAAAAATTGACATTGTCTTTTTCCTCAAAATTTTCATATTTTTTAATTTTCAATTTTTTTTGCGGTTTTTTTTTCCAAACAAAAACAACATGCTTAGTCAAAGCTATTGGGAAAAACCCAAAGTTCGACTCAAGTTCCTGACAATGGCACCAAAAATTTGATAGGCTGCAAGCGCACGACGGTGTTGTAGCAAATTAAGGTCATCTCCCACAAGGATTAGGTTGATCTATTGGGCTTTATCTCCTCAAGGTAGGCTAAGCAAACCATTACTTGAGATTGAAATTAAACTAATCAACTATCTAATCTAATGGATAAATAATCAAGGAATTAAGCATAACAAGTAATCTCTCAATCCATGTATCAATCGAGCACTTCTTCCTCAATTGGTTGTTTAAAACTGACAATCGAAGTATCAAACCCCTCTTTTAGGGTGAAGTAAAACACCTAGTTCTAGCAAAATACTACTTCTTAGGGGCTTTCGATTTGTTTAGGTTCATTAAGCATACGATTATCATATTCATGGTTTCTCAATTGGTGTGACTATCTCAAAACTCCACACAATCAAGTCAAATTTTAGGATTCTAGTATCGAATTTCACCTTTCAATTCTTAATCCAATACCCGAAACATGCAAAAAAGTGATCAAGTTTGTCACAAGACAATAGACATCTAGGATCCAATAAAACAATCTAGCAATTCCAAAATCCTCAAAGAGATGAACATCAGATCAAGAACTTAACTAGTATTTGCATAAATCCAAAATCAAAACTACAAAAGATAATCAAAATTAAAAAATATAAATCCAAAAATGAGAAGAGAGAAGAGAAGAGAAGAGATGAAAAGAGAAATGCTCAACCAAATAATGCACTTAAATTCGTCGATTACAAGCCTGACGTAGAATTCTTGCAAATCTTCGCTTCAATTCACTTCCTCTTCCTCTAATCTAATCTAAAACCTAATCTATATGATGGATTATGGTAGAGTGAAATGGGATAGAGATAAATGAAGTGGGAAAATGACTCTTTATGGCGAAAATGAAGTCTGCAAAATCGTCCAAACACTTGGAACACGAACAACCACGATAAAACCTAGCAAACCCAAGGAAATAGGGCTGACCACGATAAGTCCGTAGGGACCACCACGGATTGTGGCCCCCACCACGGACAAACCGTGGGGCCCTCTATCCTAGTGGCTCTTCCTTATTTGGTCTGTTGCTTCATATGGATCTCCTTGAACCATGGTTATGACCATAGTTTGACCGTTTTGGTTGTCTTTTGATGCTCTTTTGCTATCTTTTGTGATCCTTAAGGCTCAAAAAGTCCTCATTCTACTCACATAACTTGGCTCACAAAGTCAAAATCTACAAAATCCGTCAAAACTAGTGAAACCAAGCGTAATATTGGGAATATGGGCATAAATCATACAACTAAGCACATTAATCCCCTAAAATGACTCTCAAATAATCAAATAATCCTATGCAAATATGGGATTCATAACCTAAGTAAAGAATTACCTACTCTATTCCTCCCAAAACCATCTCATTAGCTGATTTTCTGTTTCTATGTAGAGCACTTCACCTCACTTCTAACTCCATTTCGACCAAGCAAATGGACTCCAATTTTTGTAAGCTATACATGGATGGAAAGTCCCAAAAGTCTATTTTCGAACAAGCCGTGAATCACATTTGATCTATAGGTATTCAAAAAGTTATAGACTGTTAACCGAGCAAGGGTTAATCCAAGGTAGGAAAAAGCATGGCTGTGATTATGGGCTTGATTGAGGAGGATACAACTACGATGTTGAAGATTAATTAGCTTGGGGTAATTTTACACATATAGGAAAAGATTGTCCATGTGGTGGCACCTCCATTAGTGGAGTATAGCCTTCTCAAGCCTCTCTAGAAGATAGAGGATGAATAATGGAACATACAGCTCATCTTAAATGTAATTATCTTAGCATTTCGATTTGTTTTTCTAAGATATTTTGTAAGCTCACAATTGGCCTACTTACCCCACTAATATAACAACCAATTTGCCCCTAATTAGGTATATATAAACCCAATTACCTCCATGAAAATTTAAACTTGTTGAATGGTATGTGAGCTTGAAGCTTGGTGCTTTTTCTCAAAATCTCAAATTCTTTGTCTCTCTAAGGAAGGTGGTGGTTTGAGTTCCTCCCTTTAATCTAATCCTTAGTGCTAAGACTTTAGAGGATTAGAGGGTGGGTTGATTTAATCTAGGTGGTGGTTTAACCATTAGCCTAGATATATCTCCTTTGATTATTGTTGTTACTAGCTTGCTCAAACAAAATCCACAAAAAAAATCTTTCATACTTGATGGACAATTGTAGCTTGAACATGTGATCTTATTGGACTATCGTTGTTATTTTATGGTTTTTCTCTCTTTTGGTCTTCTTGTGGGAGACTGATTTTCATCTGCTTCCTTTTGGGCTCATCTTTGTACATTTCTCACCCTTGTTTGGTCAAATAGAGTTCACCATGCATCATTTAGTATCAGAGCCGAACGGTCCTACCTTTGGTTGATTGCTCCTTCTTTATCAACCTTTCTTAGTCCACAAAGACCCCCAAAATAGCCTAATACATTTCTTAATGCAAACATGCCCCCAAACTCTACAGTAAAAGCCAAAAATAGTAAAAAAAAAATACCAAACCAGAAATTTGACACTGCCACCCTGTGCCAAAATTCTGCACTTTGGAAATTTGACCTAAAAATTTACCATAGCTGCTCCGTGCTTCTTGGCACGACTGTGCCCCTTTTTTGCGCTCCTGTTCCCTGTTCTAGAGATCTGACACTACCCATCGTGCCTCTGAGCACGACCGTGCCCCGTCAGCTTCACTATTTTCATGCTTGTGCCCTTCCAGCACACGTACTTCCCTTGTTTTCATACTTTTCACCTTACCAAATACCACCATGGTCGGAGAGGGAGATGCATCTCAACAAGCCCATAAGATAAAGAGGTTGAGCTTCAAGCTCATGTAAAAAAGTTTAGAAAGCGAATTGCTCAAAAGAAGAAGGCCATGAAAGAGCCTCATTGTTTTGATGGTATTAGTTTTTATCCTATCATCTATTTGAGATGAGTTCAAACACTTAGTAATTATTTTGAGGCTAAAGGATGCTCCTATGGAGAGAGTTTCTTGATAGACCCAAAAACTCAAAGGTTATGCTTGTCATTGGCTTAAATGCCTAAGGTGGGAAAGAGCTCTTTAAGGCAAGTCCAAAATCCAGACTTGTAGTAAGCTTAAGTCACATATGAATGTAAGAGTCCACCTATATCAACTCATTGAAGAAGAACTTTTGGAAGAAAAATCAATTGTTCTCAAAGAGAAAATATTGGTTCAAGATGAAAATGAGCCTATTTTAGGTTTTAGTGAAGCAAGGGACAGCTTGACCATGCATGAGAGCTCCCTTAAAGCTCCCATTCAAATGGATTCTACACTAGCTCCTTCTTTCTGAGAAACTATGGAGGTTCAAGTTCAAGAAGAAGAAGGGCCTGCCAAGGTTCAAGAGGAGGTCAAGAAAGAAAATGAGATCCTTTTTGACCTTGAAGAGAAAGAAGTTGAATAAAAACTCAACTTGGAGGTTGCACTACCTATTGTCCCTTAATCTCACTCTAATCCTCTCCATTTTTTAAATTTAAGAATTGAGGTAAATATCACTAAGGAAGCTCTACTTTCATTTTAAATGAGCAAGTTGAGGAACAGGACTATACATGATATGTTTTCCGTGGATGCTTGGTATCTATTTCTTAGGTAACCATTAAAATTTGGCCCCAAGATTGTTTTTCATGAGAAACCCAACTTCCATGACCAAACTCTTACTCTCAATCTTCTAAATCCTTCATAACCTCAAACCCCATAAAATATTAAAGCTTCATAAAGAAATCATTTGCCCTTCCAAACCAAATGTGAAACTCTCACCTTCATTGGCCCAACGATTATTCGACTCCTTTCCCCTCAAAAGTAAGTCTCCACAAGTCAAGCTTGTGGATGATAAGAGAATCCCTTTTGAGACGAGCTATGATGTGTATATTGAAATTTTCAATAGACTCATGTGGTTGAAAAGTCTTTCATCCCATTAGAGTATCTTCCAAATCCTTCAAAAATTCAAGCATGTTGAAGAAGGGCAGTACTTTTAGCATAATGAGTTTTCTCAAACTCAATGGGTGCAATAAGTTATCAAGAGTGGTCTGCTTGGATTACAAATGCAAGGATTTGAGATCAAATCCTCTTCAAAGGGGAGAGGTTGATGCCAAGCAAATAATGAAGATCGGAATTTCCTCTAAGCAAAGACCATGGTCCAAATAAGAACAATAATGACCTTTGAGAGTAAGACTCAGAGTCTTGAAGCTCCAAGGTCATTATTGATTTGGAGGCTTTAAGATCACAAGTAAGATAGGAAAAGGATGGTTAGGTAAATTAGTAGCCCTAAATAAGAAGATTAGCTACTCTGTTCCTCCCAAACTACCTCATTAGCTCATTTTTAGTTTCTGGGCAGAACACCTCACCTCAATTCTAACTCCGTTTGACCAAGCAAATGGGTTGTAATTTTTGTACCTTATGCATAGACGGAAAGCCCTGGAAGTCTATTTTCCAAGAGGCCTTGAATCACGCTTGAAATCCAAGTATTGAGAATGTTATGGACTATTAACCGAGCAAGGGTAGGTCCAGGGTTGGAAAATGTACGATTTTAATTATGGGCTTAATTAAGGATGATACAGCTATGATCTTGGAGATCAATTAGCATGGAGTGATTTTTAACACACAAGAGAAGATTTATCATATGGTGGCACATTCATTGGTAGAGTAGAGCCTTCTCAAAGCTCTCTATAAGATGGAGGATGAATCATGGAAAATACAAATCATCTTAATTGTAGTTATTTTAGCATCTTGATTAATTTTTCTAGGGTATTTTATAAGCCCCCAATTGACCCACTTATCCCACTAATGTAATAGTTAATCCCCCTCCACTTGGGTATTTATAGACACAATTACCTCCCTGAAAATTCAGACTTATTGAATGATATGAGAGCTTGAAGCTTGGTACTTTTTCTCAAAATCTCAGATTCTTTATCTCTCTAAGGAAGGTGGTGATTTGAGTTCCTCTCTTTAATCTAATCCTTGGTGCTAAGGTTTTAGAGGATGAGAGGGTGGGTTGATTTAATCTAGGCGGGGGTTTAACTTTTAGCCTAGATATATTTCCTTTGATTATTATTGTTATTAGCTTACTCAAACAAGATCCGTAAAAAAATCTTTCTTACTTGATGGGTGATCTTGGCTTGAGGTTGTGATCTTGTGGGATTATCATTGTTATTTTGTAGTTTTTATCTCTCTTGGTCTTCTTGGGGGAGATCGATTTTCATTAACATCCTTTTGGGCTTATCTTCATAGATTTCTCAACTTTATTTGATCAAAAGGAATTCACCATGCATCAATGACTATTCACTATAAGCTCAAGACTTCTGGCGTGATTCTTGTATCATGATTAGAAAAACAGATCCCTAACATTTAGATGCAGAAATTCATGATTATTATGTGGCATGCCGGTTTTTTTCCCCAATTCTTAGAGAACACCATTTTTTTGTCCTCTGTTATGACTTTTTGGCCAGAAAAGTAGTATTCCCTTACAATCGCTTACCAGGGAAAAATCCTACATCAAAATATCTCAATTGTAGCAATGACCATGGTACATTTTCCTTATTAACACTAAAATAAGAACTTTATTCATTAATAACTTTACATATACCTTGCAGACTAATTTGTTCTCAAGCTATTTAGTGAATGGAGGCAAAAAAAGGAGCAACCTAAAGAAGTTTAATCTAATGTTTTGGAATTTATCTTGGCAAGATGACACAAACACGCACGATTACAGAATTTGTACCATACACAATATGGAGACATTTCATGGCGGCAATGTTGAGAACTAGAGACCCGGTTTTGAATTGAGCAAGGTACTTCCTACATCTTGATCTCAAAATTCAAATATATTCCTACATTGTCAGCTGTCCAGATATGCAGAGATTCACAAAAGTCCTATCTAATTATTTATAAAAAGAAAAAAAAAAACATCTGGGTGGATCGTAGAACCATGTTAAAGGGAGACTGACAGCTTGTGATGTGATTTATAGAATTTGAGAGGCATAAATTCAAACATCTATGCATGCTAGGCATTTAGTGACTTCATAGCCTAAAAAATAACTTGTTTGAACCATTGATGTATGCTGATAATCTGTGCTTATAATTCATAAAAGAAACAATACATTTCAGCACAAATGCACAATACCAATATGTATTTGCTAGCATATTACCATATTAGTTAAATTTAGTAATAACGCTCTTTCACTGTCCTACTCAAGACATAAGGCCGCACTACTTTAAAGCTCTCCTAATGCTGATACTTAAAGATATGCTATTTGAACAACTAATAAAAGTAGCATATTAAAGTAGCATGGTAGCATATAGAAGCTTTCGAAATGTTTGAGGATATCAGATGCAATGGTCCAAAATAAGTAAAATCTCCCCATCAAGACCAAATTTGGCAAAATTTTTATTGTTCAACATCCCAAAATACTAGTCAAGTTTCTCCTTTCCTAAATATGTATTTGGTAAGTAGAATAGATCCAACACAAACATATTTGCAAAATAGGTCAAAAATAAAAGGGAAAAAACACCTCACAAAAAGAAAATAAGTAGTATAAATTACACTCGGCATCCAGAACTTATAAAAAATATAGAAAACCATGACTCATGAGATTTGTTTGCTATCCAAGGTTTAAAAAGCCATGTTTTTGTTTTATGTTGCATGAGAACAGGGTCATGTTTTGTGTAATTTCTACATTGTCATAATTTATTGGGTGTAGGACACTGACCATCCAATATGTTTCTGGGTTAGAAGTCATGTACAAGCAACACAGTAAGCAATACATAAATGTTTGGCATTACATGAAATCCTGAAACTGTTTTTGTAGTACATCCTGCCTAATAATCTTGACAAATAGAACTTTTTGGATTTTCAAATCTTCGACATAATGATTTCATCAAGTGAACTTAACTAGTATGAAGTCTTCCACTATTGTCACATTGCTCCACAATCTAAACAATGCTATCCACTCTACAAAAGTTCATAAGTAATTAACCTCTAACTTGACCTTCATTAGAAACAAACATTGGCTGCACTAAGATACTTAGCATGATACTACAATATACCCATAAAACACATGGTAAAAAAATAAAGTTAACATTCTATTACATTTGTGACAATTTGATTCTCACTTATTTCTAAGCTGCAGGAAGAATTTGTCTGATATCTACATTCAAGATATGCAGTAATGATATTATAAAGTGAACTCAATAGGCTACGGGTCTAAACACTAGAAGCAACAAGAAGGGAGTTCCAACAAAGAGAAATGGTACAACAAAACCTCCAGCAGTGGTACTACTCTACTATTAGATCATATATCATAGTTTAAAAGATTGGTATGTAAAGGACACACAATTTTGTGTGGACAAATTTTTATATGTTATAAATACACTAATAGTTTTCCTCTGTTTATTAAAAAAATTTCTGGTCATTGACTCTACCAAGGTCAGTTTCTAAAATCCTTTTAAATAAGGCATGTCAACAACATATAGGTAGGAAAGTATATAAGTCAATCTTACTGACATATAGTTCTTGACCTTGTAGGAACTCATCAAAAGAGCTAACAAACAACACCTTAAAATTACAAGAAATAGAGATTAAGCAAGGGTCATCAAATATTTGTTAACTACACTACTTATTGTTGTTCATTATAGAACTAAAAGATGTTTAGTGAATAAAAAAAATTTTTTCCCTAAAAATTCTAAATAATTCACTATAACATTCAATATTGTTCATTATAGTACTCAAACATGTTTCATAAATTAAGATTATTAAATTTTCAAAAATACTAAATAGTTCACTATACTACTCATTGTTGTTCATTAGGGTATTCAATGTCATAATAGGCCATAAAATCACTCTTTAAAGTAGGATAATTAATTGTCATCGTAACTTTCATTATCTCACACACTTGATAGCACAATAAGGTTTCTCTGCTATATAGGTAATTAAAAAGAAGTACATTAGATAACACCATTTAAAAATCTGGAAAGGAAAGTGGAATGGGAGTTTAGGGATTACAAGATTGTTCATTAGACTAGTCACCGTCTTTCAGTATACAACTTAATGTTGTTCACTAAGGTTTCTCAACTTCAAAGAAACTTATTAAAAAAGCACAAACAAATGTTCGCTGTATAAGTCGATGGTGTTCTTTTATTTATCATTGTTGTTCATTGAAATAAGATCACCTTGTACTAAATGTGATTCATTTCGTACCAAGTTTCATTATTCCAGAAGCTCAACTACACTTTAAGGTTTCTTTGCTTCATAAGCGATCAACAATACATACGTCAAACAACACCTAGCAAAACTTTGGTGGGTGGGCGAGTTTTAGACAAAGGTAATTACAACGTTGTTCACTACAATATTCAACGTTGTTCACTAAAATATTCAAAGTTGTTCATTATAAAACATGATTCATACTTTTACTCTAGTAAAAAAATACCGCACCAATTGGACATCAACAACACCTCCTTCTTGAATAATTATATTGCTCATAATCTAATATTGCGACTTTCTTAAACGTCTTTAATGCAAATTGGGGAAATGCTTATTCACTTGAAGGTATGTACAGGTTGATGTACGTTCCCAGGTGTAGCTCTTTTTTCTTGGAAAACTAAGAAGCAAAAGACAGTCTCAAAATCCTATGCAGAGTCTGAATATCATAGAATGTCAGAGACAGCAGGAAAAGAATTGAAGTGATTGGAAAGCTTACTTCAAGATTTGGACACTCCTCCATCCATTTAAAGGTTATATAGTACATAAAAGCCAATCCTATTTTCCAAAAACAAACAACTTTCATGTAGATTTCCATTATGCAAGAGGAAGCCTCTTAGCCCTAAGCAGTATAAGTTCCTTTGTTCCAAGTTGGGACTATGTATTGCAAGTCCAATTTGAAGGGGGGTTGTGAAGTATATATATAGTAGCTTGTAAATATGTAGCTTAGCTTAACTAATATCTAGCTCATATTGTAATTGTGTAAATGTTAGTAGGTGAAGGCATCATCCACATCTAGCTTAAGTCAGTTACATAACAACCAGAAGGTTGTTGCTTATATTTGTGTACTCTCTTCATAAGAGGAATGAATCAATTATGTCAATCCACAAAACTATTCGAACTTCTGTGTGTGTGTGTGTGTGTGTGTGTGTGTGTACTTTTACTTACTTTCCAAGATCATTCTTTCATTGAGTTCACAACTGTGAATTCTAATCCTTAAACACCACTCATCAATAGAGGGAAAATAAAAGCAAGTGAAAATCTAATGACAAAACCATCCCCATTAATCCTATAATTTACTTCCTTAAACAATAATACTCTAGAATTGTAAAAAGTGCCCATTTTTAGCAAATGACAAATCTCTCAAATAAAAAAATTCTAAGTTTGAGATAGTGAATGGTGGCATATGACAACTATGGATAAGTAATCCAAGCAGTACCCCCTTCCTAAAAACTAAAACCCGAGCTCATGATCATGGATGAACCCATAAATAATGTCAGTTGGAATGAACGACAACATTGAAGCTCTTTAGACACAAAATAAGCAGAAATGGAAAGCATACAACAAAATACATATGGATAGCCTGAGATTCTTGGTATGGCTTGTGATGGCATGAATGTCCTTGTAAAACTAGAGATAGAAATCTAAGAGGGGGGCAGAAAACGAAAAACCAAACATAATTGATGATTATAACACAATCGACAGTCCAAACTAAACTTAGATAAATTAATTGCTAAAGGAGAACCTAAATAGTACAATGGCTCTAAAACACAACTCATAGTGTCTCAAAAACTAAATATATAAATTATAATATCAGTATTGAACACTACAAATATAAATGGTCTTCATTCCAAGATAGTACTTTCAATGCTTATCATTATGAGCAGCATTTGTTAGAAACTTATCAGTAGGCAACTGTTAAAATACTGGCGGACCCATCAATGGCATAAACACAAAGCTGCTCTATGATGGATCAAAATAATATGCCATATGACAAGACATGGATGGAAATGCGCCCTTTATGAAGGGGGAAAAAAGGTCATAAATTGCTCCCAATTCGTCAATAGGACAGCGTATAACATCAACATAATTGATCATTATACTACTAAATAGTTTTCACCATTATACTCAATATTATTCACTAATGTAAAACCACTTGAGCATGCATACTAAATTACTTAAAATTGATAACTAACAAAAGCACATGACATCAGTCAAGATGTTCACCATATTATTCGATGTTGTTCACTATGCTACTTAATGTTGATCACTAGCATAGAATGAAATGAAACATAACCAAACAAGTAATTCTAAATAAACCCATACTTACCTAACCCAGAAGGTATTGAATGTGCGAACTTGTAGATGGTACGACACTGTAACCTACTACACAAAATGAATAATTAATTAGTAGCACAACATAGAAAAAAAATTCATATATTAAATTAACGGTTTTGCTAATTGTCGCCCTTAGGGCGATAGATAAGAAGTTGTTACATTCCATTATTTATGGAATCTTACCCTTTATTATTCTACATCACGATATGGATAATCCTAATGAATTCTCCCCATTTAAAAATTAAATAAATTTGTACAATAACCTAATTAAACCTGATTACCAAACTTGGATTGCTAATGAGACTTGAATTCTACTTTTACCTACTATTTCACTGAGTGAAGCCATTTATGCATCTTGTTAAAAAAGAAGCAATTGAGGGAGGAGAAATCCGAGAGTTGCACAAGAATTTTTGAGTAAATAAATCCCATCACATTAATAGAATTTTAGCCTTTTTCATGATATGTGCATATTTACGTTGCCTCCACTCTAGATGATGAGTAATTAATAGATACATGATTGGTTGATTTAGTTAAAATTGCTCTAAATATCATGGATTAAAGGTAACTAGATGGTTATTTTCATACCCACAGAGCTCTAGGTTCCACCATCAATTCACACTGCTCGGACCGCCATGGTACCATTGAGGACCTCACTGATGGGCGACAATGGTGCTCTTTAGCCACCTTGACTGTCATCGAAGACTAATGAACAAGCTCGCGAGGTTCTTTTACCGCTGCAGACTACTTGGGGGGGGGGGGGGAGAGGATTGGTGGCGGTGGGTTTCCCAACTTAGCAAATGGCCACCAACAAGATTGTACTTGTAAACAAGGGAAGATTGGGTTTAATTTTAAAAAATCAAGGATTTAGATTTAATATAACAACAGACAAAATTGATTTTAATATTTTCTTGATATTTGTATGTAAATAAAAATACGAAGATTCCATAGATAATGGATATATATTTCAGGATAATATTCTATAATCATGTCTTATCCGTCGCCCTAAGGGCGATAATTAGCAAAATCGTTAAATTAATAACAATGTTAGTAATGTACCTATTGAAGTGCTTGTGAGTAACTTGTGCCAGTATAAGGAGGAGCACTTAGAAAAGATGTTCCCTTCTACGTATGCAATTAATGTGAAAATAGAGATCAATAACAACTTGTAAAATACTTAAGAGTTTGTAAAACTCCCTAATACTTGGATCAAACCAAAGAAACGAGATAGTTCAACAAAGATATTTAATAATTGGACATAAAGTTCAATGGACATAGTAAACAAATACTTGAATGCACATTTGAGAAAGATTTAAAGAATTTTCCATTGATCCTTATGGTTCCACGTGATAGCTCTAACCACATGCAAATATAGAAAGTTAAATAAATAATCAATCTACTTCGTTCGTCATCAAACATTTCCTTATGGATGATCTATTATATAATCATTCAATACCAACAACGAAACTTTCACAATTCGATAAAAATTTTTAAAAAATTTGTACAAAAAGTATACCTAGTGTGTTGCTATAAAAAAAGCCACATCATTCGTTAACAACTTCTTCGGATTTCTCCATGTAAGTTGATCACATTTCGTTTTAACTATACTCTTAAACCTTTATTTCTTACCCCTTTTTGACGAGATCCTAACGGATTTAGCACATTCTGTAATAAATTGAAATTCTTCCATTGGCTACCTTCCTTACAATGAGCCCCTGCATTCTTGTTCATTTGGCTAGCTGTAATTGGTAAATTTATTTTTCTCATCATTAGCATCTTCTAAATAGAAAAGCAAACCATAGAATCTTTACCACTAGATTTTCCCGAATCACTACTTTGACCATCTTTTATGCCCTTACACCACCTCTTGATTATATATTGATCCAACACTTGCTTAACACAACATACATGTGGCACCCTTAGGTAATTGGAACACAAAATCCCAACCCCTGTAAACATCTTACAAGTACATTCAAGAAAGACTTGCTCTACATCAAACTAATAGTATGTCAAAACTCATATGGCTCTTCTCCATGAGGTTCACTTGCAACCCTAACACCCCACACCATCAATAAACTCCTTCTCAAACATTAAGAAAGCTTCAACTGTATACTAATAAAGCATGTTTCAAAATATTTATTGGAGGAAACGCCATCTGTGCATTACCTATGCTACATCTATGATCTTCTCCATTCTCTTTGCTCCTCCACTTAGATAAAACATCAAAAAAGTGTTATAAAAGTCACAAAGATCAGCTGTGCCACACAACGTTCTTTTGAAGGATCTGTTCGTTTTTTCACTCCTTTGTGAAGATAACATGCCTCTAGAAAAATAATCTTTTGAAAAAACAAGGCACCATTTTTCTTGCAAACTGTACAAGTTACAAAACCATTGGTTATTGCCGCAATCGTACTATTTTGTTATCCTGAAACTAACAAAACACTTCATAGGCATTACTATCCAAATTAATAAAAAACTATACATACCTAATCCATCATTGTTATTGTTTTTAAAGATACTAGACATAAAGTTTCTTGAAAGCCTACTAATTATTAAACAATAGCACAAACCCTTGTAGAAAAACTGAAGTTAGATCATACACAACTTAGAACAAGGACAACAAAATAAACGAACCATCACAAAAAGGTAATTGCACTTAATTTATTTGTTGTATCAATGGATAAAGGGAGATATCAGAAACTTTTGTTTATTTGGCTGCAATTTTTGAACATATATCGTTCTAGTGACATACAACAATAAACTTGATAGAGAGCTTGGTTTCCTACTAATAGACTACTCATGTTTAGGAAGCTAGTTATTTACAGTTAACTTCCAATAGCAACATATGTATTTGCATTGAAAAAAACCAAAGCAATGTTCACTCACAAAAAGAAAAGTGCAAATAATACAGATACAGGAATAAAGCAGCAAATTAGACATCCCTTAATGTGACAAAAAATTATTTAAAATATGAAAAATATTTTATAATTTATATAAGCATTTAGTTTCTCTATACTTATGCCCAAAGTATACTTTGTAAGTAAAGTTTCAGCATGAATGAATCACAATTATCATTTTTACAAAAAAAATTATAATAGTAGTAATGGGCTTCAAAATTTAACTACCTTTCCCAAAAATGTTGAAACTCATCCGCAGTATCACATTCGATTAAAACTCTATTAACAATATTAGTGAATCCTTCACTCGATCTAAGACCTCACTTGCTCCTCCTTACTTCCCGAATTGGATAATAAGGAAATGGGGAAATGAGTAAGAGTTACTCGTTACCCTTCATTACTCTCCTCTTGTTACACTCCCAAACAGGGGCAAGGAGGAGTAATTACTCCCCTTTACTCCCCCTTACCGCCTTATACTCTTCATCTAAATTGACTCTTACCTTCTATCTAGATAAAGAGGAGAGAAGGGAAGCGGAGGGGGAATGAAAGTTTAACTTTCACTCTTTTTGTTTGGTAATATTAAATAAGGGGGATGGAGGGGAAACCGAATGAGAACATTTCATCCCCATTCCCCTTATTCGCTTAATTTTTGTTCACCCTCAAAATAAGGGGAAAAGAAAAGGAGAGGAAAATTTTGAATAGTTTTCCACACTTCCCCTCTCATAACATATCCAAACAAGGTGATTATAAATCACCTTTCTTTCATTTTCTTCCCCTCCATTGCCTTCCCCTCTTTTCCCTCCTTTCCCTCTCCTGACCTTAATCTGAACAATGTGTTAAAGTAAATAAGAGTGAAGAGAAGCAAGAGTAAGGTGGAGTAAATAAGAACAAGGCCGTGTAAATCAGAGTAAGTTATTTACCCTTGTTCGAGAATATAAGGAAAATATTGATATATATGATCTCAGCAAGTATATTAAAATTTGAAAGTAAGTTATATTTATATTTATGTGGGTAAATATTGAAAGCATGCCTCTTTGCCCATATTTACTCCTTACACCCCATTTTAGAGAAAAAAATGGAGAGTTGAAGGGAGTAAGGATGTGTCAAAGTTACTTCTCCTTGTTCTCCAATTCTCACTCACAAAAAATGGTAATGAAAAGTGTGCACTCTTCCTTACTTTCCCTTACTCCTTTTTATCCTACATTCAAACAGACTCTAAGGGTGTGTTTGGTAAGAGTTACGTTACAGGAATTGAACTAAAATGGTATTGAACAACATGTATAATGCATAGGATGCTATTGAATAATAGGGTTTTTTTTATCAGAAGAGTAATGCAAGTATTATTACAATATAAATAAAGCGATAAAAGAGTTGATCTAGGAAGCGTGGGGATGTTACAGCAAAACGCACTCCAATGCCCACTATCTTCACCTTGGCAAATGATTCTTTTTTTTTTAATATCAACTTGGTATCTTCTAAAGTTGACATTTCAATTTTCCTTTTCCTATGCAAAATCTTGACACCATGATTGCAATCTTCACTGCACTAAGCATCTAAATTACAATTGAAAAGCTTAATTTTATACCTATTTTCAATGGTAGTTGACTTTTTAGATGCTTGTTTGATGTTCTTTATTTGATGAGATTGACTTTTCTTCCTTCTACATTGTTTCCCTTTCCTTTTCCATTCATGATGTTAGGGTGATAATTGAATGTCATTAATGGTAATATCCCTTTTCTCATCATCACTTATCTCTTCGAATTTGGAAAATCATTACGATGAATGCAAAAACTATTTATGCCATTAAGTGCTTGTCAAAAAAAGTCAACCCTTTTTCTTCATTCAATTCCTTGGTAAGTTGCCTGAGATAGATGAAGAGTCTTCAGTGAGCACCTTCTTGAATTCCTTCAGTAGGGTTTGGAAATGGCTTCTCCAACCTTAAAAAGTCAAGTTGAGGACATTGTCGGAAACATAGGGGAGTTAGTATAGTCAGTAGTGACTATCCTCTACTTCCGTCATATCAGTTAGTGTGGATTTAGAATTTATGCTCCACTACATGTTGGATTTGTTGGTTGGGTTATTCTCTTTGCTCACTTCTTCCATATGTTTAGTTTAACCTACTTCTATCAGATCAAATGTATGAAGGTTTGACCATTATTCACCTACTAAGCTCTTTTTTGGATCGAAGCTACATTTTGACAGGTCATATCCCAATCTTTTATTTTACGGTCTTGCACCTTCCTAAATACCTGAATATTGTTTGAATCTGGACAATGCCACTTGTGTTAATGGCCTTTTGGTTTGTTCCTTTAAATCTAATTCCATTTTTCTCTTAATAATCCCTTTGATTGATGTAGACTTGTGAGTTAATTTCATCTCATCACAATTGTTTTGTGATTCTTTCATTCATTCACTTATGTCCACAACTTTACTTTGGTTAGCCTTTGCCAAATATTCCATGCCCATTTTCATATGTGAATAATTGCTTATCTTCAAACATCCTTAATAGGATTTGCAGAGCCAATACTGGCCCTACTTGTTATAGTCAAGCTATGCAAGAGTTGAGATGTGGGCAAAACATTTAACTTTAGAGGATCAAAAAAGCTACTTTGTCAACTATTTAGGATAGATTCATGGGAAGGGCATCACCATCATCCCTAACGCCCATGAAGGTTCTTGTTTATTAGAAATGTTACACATTTCCTCTACCATACTTAATTGTTCTGGAGTTCTTTATTGTTAGGTACAAGCTGAATAGCAACAAGAAGGTCCTCTTATGCTTCTTCCTTCAAATTCACATTCAATAAAGTTTGTGCTTTCTAAATTCAAGCATGTACATTAAAGCGACTGAGTTTTATAACCAAATCACATTGATGTTCTCAAATTTGAATTCATTCAAATTAAACCAATAGCAGTTGTATTCAAATCAACAAAAATTCTAAGTTCCTCCATCAATTTAGCATCATCTAATTCATTTTCATGAAAAACCACACCTAAACATCGAAGGGATTTGTCATGCCTACTAAGAGCAAGCTTATAAGCCTTCATCCCAAAGAACTTGCTGCTTCCTTTTTTGGCATTTTTATTTTGAACATGCTTTATATGGAGACTCAATTTTTGTAATAGCTTTTCCCACATCCTCATCAAATTCGACTTTGATTGGATTTTTAGCAAACTCAACAAAGAATGCTCCATTCACAAGCCATGATGGATAGAACTCATGGAAGTATACTTTAGCTCTACAAAATCTCGAGCTAACCTCTTGCTCCACACAATCGGGCGGTTAGTAATGGGGGTAGTGAATACCAAAATTTAGGACAAGGGTTGAGTAATTAGATGTAGGGCTAAAAGGCAAAAACACAGTTGAGGGATAGGATTTGGCGGAAGTCCTTTTTTCTTTTTTGTATGAAATCATTTTTTATCACTAATTGACCAAGCCCTAAACTAGCTTGTCTAGAAATCAAATGATGATTTGTAAAAGTGAGACAATCAAGAGGATTAAGGTCGCTAGCGATCCTTAAGATGGTCATCATCGACATCCTATGAGAGGGGGAAGGTACCTTGAAGAAATTTTCGGGAGAGGAAGAAAGTCAATGTATTGCCACAAAATTTTGGTTGGGATTTTTGTTTGAGGTGATTGTGTTTGGTTTTATTGTTAAGCAATATTAGATTATGAGTTGACTAGCAACAAGATCACCAATAGGTTAATAATAGACAATGTAGAATACAACAATAAATTGAGGTTTTTTTTAATCATATGAATGGAAAAGTTATAAAGATCCATCTATTTATTGAACATACAATCATCACATATTAAAAGCGTCATGAATTTGCTAAATTAATTCTGCGCTCAATGATTTAGTCACATAAGAATTGCTCTTTTTTTATTAATAGTAAGTATTACACATTTGAAACTTCAATTAGAAGGATAAATTAGAATTAAAACAACAGTTACATATGCCATATGAACAAATTGTAGGAGAATGACACATGATAATAAAACATAAGAGTTTGTTTTGTTTTTGTGTGCACAAATGCTTAATTAACTATATTCTCTAAAACATTACTTTAAATATATTTGTATAGAAGGGAAACATTTTATGGAAAAAAGCAATAGACTCTCATAGGGTTAAAAATGGTTTTTTTAATGTGACAATCATTTTCTCAAAAACTCACCACACAAAAATTGTTAATTATTAAGAATACATTAATATTGATGAAATAAAAAAAGTATTTAACAAAAATTGTTGATTACAATATTGGAACAATTCTCTACGTTATTTTTGTTTCATAACAATGATAATTAGTATTAATGGAGATATTTATAATATTAATAATTGAGTTTAAAAATAGGTTAGGAAAGCCAAAGTTTGAGAATTTGACATGTGTCACTTGAAAAATGGCTTGTTATCTCAGGATCCTTTACGGGTGAATCTTTTCTACTCCGAGTTAGAATCATTTGATATAGGAGGTCCAGTTAAGGGGTTAGACCATGTGCTTGATTGTGATTTATCTTGTGAGTCTTCTACTTGGGTGTCAAAGTACGAGCCATTAACTCCTTTAGCTAGTTGTTCCCTCCCTCCCTCTATTGAATCCAAACTTGAGTTGAAGGCCTTGCCTAACACACTCAAGTATGTGTTTTTAGGATCTTATCAGCGCTAACATGTGATCATTTCTTCTCAACTGTCTTTAGACTAAGAGAACCCATTAGAGAGTGTCATGTCTTAATGCAATGGTGCCATTGAATGGTCCATTACTGATTCAAAAAGGATTTAGTCTTGCCATTTGTATGCATAGGATTCATTTAGAGGAGAATGTCAAACCTACAAGAAAGATGCAATGCAAAATAAACCACAGATTAAAGAAGTTGCTTAGAAAGAGGTACTAAAGGTTTTAGATGCAGGAATGATTTATCCTACCTCTGACAGTTAGGAGATTGGTCCTGTACAAGTGGTCCCAAAAAGTCCCAAAGAAGTTAGTTCCTGCTAAAGAGACCGCAGGCTAGAGAGTTTACATTGACTACGGGAAGCTGAATGCAGTGAATGGAAAAGATTACTTTCCCCTTCCCTTTATTGACTAAATCTTGGAAAGATTAGCATGCCAAATCTTCCATTGCTTTTTTGATGGCCATAATGGTTACAATCAGATAACTATCTACCCGAAGGACCGGGAAAAGACTACTTTGACATGCCCTTCAAGTACTTTTGCATACAGGCGAATGGCTTTTGGTTTATGCAATGCACCTTCTAGTTTTCAAAGATGTATGATGGCTATATTTTCATATATGACTGATAATTTTCGAGAGGCGTTTGTGGATGACTTTTTTGCTTTTGAGTGTTCATTTGATTCATGCCTTGCTAACTTGTTTGTTGTTTTGCAAAGAAATAAAGAGGTGAACCTTGTTTGAAGTTGAAAAGGAGTCACTTTATGGTTCAAGAGGGAATTGTCTTAGGTCATAATTTCTAAAAGGGGTATTGAAGTGTGTAAGGCCAAAGTTGACTTGATTTCAAACTTTCCTACTCCTACTTCTATGAAATAGGGTGAGATCCTTTTTAGGTCATGCATGTTTCTATACGAGGTTCATCAAGGATTTTAGTAAAGTGGTTCGACAACTTAGTAATTTCTTACCCAAGGACACCCTTTTTGGCTTTAATGAGTCTTGTGTGGAAGCTTTTGAGAAACATCAATCGTTGCCTATGTTAGCCCCTATTGTTCAACCTCAGTTTTCCATAGCATTTGAAATCATGTATGATGCATCTGACTTTGTCATGGGGGAAGCCCTAGGTTAAAAGATGAATGAGATATCTCATGTCATTTAGTATGCTAGTTGAACTCTTATTGATTCACAAAAGAATTATACAACCATTGAAAAAGGGTTGCTAGCTATTGTATTTGCACTTGACAAGCTTTGTTCGTACTTTCTTTGCCCATAAATGGTGATTTTTACTGATCATGCTGCATTGAAATACTTGTAGTCCAGGAAAGGAAGTAAGCCTAGATTGATTAGATGGGTTCTGATCTTATTACAAGAGTCCTACCTAGAGACTAGGGACAGGAAAGGTTCAAAAAATTCAATTGGAGATCATTTGTCTAGAATCCTTACTTAGTACACTGATGATTTTGTTGGTTTTCATGATGATTTTCCTAATGAGCAGTTATTTTAAGTGTCCCATAACCCCTTCTTTTGGTATGTGCATGTTGTCAATTACTTTGCGGTAGGTAAGATCTCCTCCTGTTAGTCCAAGCAAGAAAAAGATAGGTTCTTCTTCCATGTAAAACATTATTATTTGCAAGATTTGCTTTTTCAAGCATTGTTCAGATTAGGTAGGTCGTTGGTGTGTGCCAGAGAGTGAAATTCACAGTGTGCTTACATTTTGTCTATCTTTCCCTTTTGAATGACACTCTAGAGCCCAAAGGACCGCTGTTAAGATCCTCCAAAGTGGTTTCTATTGCCCCACCTTTTTTTTTTCCTTAGAGATGCTCAACATTTCTATCTTACATGTGAAGAAGGCGAGCACACTGGCACTTTGTCCCATAGAAACATAATCCCTCTTTCCCCTATTCTGATTGTTAAAATATTTGATATTTGGGGCATTGATTTCATAGATCCCTTCTCACCGTCTTTAGGCATTTTGTGCACATTGGTTGCTGTTGAATATGTGTCAAAGTGTGTGGAAGCATTGGCTACTACAATAAATGGCCATAAGTTAGTGACTAGTTTTGTCAAAGATTATATCTTTTGTTGATATGGTGCTCTTAAAGACCTAACTAGTCATGAAGGTACAGACTTTCTTCACCGATCATTTGAATATTTACTTAAAAAGTATTGGGTGGCACACAAAATAGCTATCCGATATCACTTTCAGACTGGTGGTCAAGCAAAAGTGTCTAATTGAGAGATTAAGTCCATATTTGAGAGAATTGTCCAACCTAATAAAGAAGATTAGTCTTTAAGTTAAATGATGCTCTTTGGGTCTATCACACTGTCTATAAGACCCTAACAAGGATGTGTCCTTTTAGACTTGTAGTTGTAAGTCATGTCATTTGCTCGTTGATTTAGAACATCATGTTTTTAGGTTATTAAAACTCTTAACCTTGATATGAAACAAGCTAACTTTAACCGCAAACTTCAATCTAATGAGATACATAGATTGAGAAATAAAGCCTCGAGAATATAAAATTTATAAAACTAAAACTAAAGCTTTTCATAACAAACATATTCTCAGAAAATCATTTGAACTTGGTCAGAAAGTTTGGCTTTATAGTTTAAGCTAAAACTATTTCTTGGCAAGTTAAAATCTAAATGGAATGACAAATATATAGTTCAACAGTTCTACCATTTGGGGTAGTTTAGATTTTAGATCCCAAAGATAGGGGAGTTTTATTGGTTAATAATTAGAATCTAAAACTTGTTGGAGCTAATGATATTGTGCCTAGAGTGATTGAGTCTATCAATTCGGTAGACCCCATCTATAGTGAGTAGTTGTCTCACCTGTTGGGTGATCGTTGCTTTTTGTACTTGCTAGGAGATAACCCATCCATTTTAGGGCCATCCACCTTTTTTGAGTACATTTATACTTCACCTAGTTACTTTTTGGTGGGTAGGTTTGATTTTATAGGGTTTTGGAGGAGGCAAGCTTATGGAACAATACGCTACAGACTTCGCATGTGGAGGCACCTTTTGTGTGCTATTAGATTGTATTTTTCTTTTCCCTACCTATTCTTTTATTTCTATTGTTTTTTTTTTACAATGAAGAATGAGGACAGTGCGATGTTTTTGCATTGGGGAAAAGAAAGTGAACAATGATTCATTTTGAGGTGACATTTGAGAAATTTGAAAATTTTTGGTGTGAATAGGAGAGATTGTGGAGAGACTGTAAGGAGAGATTGTGGAGGTTTTATTGTGTATTTTCTCTCGCTTGTCATATAGATTTTGTTCATTAGACCCCATGTTTGTTGGAAAGCCTTCTTTGTTTTGTTAAGTGAATGGCCAAAATTTTGGTGGTACTAATGCTGGCAGGCGGTAAGTCCTTAGTGTAGACATAATCCTATTTTCTTTATTATTTGGATTTTTTTTGGAGGATAAGTTCCCCATAATGTCGCTTGATTATTAACCGCATGCGTTGCAGGAAAAAAATTATGTCATTTTTTATGTCGAATATAGTCCCTATTATGTTAGCAACATAGGTAGGTTCATGTGGTTGGATATCTATGCCCTTTAAGTTTAGGCCTTGAGTGCGAACCTTCAAATGGAGGAGATCCCTGTAGGGGGAACTATGACCACTCTTTGGGCCGAATGATAACCTAAGCCATGCTAACGAATTATCAAAAAACAAAAAGAAAAAAAGGGAGTCTGTCAAGAATAAAGCCTTCACAAAGTTATTGAAACACATGAGGATGAGTGGTTCAATGCCTTTTCCCCTCAAGCGAAAGCCTTGATGCGAGCTTTGTGGATTGTGAAAAACTATATCGGGAGAGTTGTTACCCTTTTTGAGCTGATCAAAAGCTTAAATAAGCAAAGCGCCTGGAAAAAAATTCTTGTTTATTTTGTTTAAGTAGCAAAATAAGTTAATGCTTCGCTAGTTTGTTAGTAAGATGGTCTAATAGCAGGGGCTTTGCTTGATGAACTACTCTTTTAATCTTTGATATATGAGGTGAAGTCCTATCCTTTCGGCTTGCTATTGTGTTGATGCTACGTGCTTAAAATTGGGTGAGTTTTGTCTGTTCTATGGTTAGACACGAAATGTTCAAAGATGAGTCATGGGTTGGCAGTGGTTTTAGTTCATATAGCTTAAGTTTGATGTGTGCAATAGGCCACTCGTTCTTTTCTCTCAAGCTTAGTTCACTTGGTGATTTGAATGAGCCTATACATTACTTTTATGCTTTGCTCTAAGGCAGTGAAGATTTTCACCTAGTTTGTTTTTTGTGGTTGGCTCTGAATTCACAAGGTACTTAAAGTAGCACTTTTGGAGAAGGAAAGCTCGTGGACCAAGTAAGCTATGGACTTCACATGTGGAGGCTTCTTTTGCATGCATTATCATGTTGTGTTTTCTTTTTCCTACCTATTGCTTTATTTCTATTGGTTTTACCTGCATTAAAGAATGAGGCCGGTGCAAGATTAAGGTGTGGGGGCAAGATATTAAACAATGATTCATTTTGAGGTGAAGGTTTGGCTTTGTTATTTAAGCTAAAACTATTTCCTAGTAAGTTAAAATCTAGACGGGATGGATCTTATGTATTTCATTAGGTTTTTCCCTCCTAGAGCGATTCAGATCTTAGATCCTAAATATGGGCAAGTTTTAATGGTTAATGGTTAGTATTTGAAACCTGTTGTAACTAATGATATTGAGCCTGAAGTGATTGAGTCTATCACTATGGTAGACCCAGTAAAGTGTGAGTAGTTATCTCACCTTTTTGGTGATCGACTATTTTTTCGCTTGTTGGGAGGCGACCCATCCATTTTAGGGCATGTCTACCCTTTTTGAGTAGATTTCTACTTCTCCTAGTTTGTTTTTTTGAGGCTAGCTGTAATTTTACAAGGCACTCAAGACTGTGCTTTTGGAGAAGGCAAGCTCATGGAGAATAAGTTGTGGACTTCACACGTGAAGGCTCCTTTTGCATGTGCTAGCAGGTTGTATTTTTCTTTTTCCAACCTACTCCTTTATTTCTATTGGTTTTGTCTATATTGAGCAGAGAGGACAATGTTAGGTTTAGGCATGGGGTGAAAGAAATAAAGCAATGATTCATTTTGAGATGAAATTAGGAAAATTTGAAATTTTTGGTGTAAATTGGATTGTGGGGAGAGATTGAGGTGGTTTTATTGTGTATTTTACTTTTCTTGTCATGCATATTTTATTCATGAGACTTGTGCTTGTTGGAGAGCCTTTTTTTATTTTGCTAAGTGAATGACCAAAATTTTTGCGGTACTAATATCGGTAGGTAGTAAGTCTTTAGAGTAGATGTAACCCATTTTCTTTGTTATTTGGGTATGTGTTGATGGGTAAGTTCCTATAATGTTGTTCAAATATTAACTGCATGCATTGCAGGAAAAAAAAAATTAAGGGTCTGTTCTATTTTGCGTTTTAGAAAGATAAATACATGTAATGAGATGTGAGGAGTTGTAAGAAGATGTAAGGAGTTGTAAGGAGATGTAAGGAGCTGTAAGGAGATGTAAAGAGCTGTAAGAAGATGTAAAGAGCTGTAAGAAGATGTAAGGATAGATGTAAGGAGTTGTTGAATGTTATAGAAAATCTATATGGGAGGTAAGGAGATGTAAGGAGATGTAAGAAGATGTAAGAAGATGTAAGAAGATGCAAGAAAATGTAAGGATTATGTTAAGGATGTAAGGAGCTGTAAGAAGATGTAAGAAGTTGTAAGGAGATGTAAGCTCTCAGCTAAATCCTAAAAAACGACAAATAGAATAGGGCCTAAGTCATTTTGTTTATGTCAAATATAGTCCCCGTTATGTCACAACATGGGTGGGTTTAGGTGCTTTAACACATGTGCCCCTTAAGTTTAGGCCTTGAATGCGAGCCTTCATTCGTGCAAGGAGAACTGTGATCCCTTTTTGGGCTAAATGATAGCTTAAACCATGCTAATGGATTGCCCAAAAAAAGACAATCCATCATGGAAAAAGCCTTCATGAAGTTATTGAAACATGTTGGGATAGGTGATGCAATGCCTTTTCCCCTTAAGCAACGACCTTGATGCTAGCTTTGTGGACGGAGAAGACCTATACTAGGAGAGTTGTTTCCTATTTTGAGTTGATCGAAAGCTCAAACAAACAAAGTGTTAGGGAAAAAAGTTCATGTTTTATTTTGTTTAACTAGCAAAATAAGTTAATGCTTTGCTTGTCTGTTAATGAGATGGTTCGATAGTGGGGGCTTGCCTTGTGAACTACTATTATAATATTTGATATGTGAGGGGCAATCCTATACTTTTAGCATGATATTTTGTTAATACTATGTGCTTAAAAATACATGAATTCTGTCTATTGTTTTGATTGGATGCGACATGTTCAAAATGAGTTGTGGGTTGGTAGTGGTTTGAGTTCATATAGCTTAATTTTGATGGGTGCAATTGGCCACCCGATCTTCTCTCTCAATCTTAGTTTTTGCTTGAGAGCAGCAAAGGTTTTTGTCTAGTTTGTTTTTGGTGGCTAGGTCTGATTTTATAAAGTGCCTAAAGCTCTACTTTTGGAGAAGGTAAGCTCGTGGAGCGAATAGGCAATGGACTTTGCACATGGATGCTCATTTTGTGTGTGCTATTAGGTTGTATTTTTCTTTTTTCGACCTATTCCTTTGTTTCTATTGGTTTTGTCTACATTGAAGAATAAAGACAATGCAAAGGGTCTAGGCATATGGAAAAAGAAATTAAACAATGGTTCATTTGGAGGTGAAGGTTAGGCTTTATAATTTAAGCTGAAACTATTTCCTCGTAAGTTAAAATCTAGATAGGATGACCCGTATGATGTTAAGCAGGTTTCCCCTTCTAGGGTGGTTTAGACCTTAGATCCCAATGATTGGGGAGTTTTAATAGTGAATGGTCAGCATCTGCAAACTTATTATAGCTGATGACGCTGCTTCTGGAGTTAATGAGTTTAGCAATTTGCTAGAACCAATCTATTGCAAGTAGTTGTCTCACCTTTTTGGTGATCGATTCTTTTTGTGCTTATTGGGAGGCGACCCATCAATTTTAGGGCCCATCGACCCTTTGTGAGTAGATATGTACTTAACCTAGTTTACTTAACCAAGTTTGTTTTTGGTGGCTAGTTTTGATTTTACAGGGTAGTCAAAGCTGCGCACTTGGAGAAGGCAAGCTCGTGGAGCGAATAAGCTATTGACTTTGCACGTGGAGGTTGCTTTTGCGTGCACTATCAAGTTGTATTTTTCTTTTTTCGACATATTCCTTTATTTATATTGGTTTTGTCTGCATTGAAGAATGAAGATAGTGTAAGGTTTAGGCGTGGGGAAAAAGAAATTGAACAATGATTCATTTTGAGGTGAAATTTAGGAAATTTGAAATTCTTTTTGATGTGAATTGGATTGTAGGGAGAGATTGGGGTGGTTTTATTGTGTATTTCTCTCTCATGTTATACGAATTTTGTTTGCAAGACCCATGCTTGTTGGAGAGCCTTTTTTGTTTCGCTAAGTGAATGACCAATTTTCAGGTACTGATATGGGCAGGTGGTAAGTCTTTGGGGTAGAAGTAACCCTATTTTCTTTGTATGTTTTCAAGGTTAAGCACCCCATAATGTTGTTTGAATATTAACTGCATGCATTACAGGAAAAAAAGTCATTTTTTATGTCAAATATAATACCCATTATGTCCCCAACATGGGTAGATTCAGGTGCTTTGACACCTATGCCCCTTAAGTTTAGGCCTTGAATGCAAGCCTTCAGATGGAGGAGATCTGTGCAGGGAGAACTCTGACCCCCTTTTTGGGATGATGACTCAAACCATCGTAATGAATTGCTCAAAAAAAGAGAGTACATCATGAATAAAGCCTTTATAAAGTTACTGAAACAGGGTAGGATAGGTTGTTTGATGGCTTTTCCACTTAGGCAAAGGCCTTGTTGCAATCTTTGTAGATGGAGAAAACCTGTACTAGGAGAGTCGGTACCCCTTTTGAGCAAATCAAAAGCTCGAACAAGCAAAGTGTTGGGACAAAAGTTCATGTTTTATTTTGTTCACTAGCAAAATAAGTTAATGCTTTGCTTGTTTGTCAATGAGATGGTCTGATAGTGGGGGCTTTCTTTGTGAACTACTCTATTAATCTTTGATATGCGAGGTGCAATGCTATACTTTTGACTTATTATTTCATCAATATTACGTGCTTAAAAATGCGTGAATTCTATCTACTGTCTCTGTTGGATGCGAAATGTTCAAAGATGAGTTGTGGGTTTATAGTAGTTTGAGTTCATATAGCTTAATTTTGATGTGTGAAATTGGCCACGTGATCTTCTCTCTCAATCTTGGTTCACTTAGTGATTTGAATGAGCATATCCATCACTTCTATGCTTTCCTTATGAGTAGCAGAGACTTTCACCTAGTTTGGTTTTGGTGGCTAGCTCTAATTTTACAGGATACTTCAAGTTGCGTTTTTGGAGAAGGCAAGCTGGTGGGGCGAATATGCTAAGGACTTCGCACGTGTAGGCTCATTTTGCATGCGCTATTAGGGTTTTTTTTTTCTTTTCCCTTCCTATTCCTTTATTTTTGTTGGTTTTGTGTACAAGGAAAATGAGGACAGTGTAAGGTTTATGCTTGGGAGGAAAGAAATTGAATAATGATTCATGTTGAGGTGAAGGTTTGGCTTTATAATTTAAGTTGAAACTATTTCCTGGTAGGTTAAAATCTTGATGGGATGACGCATATGTAGTTCAACAGGTTTTCCCTTCTAGGGATGTTTAGATCTTAGATCCCAAGGATAGGGGAAGTTTTAATGGTTAATGGTCAACATTTGAAACTTGTTGTAGCTAATGATATTGAGCCTAGAGTGATTCAGTCTAATTTGGTAGACCCAATCTACTGTGAGTAGTTGTCTCACCTTTTTGGTGATCAATTCTTTTTGTGCTTGTTGGGATGCAACCCATCCATTTTAGAGCCCATCTACCCTTTTTGAGCACATTTGTACTTCACCCAGTTTGTTTTTGCTGGTTAGTTCTGATTTTATAGTGTACTTAAAGATGCACTTTTGGAGAAGACAAGCTCATGGAGCGAATAAGCTATGGACTTTGCACATTGAGGCCCCTTTTGCGTGTGCTCTTATGTTATATTTTTTGCTTTTCGTTCCTTTTCCTTTAGTTTTGTTGGTTTTGTCTGCATTGAAGAATGAGGACAGTGCAAGGTTTAGGCATGGGGGAAAATAAATTTAACAATGACTCATTTTGAGGTGAAATTTGGGAAATTAGAAACTTTTGGTTTGAATTGGATTGTAAGGAGAGATTGTGGTGTTTTTATTGTGTTTATTTTCTCTCTCTTGTCGTGCGGATTTTGTTCATGAGACCTATGCTTGTTGGAGCCCTTTTTTGTTTAATTGTTTCGCTAAGTGAATCGTCAAATTTTTTGTTGTACTGGTATTGTCAGGTAGTAAGCCTTTGGTGTAGATCTAACCCATTTTCTTTGTTATTTGGATATGTTTTGAAGGTTAAGTTCCCTATAATGTTGCTTGATTAATAACTGCATGCATTATAGGAAATAATTATGCCATTTTTGTGCCAAATATAGTAGGTTCAAGTGGTTCGACATCTTTGCCCCTTAAGTTTGTCCCTTAAGTTTAGGCCTCGAATGTGAGCCTTCAAATGGAGAATACTTGTGCAGGGAGAACTATGACTCCTTTTTGCACCGAGTGATGGCTCAAACCGTACTAACAGATTTCCAAAAAAAAGGAATTTCCAAAAAAAAAGAAAAAAAAAGAGAGTATGTCATGAATAAAGCATTCCTGAAGTTACTAAAGCAAGTTAGGGTAGGTTGTTCGACACCTTTTCCCCCTCAGCAAAGGCCTTAATGCAACCTTTGCGAATAGAGAAAACCTATATAGGGAGAGTTATTACCCTATTCAAGCTAATTGAAAGCTCAAACAAGCCAAGCGTTGGGAAAAAAGGTTCATGTTTTATTTTGTTTAACTAGCAAAATAAGCTAATGTTTTGCTTGTTTGTTAATGAGATGGTTAGATAGTGGGGGCTGGCTTTTTGAACTGCTCTTGCAATCTTTGATAGGTGAGGTGAAACCTTATACTTTGGCTTGATGTTTTGTTGATATTATGTGCTTAAAAGTGCATGAATTTCGTCTATTCTCTTGTTTGGATGCTCAATGTTCAAAGATGAGTTGTGGGTTTGCAGTGGTTTGAGTTCATATAGCTTAATTTTGATGTGTGCAATTAGCCACCGGTCTTCCCTCTCAATCTTGGTTCACTTGGTGATTTGAATGAGCCTATACATTGATCTTATAGTATACTTGAGAGTAGCAAACGTTAGGTGTGGTTAGAGTTGATAATCCTTATTTTAGCGTATAAAATGCTGCTCATCATCATCATTATCATCACCATCATGAGATCATCAACCCATGATCAAGCAACCATGTGCCCGAAATGCCCTATCTGTCCAGTATCTTGGCAGTACCTCAATCACCACGCCTCTTAAGCGCTCATTCTCTCTGTCTAATCAAGGCAGAAGGTGGCCCAATGTCCCCTTGTTGCTCCAATCTCACAGTTGGCCTGTTTTGTTTCTTTTATGCTTAATGAGGGCAACAACATGCGGCGACAAAAGGAAAAATCTATTTGATTTTTGGGGAATTTTCATTTATTTTTTTCTCTTTCATTATTTCTTAGGGTTTTTGAGTTGTGCCAGAGAGCTGGAGACATAGAACAAGGGAACAACACATCGGTTTTTTTGGAGCTCAATTCGAACGTTGAAAAATTACAAAGAAGCAACCTAATCAAGGTGATCAACATGATGGATAGCATAATATTCTCCGATGTTGTTTTATTATATTTCATGCTTAGCATATTAGAGGCTATTTGTTTGATTTGGGATGATTTGATACTCTTGATTGCATAATTTTAATTAGAATAGTTGAACTTCATGATTTAGATAACTTCATTTTACTAATTATGCTATTAGTGTGGTTGGTTTATTAAAGTCGTGTTTGTACATGCTAGATCTTGTGGACTAGTATGTGACTATGTTATGGTTGTTGCACTTGGCCCATTTAGTGAATACTTCATACTAGACATTAGATGGGTTGTGTTAGTTTGACCAACTCATGCTAAACTTGGATGGACTATGTCTTGTGAACGAATCATGCTAAAGGTTAGATAGTGTATGTCATTAAGGGGCCACAATTCATCCTTATTTAGGAACTAATGCTTGCTAAGAGGCCAATTGAATCCCGGCCATCAATAACATCAAATGTTACAAATTAGTGGTGAAGTTGAAATCCTATATAACTACTTTGATTGACTCGCCTATAGGTGCCATTAGTAGTTAATTTTACTTTAGTCTATTTAGTTTAATTGATTTAGTCGAAGTCTAATTTACCAAAAATTCTAATTTCGACAACTTTAATTGAGCTAGTTTATGAAATTATTGAATTTATTAGTAACCTTCGCCCGTCATGGGATCGACACCCTAATATTCACTTGTCTAAAATAATATTGTATACTTGCAAGTAGTTGGGTTAATTTTATAACTCCTAAATTCCACACCCGTTATTAAAAGTGAAAGATAATTTTTAATTGTTATGTTGTCAGGTTTAATTGCAATCTTCTAATCTTTCATATTTATAGTCGATGATCTGAATAAAGGGCATAAAGAGTCAAAATAAAAATTGGAAAAAAGGGGACTAGCCCCATTTTTTCTACACAATACGAAGGGGAGAGCCCCTTGCTTTTTGGTTCAATACTAATCAGAGAAAAAAGAGAGACGAGCAAGGTGGTGGCAGTGGCCACCGTTTGATGGTCCTAAATTGCAAAAGGGAGGGACTTAACCACCAATATTGCCTATGCAACCGTGAACCAATAATGAGGAGGACATTGAGTAGCTGCGAACCAAGGATTAAAGGTCATGTGGCAACTAACCGGTGGTTGTTCACGGTGGCTTGCTAGCAGCAGTAGTGGATCGACAGCTAGTGGACTAGTGCGACAAGCGCATGGATCAAGTTCATGTGAACTCCAGCCAAATCTAAATGAGCAGTTTGAAGACTTAAAGTGATGTGTCTCTCTTCTTGCTAAAACTTCGTTAATTTCAAAATAAATTAGTTTTATTTTGTTTTTTGCTTAGGTGACGAACCTGCTATAATGTAATTGCATAGTTGTGATCAACTTTGGTTTATCAAATTGCCGTATACGTTGATGATTAAACTTCTAGCAAGCTATCATATGAAATTGTAAATCATGTTACTGGTGAGATATTTTTTTAATGCAAAACTATAACTGCAAGCGCACAGTGTACTTTGTAATACGACCTGTGAAGACGAGCCACCCAAATCTAGCGTAACATTAACAACAAAAAAAGGGCAAGACAAAATATGTCATACACGAGAAACAACTGCATTACATTGTTCAACTACAAACCACTACTACTGGGTAACAAAAATAAAGTAAACCTTTAAATGACAAGATGGAACTACATTAACCAAATGAAATTAATTTAAACGCGCTAATAAAACTAGATGGATAATTAAAAAGCAGAACAATATAAGACTAATCTTTATATTAGGAGTGTGAATATGGGTATGGTGTTGAGAAGCCCTCCTTCTCTCAATGCAAGCTTCTCATTTAACCCCACTAAAATGCTTTACGTGGTTATAATTTCAATTTGAGTTTAAATTTTAAATCTTATAAAAATTGAGTTTAAGTTTTAAATCTCATAAGCCATCTATTTGTTTATTTATTAGCTTTTATCCTAAAAAGTCTCTCCTTATCGGGTATAGTTATAATTGAAGAAAATTTTATCTTATCTAGATCATATTTATAGATAATATCAAGAAGTTACCGGATTTTTTTTTATAAAAAAGTAACACTAAAGATAATAAATCCTCATTTTTCCCTTAACCATCCCCCAATCCCATGCCTCCTTATGCTCCATAAAATCCTAATGTTTCTCTCATATTCCTCAATTCAAGACCCTCCTAATGTCCTTGAGCAATCTCTATCATTTACTATGCAGTGGTACATTTCTTTATTTATAGAGAGCTAAATCTCTTTCTTCTTTAGTTCCCCTTAGCACATTTATTCTATTTTTCTAATCCTACTAAAATAGTGTTTCCTCCTTCATTAGCTTTGTCAATTGTTGTAAAATAGGAAGAAACACAATTATGATTCATTTCTAATTCAAACTCTAACTTCTTTCTTCCATCCCCTAAAATTGACTAGGTTTTTCTTCACAAGAGTTGGCTTAATCGAGTTGCCATAATTGACATTATTGTGGGTGCGTTGGAAATTAAGATTAAGGTAAAGGAGCGAGGATGATTAAGGAGCGATGGGTGGCTCAAACTATGAGCAATGCTTTTGTATAATACGTGTTCATTAATGTACATTCCTTTCGAAGCTCTTGGTTTGGCAAATTAATTGATTCTTTCTCCATTAATTTTTATTTCAATACCTTTTGTTGAGTTTGATCTTTCCTTTTTTAAGGTAATCAAGATTTCATTTGGTTGATTTATCTAAAAATTTCTCTGCCACTTCAAGAGTGCAATATTTGGAGTCGTATGTTCGGTTGTAGATTTATTCATATTCATATCGAAGTTAATAGGGTGGCTTATAAACTTGCTTGATTGAATTTATAACAAAAATAATAGATTTGCTTCACAAGATGAGCCTTTGGAAGCTATTATTGATGTACTTTGTGGGTGAGGTTTTTTTTTTTTTTGGGTGTGCAATTAGTGGAGTACATTATTGTGGTGATTCTCTCATTTTTGCCTTTTCTTGGGGTTATTTCTCTTAATGAAGATGAATCATTTTGTTGTTTGTTTCTTTAAAATTAATGTATAAATTGAATATTTCATTATTATTATTTTTATTATTATTATTATTATTACCATTATTATTGTTATTATTTTTATTGTTGTTGTTGTTGTTGTTGTTGTTGTTATTATTATTATTATTATTATTATTATTATTATTATTATTATTATTGAAGGTCATTCCATTATTATTTAAAGCAAGAACTACTAACTTTGATTCCAAACATTTATTTTTTTAAGACATACGATACAACCTATTACGAATGACTATTATTTATAATTTATGGTTTTTATAACACAAACCACCACAATTAAGACTACATATATAAAATTTAATTTAATTTTTTCAGTAGATTTTATAGTTTTTTTTTGGTTTCAAACAAATTGATTCTTTTTCACTTTGTACATCACTCTGAGATTTTTATAGTTTTCATGGCTTAAACACTAACTTATATTTTTACTTTCTTTATTTTAGCATGAAGCATATTTGACTTCTTCTCTTTAAATTCCTATACAAAAATTTAGTAAAAACCTTGGTCCATGAAAATATCAATAAGGTCACATAGCTTAACTCTTTATTTCGTTGTGTCAACTAATATAAGAAACTTTCTACCAAAAAAAGAAGAAGCTAATATAGGAAACAACACATAGGGAAAGCCAAATATGAAACTTAATTTTCAACTGTGTGTACTTAAACTTTAACATATAATTTAGAGCTTTTTTATTGTATTTGGGAGTTGTTTGGAGTCTGTAACTTGAGAGTATGTAACTTGAGGGCATAGGAGTGTTTCTCAGTGGGCAAGTGCATGTATCAAGTTCATGTGAACTCAAGCCAAAATCTAAATGAGCAATTTGAAGACTTAAAGTGACAAGTCTCTCTTCTTGCTAAAGCTATAGTAATTTCAAAATAAAAAGGGTTTTATTTATGTTGTTTGCTAAGGTGACGAATCTAGTACAATATAACTGTGTGGCTATGATATTTGATTTATCTAATTGTCCTATACGCTGATGATTATTCTTCTAGTGTGCTATGATATGAAAATGTAAATCATGCAAGTGGTGAGATATTTTCTTAATGCAAAACTCTAACTGCAAGCACACAGTGTACTTTGTAGTACGGCCAGTGAATATGAGCCATATAAATCTAGCCTAACATTAGTAACAAAAATATGACAAGATAACATATATAAGACACAACTGTTGTTGACACTAAATTTTGTCTCACCTTTAAATAAGGTGCATTTATTTTTTAATATAATTTTTTTAACATTTAAAAATACAAAAAAAAGTTTAATATTCATCTAGGCTCATAGCCAAGGTTCAACATACGAAAATTTACCAAACTACAAAGACCTAGATAAAAGCCCAAAGTCCATCTTCCTAACATAATTCAAGCAACAAAAAAAAGAAAAGAATAGAAATGGGGAAAATACAAAAACCAAAATAAGACAAAAAGCAGAAAAACTAAAAAAAAGTAAAAAGAAAAAAATTTGAACCTAATGGCTCACACGTGAAACATCACCCTCTCTTTAAAAATATATATTCATTATGTTCCCATCCCTAGAGTCAAATGGCTATATACATTTTATTTTATTTTTATTCTCTATTCTTTTACTCTCTTTTTTTTCTTTCTTTTACTTGATTAGAATTTTTTTTTTGCTACTTTTTTTTTGCATCTTCTATCTTTCTCTCATTGGCAAAGTCAAATCTTTGTTTTGTTTTATTTTGTTCCTTGGTCCCCTCCTCAAGCCCTCCATTTTATTTTCTTTAATTTTTGATTCAAGAATTTTCATTAGGGGTTTGATAAGTTTGTATGTGAATACTCTCCTATTTACCATGAAAAGAGGGCTTTTCTCCTTCTTGAAAGAGAAAACTCTCTTCCTACTATTTTCTAATTTCTCTAATAATTTCTTACGTTCAGTTAGTTCTAATTAGCTTTTTAAATAGCTAACTAATTCTAGTCAAACTTATTCTAAGCCTTTAGATCCATTCTTGCAAAATAAAATGTCAAAAATTACATAAACTTCTTGATTGGTTTAGGGCCTGCTCTTTTCGTGGGTCAATCCACTTTTACCCACTTCAACCTACTTCAACCTACTTCAACCCATTTCAACCTACTTCAACCCACTTGAAAAAAAAATACCAACTTCAACCCACTTCAACCCATTTCAACCTACTTCAACCCACTTCAACCAACTTCAACCCACTTCAACCCACCCCTTCATAATTTTAATAATTTGTAAAGTATCATGTGAGATTTAGGGCCTGTTGATTTCGTGGGTAAATTAGGTAGGTAAAAGGGTGAAGTAGGTTGGAGTTGGTTGAAGTGGGTTAAGGTAGGTTGAAGTTGGTATTTTTTTTTGAAAGTGAGTTGAAATAGGTTGAAGTAGGCTGAAATGAGTTAATGTTGGTTGAATTTGGTATATTTTTTATGTGGTGGGTTGAAATGGATGAAAATAATGAGAACGTCATTAACGTGTAATAATTTATGAAGTTATCCAAATTTTGTGAAATTTTTGTTTGTTATTTTTTAATTTACAATTTTTTGATTTTTAATTTTTAATTTTTAGTTTTTATTTTTCATTTTTCATTTTTCATTTTTTTTGTTTT
>JACYFF010003369.1:38066909-38077299 GCA_017589665.1 Selenicereus undatus
ATGTGTGTGTGTTTGTGTGTTTGTGTGTGTGTATATATATATGTATATATTTATGTTTGTCCATTTATATATGTATATATATATATGTATATGTGTGTGTATATATACATATATATATACATATACATATATATGCAGATACATACATATATACCTTTACATATATCGTTAAACTCATGAATTGAACACAAAATTGTAACTTTGTTAAAGATAAGAAGTTTACACAGATAGTACTGATAGAATTTGTAGCGATAAACTTGAAAGATTTGTAGGGATTAATACAAAGTAACTTAGTTTTTAGTGAGATAGAGAAGAAGGATTATTAAAGAGGGCTAATGGGATTACAAGAGAAGATTAGTGAGAATTCATGCTTAAAATTCCTCAATGCCTTCTCCAGCTTAAATTTCTTGCTTATATAGAGCTGAGATGAGCTTAATAATTGAGGCAAAATCATGCTGATTTGTCATGGGCCGAAAGCATGCTGCATTTGTCAAAATGTAATTTTCTTGCTGCGGAACTTTTGAAATATTTGTTTGGGTCGCAGTACTGTAGATGAATAGTGAGGTGTCGAGGGAACTGTAGCGAATAGTGTCTGCCGAGAATTTTGTCTTTTCCTACAAAATAAAATTTTGTTAGGAGATAATGGCCCTTACTTTTGCCAATTGCCAAGACCTTTACAGGCTCTTGTGTGTTTATTTTTCTTTTTGTCATACATCGTAAGGATCCTGTGAATCCTATACATCACATGGATTGGGCTTGTTAGAGGAGCCAGTAAAACTTACAGTCTCATCTCCTGAGTCATCTTTGTCTTTTCGGTCAAGAATTTTTTGTAGAAAAACTTGTCTCATGGCTGGATCGTCTTTGAGTAGCTCTAAAATTTCACGATCCTTTTTTGTGAGTCCTTTGGAGCGAGCTTTTGTTGATGATGAAGGACTTTCTCTTTTGATTGGAGTAGATGGTCCTGTGGTAATCTCCTTCCTTTTGTCAAATGTATGTAGATTGTGAAGGGTGAACTTCTTTTTCTTGGTTTTGTAGAAAAATTCTACGTTCTCTTTGCCACATAACTTATTCATTCCACCATTTGACTTTATAAACTTAGATTACTGATAATGGAAATGTATTAAGCAAATAATTGTGGAGTTTATACTCCCAACTGAAGATCCAAGCAATGTTAAAAGTTCAAAAGAATTGGACTTCTTTTGTGTAAGGTTCGATACTTGGGGTCTTTTTGTTCTAGTATTCCCAACCTTCTTTTTCTTCATTAGGAAGAATGGAAGTAGAACATTCGAACCATGTCCACCAGTGGTAGTACCAGATAGGGAAAGTATTTGTGCAATTGTCATGGAAATTAAAGAACCATGAGTGTGTATCTGGGTGGTAGAGAAATGCCCCATATCGAGCCATTTTGTAGTCATTGTAGTTGTAAGTTGGTGGGTTGAAAATGGTAGAAAATTTCCTTTCCTCGAAAGGATTCTTCCATTGTTGAGTGCTTAGCACGTTACGAATAATAAATTTGGAGAAAAGGATGAAACATGGGTTGATTTTGTCATAGGTGTGGGTAATGTTGACTGAGCGTGTATTGACCAAGATAAGCTCATAAAATTGTTGTGTTTTGAGAGGGTCATCAGTGCAAAAATGAGATTTTCCAAAGGTTTTTGGTATTAGTGGCTTGATTGTTTCAGAGGAAGGAGTTGTTTTGTAATTGGTGAGAAATAGGTGCTTAGTATGTCGAACTAAATAAGTATTGTCATGAGTTGGTTTTGTAGGTGGGTTTAAAACAATAGTTTTGTAGGGTAATGGAGGAAAGTTAACCAATGGTAGAAATGTATTATGTGTTGGGATCTGAAGTTGATAATCTTCAGCCTTTTGTATCCCTTTGCCTTTGTCCTTATTGATGCTCATTTTTATTCCTACAGCAATAAATTTTTGTCTCTTTTTCCTTGCAGAAACTCTCTTGTAAAGAAGTCTAGGAGAGAATTGTTTTTTCCCTTGATAAACTCAATGTCAAAATCAAAAGCAAAAAGAATTGCTTGCCATCTGGCAAATATTTGTTTTGAAACCAGATTCTTAACATCCTTTTGAAAATTTCTTTCGCTGATTTACAATCTATTTTAAGTAAGAATTTTTGGTAAAATAAATCATCTTGAAATTTTGAAATACAAAGTACTACAGATAATATTTCTTTTTTGATAGTAGAATAGTTTTGTTGCAAACCAAGCCAAAGACCTGAATGAAACCTTACTAATTGTTCATTAAGCTGCGACTCTAAAGTTTGTTTCAGAACACCACCGTATCCTATGTCTTATGCATTTATTTCAACAATTATGGACGCAAACGGATTTGGTATGCCAAAACATGGAAGAGACTTGACTCTTTCTTTGACTTGTCTAACTATTTTTGTATGCTCTTCAGTCCATGGTACTGGGTTCTTTCTCAGTCTTTGGTACAGAGGTGCACACAGTTGTCATAAATTTGGAAAGAAATCTAAAACATAATTGAGATACCCAAGAAACCTTTGCAGTTGTTTTTTTGCATCTAAGCTCATTAAGAAATTTATCAGCAAATGCTAGCGATCACATGATCGGTTTAATGGTGCATTGATAAATGTCATGACTAAGAAATCTAATTTTCGGCTGGAACAAGACCATATTTGATGCAGACACTGCTAAACCATTTTTCTTGACAACATGTTTAAAAGTTTGCAAATGCTTGAAATGTTGATCAATTGTATTTAAGAAAACTAAAACATCATCAATGTAAACAATGATAAATGAGGTGCAAGGATTAAAGATGTCATTCATGATATTTTGAAATTCAGAGGGATCATTCTTTAATCCGAATGGCATGACATTCCATTTGTAATGTCCAAATGGAACTGTGAATGCAATTTTATATCTGTTAGACTTAGCTATTTGGATCTACCAAAATCCTGACTTCATGTCAAATTTTGAAAAACCTTTTGCATTATATAATCTGTTTAACGTATCTCTTTTGTTGGGAATTGGGTATCTAACCCATCAAAGAACCTTGTTAAGGGGTTTGTAGTTAATAACTAGCATTGGAACTCCTCGTTCCTTTTCAGTTGCATTATTAACATAAAATGTTGCACAACTCCAAGGAGACTTGGAAGGTCGTATAAGCTTTTTATCTAATAAATTTTGAATTTCTTTTTAGCAATGCTCAAGAAGTTCAAAATTCATTTGAATGGGTCTAGCTTTTGTCAGAATGTTTTGTTCATCAAAATTGTTAAGCCGAAAATCTTGCATTGTTTTATTAAATAATCCGATTTTATTTTTTATATTATTTCGTCTAATTTACTTTATTTTATATATTTTTCAGGATTAGCATTAATAAAATAAAAAGAGCAAAGAGGACGTCGAAACTCGGGTTTTACACGCTTGGCTATTAAGACGGTCCAAAATTAAATAATTATGGAAGACATTATTTCCAGGATTATTTAATTTGGCTAGGGTTCAAGAATTGGAGGAAAGCTAGAAGTCTTGAGGAAGAAGAATTTTAAGCAAGAGAGTAAGGAAACCCTAAATTACTAACCCTAGTCTCACCTCACCATGCATCATGAAAAGCCCATCTCTTCCCTCACCATAAAAGACCTTGTACGGCTGCCCTACCCTATCATCCCCATGCCTAACACCTTCTATCTCCTCCACGCCTCACCATCTCACTTCTCATCATCTAATCACCATCATCATCTTGCATCGCCACACCTTCACGGCAACACCACCATCTTCAATCTCCCCATCACGCCACTTCATCACCATTCATCATCATCACACCTTCTTCATCATCAAAGTAGTATCGCTCTACTTCTATTTTTTTTCTGTGGGTTTATTTTAATGTTAAGCATGGAACTTTTGGTTAATTTGTGTAATTTAATTTTTAATATGAGTGAGTAAATTTTTTATGCTTAGTATAATCTTCTTGAAGCCATGCTAAATTTACTATTTTGAAACAAGTCTTATGCTTTATTGCCTAGTTGATTCATATTCATGATTCTATAGCGATTAGCGTTTATCGTTTATGATATTCGTGTTAAATTAATTAGAATGCATGCTAGTTAGTTTAATACGATTTCGATTGATAGTTTAGAAGACTATAATACGTAAAAGTTATAGTCTTTTATGCTTAGGTATCACCCTAATTAATCGTGGATGGCTCAAACCCATCTCTTTTAATTAGGTAATCGCTTTAGATCTTTGTTAAATCGATTTGGTGGTAAATTGGTTACAAAGTGTTAAATGATGTTTTTCTAATACGTAATGCTCTAGTTTGATTAAATTTTTGTGCTGGTGTAAAGATTATCAAATTAGTAGGGTTTACATTAGGGTTGGACCTAATTAAACTAGAATTTAAGGAAAAACGTGGAAGATCTGCTGGTGGGTATCTTCTACAGTTTAACTCATGTATGAAATTAACTTGTGTGTTAATGATAAACATTAATTTGCATGGTGGATTGAGATTATACTAAGTATTTTTCATAAATTAGACAACTTTTGATCATTATTTGTTGCTTAGAGTAAATTTGATTAGTTTGTTAATTTTTGTTCTATTTTTATTAGCTTCAATATAATTTCAATCGACCCCCCACCAAATTATAGTCTTTTAGGAGTGTCTAGGTAATTTTAGATAGTTTAGAATTTGAGTTTTAGAGTGGTTACACTTTCAGATTGATTTATATTCAGTTTTAGTATTCAATTTTGTTAGAAATTAGACTAAATTTTTTTTTTGTTCTTTTTCAATTTTTATCAGTTCCTAGAATTTATAGAGTGTCCTAGTCTTCCCATATTTAATTTCGTAAGTTTTGGAAGTTATTTGATAATTTTTCAGAATTATTTTGTGAAATTGATATGTGCAGGTTTTTAGGTTATTAATTCTGAAAATTTCAACGTTAATTGTTAATTCATGATTATTAGGTATTGTTAAGTCCAGAAAATTGTGGCCTAGAATTAGGGTAATTTTCTTGATTATTTTCGTATTTATATTTATGCAGATTATTTTATTTATAATTTCATATTTAATATTCTGCATTGATATTCTATGGTAATTTCCTGATTTGATTTTTCTGAAATTATTTGGATACAATTGAGGAGTTATAAGCTTATATACCTGAAGAATAATATTTTAGGTTACTGTTTGACATTTTTAATATTTATTTTCTGATTATTATTTGTTGTTTTGATTTTTAATTAGAATTTCAGTTACTATTCTGATTTTATTTTTCTAGATTATTTAGGAAATATTTTTACTGTTTTATTTCCATAATATAATCCAAAATATTTAGGAGCATCATTGGCTGTTTTTCCAGATTTTTATTCATTAGATTTTAATTATTTTAGAATTATTAAGATTAGATTTAATAAATTGGATTAGTAAAATCATTTAGGATTAAGCTAGCCTTTTCAAAAGAATCTTTCCTCGTGGATCGATCCCTACTTTTCTATGCTATAAATTGTATTTAAAAATTGAAGTAGTGGTTAAATTTGTTGCTCCACGACAAGCTTAACAAAAATCCTTTTCATATGGTAAAGAAATAATATGCTTCCCCCCCCCCCCAAAATGCGTTAGGAAGATCCGAGCATATCCTTCTTTTTATAACTTGCTCTAAATCCAAAACCTTTTGTTCTATAGAAATATTTTGTAATTGTTCTTCAATTCGAAGATAAGAAATTTCTTCCTGAAGATGGCAAATTTGATTCTGCTTAGTTCTTAGAACATTTATTTGTTTAAATATAGAAGATGATTGTAGACTAGTCACTTCTCTTTGTTGAGTAGTAGAAAGAAAATTAAAAGAAATTTACTTATCCATAATTTTTATATAAACACCAAATTCATTAACATAAAATGGATATATTTGAGTTAAAAAGGGCATACCCAAAATAACATCATTGGTAATGTTATACGATTAGGAAAACATTTTTGAAACAGTAACCCTCATTTTGAATATAACCTTTATTAAGCTTATGCCTAATGCTCAGTGGTTCTCCATTAGCACTAGCCAAATGTTCCTTAGTTCGTTCACAATATTTTGTAGGAATAATTCCTCCTTTAATACAATTTTGATAAGCTCCACTGTCAATGATAGCTATTGTATTAATAGAGAAGTCATTAACTACTAGTTTGATAATTGAATACCATTTTTGAAAGGTAACTTGGAAAATATTATAAAAGAATTGATTATCTGCAATCTCAGTTTCTGGGATTCCCAAAATGTCAAGAGGAGTCTCAAGGGAACCAAAGGTACTGGTTCTTTGTGATTCTAGAATAGAGAGTTTTGCCTCTATCTCTAAATCTTTTGTCTTGAGATTAAGAACTTCAGATTTGAGGATACGAACTTGTCCTTTAAGTTCATTTACCTCAACTTGAAGATCTTTTGTAGTAATTTGTTTATAAGGATTCTGGATGGGATAACGATCAAAAATTTGTGAAATGGAAGAAGTCTTAGGATTAAATTTGAAAGACTTATCTTCTTCTTCAAGGATAATTCCTTTCAATTTTTCAAGGTATTCCTTTTTTTGTATCTATATCAGGAATTTGTCCTATGAGATCTAAAAGGAATTCTTTTCGGGATTTGTTAGTAATAACGTTCAGGGACAGAATTGGAGAAGATTCATATTCAGAGTCTTCGTTAAAGTCTGAATAGTATTGTTCTTCTGACCCTGAAACATCTTTTGTTAGAAGAGCGAGAAGTTTCTTTTAAAGTTCTGGTTCTCCAGAGAAGAGTTCATTAATCTTTTGTTTTGTTTTGCATTGGAAGGCTTTGTGGCCTATTTTGTCACATTTATAGCAGACTATGGTTTTTTTTTTTTTGGGCTGGGCTGCTACTTTTTGCAAGCAGGAGGTTTTGAGCTATCCTTTTTCTTGAAAGGCTTAGGGGGTCTCGAAGGTCTCCTAGTGTTTGTCTAGGCCCTCTTCTTTTGGATTCTTTTACGGGCTATAAAGGATGCTTTAATTTTGGTAATGCCAAATGCTTCACAGAAAGTTCCCATTTCTTTTCGAGATTGTGCCCTTTCTGATCCGTATTTGGACTGAAGTTTAATCTCAGTACAGAGATTCAGACTTTCAGTTTAAACATTTGTCCAAAGGTAATAAACTAAATGGAATATCATTTGTACCAAGATTCTGACATAATTTGTTGAGGATACGTTCTCCGAAGAGTTTTGGTAATCCAGCAATAAATCTTTCTTTCCAGAAATCTTGGATTCCATATTCTCTTTTAAGAACATTTATAAGAAAGACATCCTTATACCACTTATAGTTAGTCAAGGTAGGACATCTAAGGTTGATAAGGATTGTTTTGGAAGAAGATTGTTATTCTTTTGGGTTTCCAATGAAATGAAGTGTGATGGTATGGATGAGCATTTCTAGCCTATCTTCCTCATCAACTTCTTTTCCTTTGTCGTCTACCCTTTTGTAGGTATGGTTAAGGATTTTTACCCTTGTTTCTGCATTAAGAAAATTATCCCACCAATTCTTCAATTGTCCTACAAATCCTATTGCTAAGGCAGTAGCAGCCTGTGCTCTTGAATGTCTTTTGGTTTTGTAGGCAGATATTGCCATAGTCATTTCTTGGAAAGCAGATAAAATCTCATGTTCTGATTTTCCATCTATGTTCCATTGATAAATTGTATCTACACTAAATTGAGAGGTAGTAAAACTTCCTCTTTCTTTATACTAAAGATCTGGGGGAGTTGGTCTTGGGAAATAGTTTCTTGTACTACCCTGATTCCAATTTTTGATTTTGTTAAGAGCAGGAGGTGAAAAACCCTCAAAAACTTCTTCAATAATATTTAGAATATCTTCTCTATTGCTACTTTGGGCATCAACCCCTTCTTCTTCCGAAGAAGTATCTAATACTTAATTTTGCCAAGTTTTGTCAAGACAGGTTATGGTTTTGCCTTTAAGGAGGTCTCAAGATCCTTGATTCGCTCGGAAATAACTTTGAGAAAATGGTTGTTGGTACTAGAAGAGGCATTTAAGAAAGATTCCTAATTCTTTTTTGGAATACTATCCCTTTTGAAGAAGGGCTAAGAAATGTTATCTACATAGTTAGGAATTGATTTGGGAATCGAAGCTTTTGCTACCTCATGGGTTTCTTCGATCCTTATAGAGACATGATTTAATTGTTTGGCTATTGTATTAAGGATGGTATCTGTGTAGTTGGCTTGTTGATGGACCTTTTTGAGGTCATCAAGTTTGGCCGTATCATTGCCTTCCCGACCTTTGCAAAAAGGTGTAGCCAGAACGGGTTCACCTTTGAGTTTAATTTAGATATCTTCTTTTGGAGGATGGATGGAAGAAACACTACTTCTAATAATAAAATGCCAAGTTTTGAGAAGATTTGTCTAGACATTGAGGCTAGGTTGGGTGTAAACTTCTTGCATGCCTTGTTTTGAAGCAAATGTAGGAAACCACATCAAGAAAGGAATATTGACCTTAAGGCGTTCCATGTCTTTGATCTACTCTTTCTTTATATGCTCTCGAAGATCTCTATTGATTTTTTCAAACCAGACTCTAAGAGCGGCATTCTGCTTAGAGTAATGGTCGTCTTTAAGAATAGTCCAGCTGATAAAAAATTCACATTTGTAAGAACATTAATAGCGGCTCCTATTATGGAAGAAGTAGGAGATGGAGGGTCATGCATAGGTTCAGGGACTGGAGCTCTAAACCTATATCTTTGTGAATGGTCTAAAGGTTCGAATTTAGAAGAGAAATTAGCGAAAGATCTTCGAAAATTTGAGGGACCGAGAATCAAACCTTGATAGACAAAGATCGAAATTTTAGAATAACCCTGCCATCAGGTTCTTCTGTGATTTGATTAATATCTCTTCTTTCTATTTGTGCAGATGGCTAAGGTTCTTGAAGCTCAATCTCATCGAGAAGAGTTATCTCATCCCATTGGAGAAGTTTTGGAGTAAAGACTGTCGGCTTATCATCTTCGATTTGTAGTAAAATTGTTTCCTGATAATTTGAAGGAAGAGGGTTGAGGAATCTTGTATTCAAATTTGTAGACATGAGTATGAAATAAACTCGAAAAAAGACAACAAAGTTTTTGAAACCAAGAAATTCATCACCTTGAATGTGGAAATCTAGCTTCAAGGCTTCTGTCGTCATGGGACATGTAAGATCAACTATAAAGTCAGGGTAACAATTAAAAAATATAGGTCTTTTGCAAACATTTGTCTGTATGACTGCTAAGAGTGAAGACTTATATTTTCTAAGCTTCTTGTCTCTTAGAGCCATATAAATAGGCGCATTAATAACTTTTTTCAGAAGGGGTTTTATGGCGACTTGAACAAGACCAATATGCATGAATCTATAATTTGCCTTTAAATGACTTTCAATTGAGTTTTGTTTAATCATAGCAATAGTTTGTAAACCACTTTGTAAACTTATGACTTCTTCATGAGTTTTGACAGAATAACTTTGATAAAATCAAAAGTACCTATTTTGTAAATTGTGTCAACCTATGTTTGGTGTAGGTGCCCTATATATGGGACCTGTTCGATGTTCATTTGAGTTAATTATGTCCTTATGACTACTATCTGAGTTAAAAGACAATAGTCTTCCTAATCTAAACGCCACTACGGATGCATGGCCTAACCTTTGACTGCAGACAGATGATATAGATGAGACCACCACCGGGACCACCTTACACGACTGACCAACGGACTTCTTAGCTGACCAATGCCTAAGATATCACCACGGTCATTCGACAGCTCTATGCACTTCAAGGAAGAATATGCAAGTAACCATGTCTAGCTGCAGGCAACTACAGTCAATATGGCTCTGATACCAGGATAAACATGATCGTTAAACTCATAAAATGAACACAAAATTGTAACTTTATTAAAGATAGGAAGTTTACACAGATAGTACTTAAAGAATTTGTAGCGATAAACTTGAAAGATTTGTAGAGAATAATACAAAGTAACTTAGTTTGTAGAGACAGAGAGAAGAAGGATTATTAAACAAGGCTAGTGGGATTACAAGACAAAACTAGTGAGAATTCGTGCTGAAAATTCCTCGATACCTGCACCAGCAGAAATTTCTGCCTCATATAGAGCTGAGATGAGCTTAATAATTGAGGCAAAATCATGCTGATTTGTCAGGAAGCGAAAGCAGGTTGCATTTGTCAAAAGGAAATTCCTTTTTACTGTGGAACTTTTTAAATATTTGTCCGCGGCGCGTACTGTAGATGAATAGTGAAGTGCCGGACAATTGTAGCGAAAAGTGCCTGCCGATAATTTTATCTTTTCCTGCAAAATAAAATTTTGTTAGGAGATAATGGCCCTTACTTTTGCCAAAGGTCAAGATTTTTGCGGGCACTTGATATATACATACATACATACATACATACATACATATATATATA
>JACYFF010003369.1:38078542-38094732 GCA_017589665.1 Selenicereus undatus
CTACTACTACTACTACTACTACTACTACTACTACTACTACTACTATTGCAGCTACTACTACTATGCCAATTATAATTATCATTATAAAAAAATAGTCTAATTATTCAAGCAAGCATGCCCAAATTTCAAGATAAATTCATTATTCAAAGAGAAGATGAGGTCCAAAAGTGCTTGTATCCAAAAAATCCAAATGAATAAGCCTTAACAAAGAAAAGGGAAAAGAAAAGATGACTAAATAAATAAACAAAAAAATTAATTAGATCTTTCTCTCACTCTACCAAACTCACGTGACCGCGCCCCTTTAATTTATTTTTCTTTTTTAAAAATAAAAGACAGAGAGAAGAAAAGAACAAAAACGTATCGCTAGATTAAAAAAAGGCAAGGAAAATAAGGAAAATATAACCTAAAAAAAGGAAAAGTTTTTTTTTAACAATCAAACTGATCATTCACGCGAACCCCCCCAATATTTATTTTACTTTTTTTCATTAAAAAAGAAGAGAAAGTAAGAACCCAAATTCAAATATTGAAAAAAGACAAACAAAATAGGGTTAGGACTAGGGTTATGAAAACCAGCTAGGACCAGCTGGTTAGACCAAGAATCAGTTATAGCAGTGGTCCAGAAAAAAAAAAAGAAAAAAAGAATCGTTCTGTTAGTCGAACTGAAAAAACCCGGTCAAACCGGGAAACTCGTTGGAACCAGTTAGGCACGACTGGGTTTTCCTAAATGATATAGAATGACCATTTTTCTTGGCTGTTCATTTCATGATTTTCACCTAATCCCTCGTCCCTCCCTTGACTCTCAGCCTCAGACACCCTCTTCGCCCACCCCTAGTTGCCTAACATAGCACCACAGCCCAGTAACTCCCCCATCGCTGCCTTGTTCTAATGCTGGCCACCAGCTGATGACAACATGTAAAGGTTGAATGTTTTCAATCTATCTCTATGCCTCTCTTTCTCATTGTCTCTTATTGCTTTCTGAGCTTCTAACCCCCTTTCCTCTCTGTCTCTCTGTCTCTCTATCTCTCTCCATCTCTTTTGGGCAGATAGCTATAGCCAGCCATCTCTTCTATCTCTGCAGCAACCTGTCACTGTCGGTGGACATTGATTGAAGTAGCCGGTTGTGGCGGAGAACTGGTGAGATTGTTTGGTTATTAATTCTTTCAACTTTTGATTTCTAATTCCAATTAGCTTTGCTTCATAAGGTTGTTTGATTTTTAGTTATTTTCCTTATATATTGATTTATAATTCATATACATTAAGATCTTTTGTGTGGCTGTGTGATTGTGGTGGTTGATTAATTGGATTTGGATGAGTGTTTGACTGCCTTTGTTATTGTGGTGGTTGATTAATTGGACTTAGATGTATGTGTGACATCCTATGTGATTATGGTGGTTGATTAATTGGCATTTGGCTATGAGGCTTGCGAGAATGTGAGTATGGTTGATACTTAGAATACTCATGTAAAGTTATAATTATTTCACTTGTAGGAAAGCATGCAATCTAGTTCATAAAAACCCATATATTCCAACCCTAAATTCATCAGCTATTTATCCGCAATCAATTCATCAAAACATTGATCCAACACAGACACATTTTATAATGGCACAATCTAGTAATGGGAATAAGTTACTTATTTACAATTTTTATAGAAAAGTAATCAAAGGGGAGGTACTAATAGGATGAAAATGCATCTGGTTGGACAAAGTGGGAATCTAGCTTGATGTAAAAAGGTGCCTACTGATGTTTGCTTTTGAACGAATGAAAGTTTGAAAGAGATGTCTCAACAAAAGCTACAACGAAGAATGAATAGGGAAGAAGGGAACCCATTTAGAAGAACTATGTCTTGAGCAAGAATTTCAAAAGCATAATGGGGATGTTTTAATTAATGAGAGTGGTAGTAGGAATCCGAATGCTAGAAGTTTGTTGGACAAGAGGAAGGCAACACTACTAAATAACATCATCATTTCGATAGATTTTCCGATGGAAAAACCTATTATTTCAGTTGAAAAATAATTTTCCGAGCGAAATTTCGATGAACGGTATCCGTTGAAATAGAGCCCGTCAGGGAGGCGTTCCGACGGATTGGCATATTTTGTCGAACGCATTCTGACGAATTGACACATTCCAGCGGAACATCGATGGAAAAACCGTTGGAAAAAAGCTTTCGACGAAATCGTCCATTGAGTGAAAAAAAATTTCATATTATTTTCGAATTTTTTTAAAAATTACCAGAGTATATCGGAATCCAATGGAAATTCCGTCAGAGTCCGTTGAAGGGTTTCTTTTTTAGCATGCAATTTCAAAACTAAATTATCCCATTGTACAATCAACAAAACCTGACACTGCCATATTAACAACAACCGCCACATTGCAATTATTTGGCAATAGCTACCACGCGTGGTTAATTTCATTCAATCACTACAAACTGCATAAGTTCAACACAATCACACCAAAGTTCTAATTCAAAGTCACAGAAACATAACTACAAAGTTTGGCAAAACCATAGCAATCCAAAACCATAGTAATCCAACAACATAATCACCCATATTCAGCATAAACAAATCTCATAAGCTCTAATAGTTGAAATAGTCATAGTTAGGGTCCTAATCATACCTAGGATTCTTGCCACCTAAATCAGGCCCATTGTCATCATCATCATTATGATGGCATTTGGGTTAAAGGGGAGAAGGAGGAGGAGGGGCATAAAGGAGTAAAGCAACAGTGCTGTTGAAGGCTCGAAGAAAGAGGCAGGCAAGATCAAGAGAGTCAGATGTTTGTTGAGATCTGATGAACTCATTTAGTGTGTCGTACACCCCACTAGGGATGGCAACGGGGCGGGTTGGGGACGGGGGCCATATTCCCCGTCCCTGTCCTGCTAGGATGCTCGCTCCTCGTCCCCACCTCATTCCCTGTAGCGAGGAAAAAATTTTCCCCCATCCCCATCCCCGGCGGGGATTTTATCGTCGATGGGGCCCTAACGGGGATTTTTCCCCGTTGTTTTTTCCCTCCTTTGTAATGGCTATATTATATGTCTTGGATAAAAGCTCAATTTATCATTCCTATATCCTACCTCCTAGTCCAATTAATTGTGCAACAAGCTCTTCTAAACTCTATGCAACACAAGTATAATAAAATTCATCAAATTTTATAATCTAAATTCCAAACCAAATTAAAGTTTAACAAGTTCTGCAACATAAGTCTAACAATGCACAAATTACACAAAACAATTCAACCAAAGTCTAAGTAAGTCAAACATAACCATAATTCAAAAACTAAAAGCTTAAAATACAACCAAAGTTCAATAATCCTTCACCATGAAATACAACAATGTCCATAGTTTTAGTTAAAAGTGGGGACGACGATGGGGATTTTTCCCCAATCGGGGTATCGGGGACGAGGATAGGAATGGGGATAAATCCCTGACGGGGAAATGGGAATGGGGACGGGATGGACTATGTCCTTGTCCCTGTGCAAGGATTAATTTTCCGCCCCATCCCCCGTCTCAGTCCCTGTTGGGGACGGGAATTTTTCCCCACTTCGAAGCGAGGCCCCGGCGGGAACGAGTTTTCCTCAACCTTTTGCCATCCCTACACCCCACTAAGTTATTCACTCAACACCATGACTTTGTCTTCTAAATGACGATTTCTCTCTTCCATTCTATGATTTTTCTCCGTCATTGATGTCAGTTCATTGTTCAATAGAGTGATCATCTCTTGCACATCAGGTACTGTGGACTTGAGCATATGCCTCAGTTTCACCCCTTCTAAACCTAGCCCATAAGTACGACCCTTTTTGTTTAAATTTCCTTAAATCCAAAACTATGTCTCAGCTGGAATTTCAAATAGATCGGAGCTAGGATCTATTGAAGGTTGGGAGTTTCTAATTTGTTCCCATTTCTGTTGATGCTCTGTCTACCAAGTAAGATTCAAAAGATTACACATTAAAAAGCATAACATGCAAATTACAAAAATGAAACGATTTATAAACACTTAAAAAGTAAATGTCCTCCCAGATTTCTTATCAACCTATGCGTTGTCCTTATCACGTTAATGAGTATCTTTAAAAAGTTCTATTGCAGTTAGCTCCCTATTAAGCTTCTTGGCCTGTATGTTATGCAAATAAGTTGGGAAAACAGTTTTCAATATTTGTAAAAACTATAGAAATAACTAAGTGCAATAATTAATTGACCACTTACCAAATGTATCGTTGCTCACTAAATGGGATCGAACCATAAGTATGCAAAGAAGGACCTAAGCCATCTTGGTCACTGTTTCGACTCTTCATCGCTTTTATACTCATCTTGAGAAATTTTTCAAAAGCCCAATATTCTTTAAGTGACTTCCAAGTGCTGTCAGACAACCAATCTGACATTTGTTTCTTTTTTCTTAGCTTCCCAAATGTGTGCTTCAATCTACTAGCCCTTTTCTCCTCAAAATTCTTCCTAATTTGAAAGTCATGCTTTTGACCCTAATAGAAATGCTTCTATAAAAATAAAACACATCAAAACATATATAATGTCATTATCGGGAATATATTTATAGTTATACCAAACTAAGTAATTTATCTTACCTTGAACCCACCAAGCCACAAATCCTGCTGTGATTTAGGAACTTTATCCATGATGGCTAAGGCTCGAGATACTTGCCTACAAATATATTCGTAATTTCAAATACCACATCCTAGGGATAGAAGCTTGCAAATAACAAACATACAGTTGGAGATTTTTCTTCATAACAAACATATAGTTAGATATTTTTGTTCATAATATATAGATGGGAAAGTTTAGCTACTTACTGTTTATTATTTGGCTTGATTAGCATCTTATTAGCTGTGCTCCAATGGCTTGAAGCATTTTCACTGTGATCCCGACTCCTTTCTTCATTATAGGTTAGAATAAATGCTATCACAAGGATATGGGAACTGAATTGGTTGACCATAAATGCTCTTGTAGGCTTTGTGGTAGGAGGTCTTTAATTCTGAAACAAATTCACGTAACATTTGGGAACATCGAACTTCGAGGGATATTTTGGGTAAACTACATGCTTGGAATGTTGTTGGGGTCAAGAAAAGCGTTGAAAGGAATCTCATTAGTATTTTGCCATCCTTTGAATGCTCTTCTTGTTGGTCACTTTGGTTGGTGCGTCCTCTCCCCCGATTTCTACGACGTTTGCCACCATGTCCACATTGCATACATTATATCTTTGTGATAGACATACGAAGTGTAGTGATCAAATTATATGTGAAAACAAATAAACAAGTTCAACAAATCAAACCATGATAATTGTATTGAAGCACTAAAAATATCATCATTGAATAAAGCCTAGAAGCATACAATGTGAAAGTACTTAATTAAATTGACTTCATATACAATTTGATAGTAGGTAATCTAGTTATCATCCACAATTTCATTATCATCCTCAGAGTCTTCAAGGTGGACATCTATTTCATCATCAGTTTCTTTAAAATCATCACCCTTCTCATCCTCTCACTTTCCCCATTGCCATCCTCTTCGCTAACCTCTTCAATTTACTCTTCTTCATTCAACAAAGTTATATGAATGATGTCATTCACCAGTGCCACATGAGACAGATGTTCCTCTAAGTGAATTCATTATTCACTTTGTGTCTAGGTTTGTTTGGTACGACAATCCACCAATTAGATTTGTCTCTTATTCCATTCGGGTACCTCATGTACACCACTTGGGTTGCAGAAGTAGCAAATATGAATGGGTTGTACTTTCTATATCTTCGTGTGCCATTCACCTCCACAAAGGGACATAATTTGGGGCAACATGTACCTCAAGGAGTGTTAGCAAACCAATTGCACCTAAACAACATTGTTTAAGTGGTTCTCTAAGATATTTAAAATGAATAACCTCTTGGAAGATTATGTAATTATTATCCTCAAATCCACCTTCTCTGCTCTCTTTGACGCAAACGGCACAATTGTAAGTCTTTTTCCCTTCATACCTTTTTTGTGCGTGAAATTGAAATCCATTGACTCTAAATGCTAGAGCTGAGAAACAGGTCGGGTCGGGTCGGGTCAACCCATTTAATAAACGAGCCAATTTTGTATCAGTGTTAAAAATAGCCTGGATTTACCTTAAATTGAAAATTAACATGTTTTCATGCTCAACAGTCCAGTTGTGTCTACTTCAGGTCAAAATCGGTTTGATTTTGGTCAAGTTTAGGTTTCTCCTAGTAACTTCAGGTCGGGTTCATGTCATGTTATCATGTCGGGTCATACATTCGTAGCTCTATTAAATATGGACCAACATGTAACCTCCCTTAAAGGCAATTAAGCAAAATAATATATGTGTATTTGGCGTTCGTTATTAAAGATTTGTAAAATTTCAACCTAGATGTATTTTAAAAATGTTTATCAACATAGAAACCACATTACATAAGATGTTATTGGTTAGTTAAATATATGGTATAAGGTCTTGCTACTTTTCCAAAGCACCCAATACAATCGACCTTAATCATAGCATCAAACTCCACATCTGTTGCAACTGGATTTTCATCTAGTTTTTGTTGCTTGAATTAACTATCCAGATGGTGTTGATTAGCTAAGTATATATAATAAGGGGTAAATTTTGTTACATATGAAAGTAACTTAGTCGATATAAGGTTAAACTTCATCATAATTCAACAAAATGTGAAGGTATGCAGTGTGCAACTCTTCATCAGTTCGGTACCTATGTTTACAACTTCCCATTGGATTACCTTGGTTTTTAAAAACTGACAAAGTTAGCTAATTTTATGGCTGCTCATTATAATCCCCATTATGTCAATGTCTCATGTGCATTGAAGGCACGTTAGTGCCGAACTAATATGAAGAAAGCTATAATATCTCAAAAACCAGGTAAGCTTCGGCCGTAGACCCTTCAGGATATGCTTTGTTTTTTATCTTCTTCTTCAGCCACCCAAAGTACCTAAAATAAAGTATTTTATATAACTATTTCAATCTAACTCTAGATTTAGGTGATTGATCAAATTTTATATTCATATTTACCTTTCAAATCGATCCATCTATCGGTATTGTGCTGGACCGCCTAGGTATGCTTCTTCTGCCAAACGTATGCTTCATATTTACCTTTCAAATCGATCCATCTATCGATATTGTGCTGGACCGCCTAGGTATGCTTCTTCTGCCAAACTTATTGGTAAGTGTTACATAACATGGAAGAATCCTTGAGAAAATACTCTCTCTAATTTACAAAGTATGATGCTTGTATTGCGTCGCATTTTCTGTAGCTTATCGACCTTTAACGCTGTTGAGTATAAGGCTTCTGAAGTATTCACTTAAGTCAACAAGTGGTTCTAATACATCATCTGGTTGGGCATGAATTTCTATTGACATAAGTTTTTGCAAAAACACATGGAAATCATGACTCTTCAAGTTTTGAAACTTTATAGACTTCATATATACACAATTTTCGATCATAGAGAATAAGCCTTAGGCATTGTTACCTCTTGAGCCCACTCACACACCCGCTTTCTTTTACCCAAAGAAAGTGCGAATGATGCTTTTGGTTTTAGTGTTCTTCCATTAGCATCATGTTCTAGATTGAGCTCACTCCGATCACAGATATCTGCCATATCCCTCCTTGCCTTAACATCGTTTTCTATTTTACCAGGCACATCTATGGTAATGTTAATGATACTGTCATAGAAGTTCTTATCTATGTGCGTCATGTCTAAGTTCTGATGTAGCAAGTGGTCTCTCCAATAAGGCAACTCCCACACGATGCTTTACTTAGTCCAGTTATGCCGATTTTTCTTAAAACACGAGATTACGAAATCTCCATGAGTTGTTACTTTTGAAGGATTCTTAACTTGATGGTATAGTGTCTCCCTATGTCTTCTGCATGAAGGACCATCTTTTATAACTTTTCCATTGCAAAATGCAGTTCAATTTTTATTGAATTGTATGATGTCTAGGCATAAATGGACAGTGACAGTCAAACCAAAATGGTTTATCCTCATGTTTCAAATGTGTTGCCTTTAACTTATCCATGCAAATAGGATAACTCAAAACACAGTGACTGCTCCATTCAGATAACATTCTAAGAGTTGGGACACATTAATGTAACTCTCATCAAGAAGTTCTGCCTCATTAAAATGTCACAAGTTGAACACCATCCCTTAGACTTCTGAGCTTATCAATCAAAGGTTACAAATACATATCTATTTAGTTCTTATGATTTGCTGGACTAGGTATAATGCACGTTGAGAACATATATGGTGTTGTCTTTCATATATCTAGAGGAAGGTTATAAGATGTCACAACCACATGCCAAATTAAATAAGGTCATGCAGATTGTGGGAATAGGGTAAACCCATCTACACACAAACCAATTTTGACATTACGAGGCTCAGTAGCACAATATGAGCATGTGTGATCAAAATGTTTCCATACTTCCCCATTGAAAGGGTGACAAAGAACACCATCCTCACGCTTATTGTTATAATTCTACCTCATGTGTTCAACTTATTTCTTGAGGTACAAAGGCGTTGTAACCTAGGTGTCAAAGGGAAGTAGAATATTTTCACATATTGTTTTGGCTTCTTCCTATTATCGCCTCACCTCTTTGGCTTCCATCTTGGTAGATCATAGAACTTGCATTCTCAAGTGTTGAATCCTCCTTAAAGAAAAACATGTAACCACTGCGGCAACAATCAATCATTTACACATCTAGTCCCAAACTTCAAACCTTCCTTTTCAACTCTAAGTAATTTTTGGCACACGATTGTCTACTGAACAACACTCATGCATTAACTGCACCACCTCATTAAAACAATTTTGAGGCATATTGTAGTCAGATTTAATACTCATCAATCTGACAACATTTGATAATTTAGTTTGGTTACTACACCCAATCCCAAAGAGGCCGTTGAGCCGCTTCAAGAACATCGTAGAACTAGTTTTTTACCTGTACGTTGCACGATGACTATAACTTCTCAGTTGATAAGTATTAGTATCTTGTTGTATATGTTGTTGTTGGTGCTATACTATATTGAGTTCTATGGACTTGATGGTAGCACTTCTTTTCTAATTTTATTTCATACTAAGTAACCTTAATTATATGTACCTGAACGTTTTTTATGTGTAGTCTATCTTTTTTAATCTTGTTAGTCAAGAAGTTTATTATTATTTTTTTTGGTTTTAAGATATTATGTGGTTTGTCACTACATTATTTTTTTTAAGTTTAAAAGGATCATGATTATGTGAAATAGCCATGTTGACGGTGGGAGCAAAGAAGTAAAGTAAAACCTTAGTATTCTTAGTAATTTAATGTAGTCTCTCTTAAACTTGGATTTTATTTTTAAAAATGCTTCATATAGTAATGTGAAGTGTAATATGTGAAAAGTAGTTTGAGTATGAAAATTCATATGATAACATAATGTGTGTTAGTTACCAGGTGAGAATGAATTGCGAATTTATATGACTTTATTTTTTGGTACGTAAGGCAAACATTTAGAGTACTATTAACATATTTTTTTATCAACTTACCTCTTTTTGCCTTATGTACCAAATAATGAAAGCCCAAAGGCACATTATTTTAGAATTATTTTATCAATTTACGGATTAATATTTTTAACTTTATTTTAATAAGATTAAAACTTCACATTTTAATATTATTATCCTAATGTTATAATTATTACCACATCCGTAAATTTTAATATTTTTTAACTAAAGTTATAATTAAATAATTCTAGCTAATTATTAATATTAATATTAATATTATACCCTTACAATGTAAGGGTAATGTGAGTTAAATAATTTTTAATATATTATTAAGAGAATAGATTTTCTTATAAAAAGAAAGCAAACAAAAATTTATGTATTATATTATTTTGTTAATGCAAAAGTAAAGCGAGTCTTCTTTAGTTTTTTCCTTATTAATAACATGCTTTTTGATTCTTAATTAATATTAAACTCACATTTTTTGTTGTATTCGCGCCATTAAATCATATATATTGTATGATTAAATTTTATTATTAAATAATAGGAAGTTATGTAAGAAGTTACCTGATTAAATAGAATTAATATTGTATTAAATTTACATCCTTTCTACATAGCCTTTTCTTTTTATTTTGAATCTCATGTAGGTTCCTATATTGCATTAAAGTATCTCACATGACTATTCACTCCTATGTGAAACCCTGCATAACAAGCTTACATGTCTTTCATACATGAGTTCAATCCAACTTTTAACATATATATACATACATATACATACATACATATACATACATACATACATACATACATACATACAAACATATATATGTGTGTGTGTGTGTGTGTGTGTGTGTGTGTGTGTGTGTGTGTGTGATGTTTGATCTTGTGCATTTGTTGCTCACTTACATTAACTTCATTAGTAATCATGACATTGTTCACCATTACTCCAACACGATCCGCGAATGGTTCAACGTTATCAAAGTGCATATGACTTAAAACCATGTGCTCATACAAGTTTTGTGGGTTCTTATTTCCGACATTGCCATTCTCAAAATAGGCTCTATCTCCCATGAGATGCTCAATACCAATAGCCTTTAAGAAAGCTGTTTTGATACAATTGTAATTTCACATGATCAGTTTCTCTATAAACTCTGTTTTGTCATTTGGCACAAGAACATCTATAATGCTCATTATTTATGAACTCCAATTGACTTCTTACGAATTGATCAAATAATTCAACTCTTTTTAACAATTCTTGTTTATGTCATTTTCTACCCGGAAAAAATCTTTTATACATCGATCTCTGATAGGATGGTCCACCCATATTATCCACTGTTCACCATAACATTGTAATTATAAGTAAATGGTTTATTTATAATCATGTACATAATTATTACATTTCACTTAATAGCTAAATGGTTTATTTATATTTGTAGTATTTTTTTATACACTTTATTTAATATACGATGGACAAAAATAATATATTATGACAATTAGGTTAGGATTTACATATGTTTGAATGACTGAAATTGCAATCCAAGCTTGTGCTATTTACATCGACAATAACGAAATTTATAACAACAATAATGTGTTTTTCCTTTTCACAATATGTTTTTCTCTGATGACCCATCTCCTTTATATTGATCATCCACATACACAACAACTTAAAATGTGAATATTGTATATATTTTCATTATCCAAATCATACATAAGAACATCAAACATTTCAATATTTACAAAATAATAATCTACTAATTTCTTGATTATTTAGTACCTAACCGAACCATAATATAATTCAAACTATTATTTGACTAAAGCATTATCGTTCATACTTTCAGCGTTAACATTAAATTCTACATAATTAAAATTTAGTTAATATAAAACATCGATTAAAAAAATAAATTCTTCAACATTTTTAATAACTTGACAATTAATTACATGCAAACTATCAAATTTAAAAAACAGAATCAATAAATAACATATTAAATAATTAATTAACTACAATCTACCAAGCTAATAGCATATCTTACACTTCATATTTTCGGCATCTGTCACTTATATATATATATATATATATATATATATATATATATATCTGCAACGTAATTTTTATAAATTATTCAACATATATGCTTAATTATTACTTAAGTATCACAAAATTACCAAAGTATATCTCAACTTTCACAAATTTACTACTAAATCTACTGCATAATTAGATAGAATTTACTCACTTGAAAACTTCAAAGAAATTTGGCCACAAATGGCAGCGGAAAGTTGGTGACGACGAGTGGCGTATGGTGGCGGCGGAGAGGAATTGCGGTGCTGAGCATGGCTGTGGGCCAGCACGGCGAATCCTCCCCCACCCCCTCTCTCTTTCTCTCTCTACTTTGGGTGTTTTGCGAAATGAGATTCGAGAAGGCTCTCAAGTGTTGAAAATTTTTTATGTTTCGATGGAACCTTCCGTCGAAACACAAAAAAAAATTCAAATTTTTTTTCCAGTCAAAAGCTGGACAAGAAATCATACAAGTACACACCCAAGCATACACATGAGTCCCAACCTAAGCCAAGGTTCTAAGTGGCGAGGGTTTCAAAACAGGTTTAGAAAAGTCCTCTCATGACCCAAACACTTCATATGTCATCCATTGGGTATGGGGAACGTTTCGGTTGGTTCCCTAAGTCGTGTGGATCAGAAAGTTTGTCGTGAGTGGGTGGATCAATGCATGCGCAGTAGGGTCTAGTGGACTTACCGAGTTAACTAGTTGATCTCCTGAGGGGGTAATAGCAGGGTCACCAAGAGGCATTGTTGATCCAGTTAAGGTAGCATCTTCCAGTGCCGGATGCCTAATGCAAGTATAGTTAAAATGATTTCCCATATTGAATTTCAAATCTCACCCACTTTTAAGAAAACATCGCTAGTGCAGCTGCCACTGTAAGGACCAACAACCATGGGGGACCTATCCTGGGTCATCCTCTTCTATGAATGATTCGACTTTATTTGTTGGATATTTATTTTTTATTTCAAAACTAGCTACCAACATTTTTCTCTTTTTTTATAAATCTGAATCATTGTAGATCAATGAAAACTAGCCTAGGGATCTAGTTTAAAAAATTCTAATCCAGCAACCCGGCAGGGTTCCTGCGCTAGAATCAGGCTCAATTGCCTGGTCTGATCCCTTACAGTAGCTGCTGCTTGACCCAGGAACAGGGTAGCCAGCCTGATCTAGGAACCAGGCTGAGTTCTTGGGCCAGTGTAGGGCCCAAATTCTAGTTCATATAGTTATCCTGTCTCGGATCAAAACCCTTCTCCCTAAAAATAAAATAAAAATAAAAATACACATAAAAAGATGACAACAACAAAATCAATTAGCAGAGTCCCTCGTGAGTTTTAGGGAAATCTTAAAAGCCAAGATTACTTCTTAAATTGATAGGGACAACCAAATGGACATCGAAAGGGACAATTGATTCGCTTCAAAAAGATTTTTAAAAGGCCCCCAGTAATCCCTAGTATAGGGACCATCTTGACTTCTTAGTCTCTAATCGAAGATCTAGATTTGAGACGATGGTATGATGATACGATGGGATACATCATATCATTGCTCATCATCATTGACGGCTTCTACTATTTAGTATGAAAAATCAAATTCTAATTGCACTATCGCGCAGTCATGCAATAGATTAGTGTGAGTCATGTTAAATAATGCAAATCAAAAGTACAATCTAATGTCCTAGAGAAATCAAAATAACATAACCAATCACAATGGGCAAGGACTAGGCTAATTAAAGATTACATTTTTTGACAAGTCCGAGATCAAATAGAATAAAGAGAAAGAAGGTGAAAAGAAGGAAGGTTTTGATTACGCCCTCAGGATAACCCACATAACTTATCAGGGAACCCAGTAGAGTAACGCCTTTTAATGAGTGACCTAAATTTCTCTTTTAATGCTCTCAATGATAAAGTGTTTAACACGACTTTTGCCCGAGTCTCTACTTCTCAAATTTTTAGTAGTCTTTTACCAAAAACCTCTTGTGATTTTTCGATGCTCTCACTAATGGAGATTCTGGGCTAAGTTGATGCTAATTGATGCTGATTTTTTGATGCCTCTAACCTTAGGCAGTAGCCCCCTTTTTATAGTGGTTGATGCGATAATTTGAATTGTTTTAGAGAAAGGTGACCTAATCTTGGTCCCGTTAAGGTTAATCTAAACAAGTGAATTAATTTGGATGGGCCTTTGATTTAATTAAGCATGGTAAATTAATCCAACTAGGATTTGAATTAATTAATCAATGCCTTAAGCACATAATAGACTCAGACAGACGGAAAATTAAGGAGCCTAGCTGGCTCTGGTCGTGTTTTTTGGGCCAAGCTAGTTTGCAACTTGGTTTGGCCATAACTTTGTCATTTGGCATCCATTTTAGTGATCCATTTTTTTCTGGCAAGTGTAATGAGCCAATTTTCTAATATCAATAATATCATAATTTTTAGATAAGTGTGGAAGACGATATAAGTAAAATGGTGAACATGTGTCATATTCACCACACACCCAAATATTCGACCTATATCTTTTCCATATCTTGTCGAGTCTTGGTGTATTATATGTCATTAGAAAGTTTACTCAATGGAGAAACTTAGACTTAACAAATTTATGCTCCTTAGAGTAGATCTCAACTGGACACCTAACACTATCAATTTGGGCCTATTTGTGCTTTTTGGGTTCTATTAGCCTTTTGTTTTTCCTTCTTTGTTTTCATTTGAGACTCAGATTAAGGGTTATTCCATTAGGCCCCAAGTGCTCAAGTTGAGGTATAATTTTCATGATTGGATAAACAAAAATAATACATCATTTTTAGGCATCTACAGCAAGTTGTGTTTGGAAGCCATTTTTTTCCTAGCTTTGAGCTGTTGCAAAAAGGTATAAAGCATCAAGTTTAGTTAGTGGATGTAGTAAAAGCATAAGTAAATCATATGAGGTTAGTTGAAATCAATTGATGATGCAAAAACCTAATGATATTAATTGGAAAACCAATTGATTAACTTTTTGGATTGCGAACATAAATTTGCTTATATATATTTGAATGATTTATGTGCAAACTAAAAGGTTCAAATTTATGTATGTCTGCAATATGAAGTTGTATATAGTTTCAATAATCGCTTTTTATTTTTTTAACCTAGAATATGCGAAACAAATTTCAGAAATATATTTTGTAATGAAAAGTAAGATTTTTGTCTTTAGGGGAAAGTCTTAGATTTTCACTCAGATTGCTTCTATTTAAGTGACTCTAGAGCTATGGTTATGGAAGCACTGCTTATATGTGGTAGGGTTAGTGGAGCTTTGTGCTTCCTAACATTTTACAGCTTTGTGCTTACTAGGGGTTTGTTTGGTCAATGTAGTCTCGAGATTATTGATGTTTGTATGCCTAGTGGAGCTTTGTGCTTCCCAGGGAATTAGTGGTCCATTGTGTCAACTTGTGATTTTCAATTGCATAAAAAAAAATAAACTTTTCCTTCATTTTTGAATTTTATAGGTAAGGAAAGTGATTTGATATGTGGTGAATTACATTTTTTGAATTTGGAATAAGTAAGACATGAGTACGTATTTTTACTTAAATGCTTTGATTTTGGATTAAGCATGAATATATATATTTGGAATCAATATACCATTTTGATTCCTTATGAATAATGTGATTTGTTTATGTTTAAGTTATTGGATCCATGCAAACATGACCTCTAGTTGAACTATATATACTAAGCTATTAATGTTCAAAGTGGAAGACAAGAGAGACAAGACGTAGGATTTACTTGCTGGGCTTGTGGAGCTCATGACTTGACTGTTTTTTAGATTCAAGGAAGATAACAAAATCGAAGTCATCAGGATGACCAGAGCATGGGATAGTAAACGTGTGGTTGGATATACTTGTTTGGGGATTTTGTGTAAATGCGATGTATTAGAACTTCAGATCGACATGTTTGTGTAAGGCCTTTTAGGAGTTATGAAATCTAAATGAAATGCATGCATTAGAATTTTTTTTATCCCTATTTTGTTAGTGTTTGTTAAGGTTTACCATTGTGTTATGCTGTTAAGAAGCTAATTAAAGTTGAAAAATCTAGATAGCCTTGTGAACGCCTAAATCAGATTCCCATGGTGGTGACATACGTGACTGCTTAAAGTTCGGGCATTATAGAAGTGGTATTGCATCGATAATCCTAGACTTTTGCGCTGATGTGATTGCCTATTTGTGTGAAAATGTGTGTTGTGCTTGCTTGTCTAAATAGCATGTGATTTAGATGACTTTGATCTATATCTGGATTTTATTTGACCTTGACTATAATTTTGGCAAACCAATTTAGTCAAGTTTTGTAGATGAAATGTTTTTTTTTGTAGGGGGGAGGATGTAAGACCTCGAATTCTTATGCGGTAAATTTTGGCCTATTGTTGATTATATGATTCTAAAATACATTTTGATGTGTTTATTTATAATTTGAAATGGTTAGTTGTCTTAATAAATAAATTTTGGAAATTATTAGCAGTGAGTTTAATTATTGAAGGATAGCTAAAAATACATATCTGTAGACATTGAATTTTGGCTCTTTATTATTATTATTGTTACTATTATTAATGATAATAATGTCATGATCATCATCATTTTTTAATGGTCCTTTATTATTTTTTAATTTTAATTATTATTATTATTATTATTATTATTATTATTATTATTATTATTAT
>JACYFF010003369.1:38106231-38117077 GCA_017589665.1 Selenicereus undatus
TATATATATATATATATATATATATATATATATATATATATATATATTCCATGTAAAATTACGACCTTAGTCTCCTTTATAAATGGGCTTCTCTTATTTGTTTATTTATTTACGTATTTATTTCCGAGTTCTGAACAATTTAATACGGAGCATGGCTAAATTTCATTTCAAGGTCACTTTGTCCTCTTAACTTGCAATTGCATAGATATATCGAATATTGAATTGAAATGCGGTGCTCAACTTAGTTAATTTAACTAGGGATTAACTAAGGTAATTTGCATGAGTTGGGTTTGGGCTATTACAACTCAGGACAAGGGAGATCGAGAGGGGGATGTGTGTACAATGGCTCAAGTAAATTTGTTTGTTCTTGTTTATGTTTATGTTTTGGTTAATAAAGAAAAATCACCCCCTTCCTATTTTCTAGATTTTTTCCATTATCTCTACTTTTTCCCTTTTATCTATTTATTTATCGTACTAACTAGTAATCCTTGGGCTAACTTTTTGGGCTAATCGATTTGTTTATTTGGCTATTACTAAAATTTTTACAACATATTTAGCAAAATTATAACTTCTACTTGTCTTAGTTAATTTATCACTTGTATTCTATTTAATATACTTCTTACGTTGTTATTATGGTTTCATTGTTATGTTTATATGTTACATAGTTACCCATTTCTACAATTAGCTAATTTTATTTAGCTATCTTTTAAGTATTTATTTATAATTTTGAATGAATTAATATGGGGCATAGTGAAATTTTATCTTGAGGCCACTCTACTGATTCAACCTACAATTGCATGAATATACATATATATGCATAAAATGCACAATTGAAATGCGGCGTCGAACTTAATTAAATTTAAATTAATATAATTCATGGTGATTAGTATGGTTTAGGTTTAGGCCGTTACAACCTTCAACCCTCAAAATAAGTTTCCCCCTTGAAACTTGCAAATTTGAAAGAAGCCTTAGTTTTACACCAACCACGTAGGGGTACTTGTTTCTCTTGTCTTCTTCCGTCTTTTAAATGGTTTCAGATGAGGTACGGTTAGCCCATAGAACCTTTCCTAGAGGTATGCTTTTACCGCAAAGTTGTTTAGCTTTGTAATCTACTATTTTGTATAGCTTGCTCTTCATAGATCAGATTCTCTACCATCTCTATAGGCTCTGTCATAATGATATGGTTTAGATCTAGAACATACTTTCCAAGTTGTGAAATGTGAAAATTATTGTGCACATGTTCGAGTTCTGCTAGTAGATCCAGTCTATACGCTACGGGGTTTAAGTTTTAATAATCTCATAGGGCCCAATATATTTATGGCTAAACTTTTCCCTAACATGAAATCTCCTCACTCCCCTGACTGGTGATACCTTCAAGAGCACTTTATCTCCTACTTGAAATTCCAATGGCCTCCTTTATTTGTTAGCATAACTCTTCTGCCTACTCTGAGCAGCTTTAATGTGTTCTTGAATCTTCCTTTTTGTCTCAGTGGTCTTCTGAACCAACTCAGGTCGTATGATCAATGCTTCATCCAACCCGCTCTAGAATAAGGGTGTTCTACATTTTCTCTGATATAGCACTTTAAAGGAGCCATTTTAATGGTAGCTTGATAACTATTATTGTAAGAAAATTCCACCATGGGTATATAATCTTTCCATTTTCCCTAAGAGTCAAACACACATACTCTCAACATATCTTTCAAGATCTGATTCACCCTTTTAGTCCGTCCTCTAGCCTTAGGGTGATATAAACTACTGAAATTTAGTTTGGTTCCAAAAGCTTTTTGTAGGCTTGCCAAAATTGGGCTTGAAATCTTTGGTCTTTATCAGATACTATGTCCTTTACTATGCCACGTCGTTGGACTATTTCTTTAACATACATCTATGCCAGTCTTTATACATCCTAATTGTCATGGATTGGTACAAAATGGGCAAATTTGGTGAGTCTATCAAAATGACCCAAATGGCATTCTTTTTTGAAGTTGAAATAGGTAATCCCATGATAAAATCCATTAAGATTAAGTCCTACTTCTATGTGGGAAATTCTACGGGCCTCAATTCGCCTACTGGAAGTTTATGTTCGTCTTTAACAAGTTAGACACTTATCCACGTATTCTGCAATTTCCATCTTAAAGTTATCCTACCAAAAGTATTGTCTCAAGTCCTTGTACATTTTTATTCCTCCTAGATGCACTGAATAACGAGTGTTATGGGCTTCTTCCAAAATCTTCTTTTTCGATTCCTCATTGGATAATACAGTTGGTTTTGAAGCCTCAAGGTTCCAGCCTCATGTATCATGAAGCCATGCGATTTTCACTATGTGACATTCTCTCTAAATCTGTCTAACTTAGCATCATCCTTTTGGCTTGATTTAATCTCCTTGAGTATGGAAGGTCGTACTTGTACTGCTGACGATAACCCATTTGTTAACCCATATGACACAAGCTTAATACCTAAACTCTCAAGGTCCTTTAGGATGTCAGGTTGTGTAATTACCATTGTATTCAAACTATGCTAGGCATTCCTAGTTAATGTATTTGTGATGAGATACGCCTTCCCTGGATGATATTGAATTTATAGGTCATATTCATCAAGCAACTCCAACCATCATCATTGCCCTAGGTTGATCTCCTTTTGGGTAAAGACGTACTTTAGGCTTTAATAATTGGTGTAGATCCTACATGGCACTCCGTATAAGTGGTGCCTCTATATTTTTAATGAAAAACCAGCACAACTAACTCCAGATAGTGCATTAGGTAGTTCTTTTCATAGGGTTTGAGTTGCCTAGAGGCATAGACTATTACTTTTTCATCTTGTATTAGTCCATAACCTAGCCCATTCTTAGTGTCGTCATTGCAAATAGTGTATTCTTTACCTTCTACTAACAAAGTAAGGAGATATGATGTGGTTAAACAACTCTTCAATTCTTGAAACGCCTCCTCATACTTGTTCAACCACTCAAATTTATTCGTTTTCTTCAGTAGATTGGTCAGTAGGGATGCTATTTTTGAAAAAAATTACAAGAATCTCCCGCAGTATCTAACTAAGCCTAGAAAACTCCTGACTTCTGTAACATTGGTTGGCATTGGCCATTCAGTGGTCGCTTTTATCTTTTAAGGGTCAACTTTACTCCCTTATTTGGAAACTACATGCCTAAAAAATGTCACTTCAGTCAACCAAAAACTAACACTTTTTTAATTTAGCATATAATTGGTGTTCCCTCAAGGTTTGTAATGTCGTTCTCAAATGAGCATGATCCTCCTTATCCTTAGAACATATCATAATGTCATCTATAAACACCACAAAAAATTTATCCAAATAAGGCCTAAAAACCATATTAATAAGATCCATGAATGTAGCAGGGTATTGGTAAGTCCAAAAGGCATTGCTGTAAACTCATAGTGACCATATCTAGTACTGAAGGCCATTTTAGGGATGTCTTCCGACTTAATTCTAAGCTGGTGGTGACCTAAACTCAAGTTAATCCTTAAAACATCCCACCTCCTCAGAATTGGTCAAACAGATTATCTATTCGAGCAAAGGACACTTATTCTTATTAGTAATTTATTTGACTCCTATAATATATACATAGCCTTAGAGTTCCATCTTTTTTCTTCACAAATAAAACTGGGCCTCCCTAGGGTTACACACTTAGCCTAATAAACCTTTTTTGCAGTCATTCATCTAGCTGGGTTCTCAATTCTTTGAGCTATATTGAGGCCATCCTATATGGGGCTTCCGAAATAGGTTATGCAATAAGGATTAGCTCAATTTCAAAATCAATCTCTCTCTGGGGAGGTAAATTGGGTAGTTCTTTAGAAAAGACATGAGGAAATTCACACACTACAGGAATGTTTTCTAATTTTATCCCCTATTCATTAACTGTAGTGATATAACATAAATACCCTACACAACCTTGCCTTGATAACTTACTTGCCTTCATGGTTTATATTGTGGGATACTCCTTCCCATTCCTTTCATAATAAAAGCACGCTTCACGCCCCTTTTTGTTCTTCAAAGTGACTTTAAGATTTCTATAACCAATGTTTGCCCCATGAGCAGTTAACCAATCCATCCTTAAGATAATATCAAATTCCTACATATCAAATTGAATCAAATTCCAGGGAACTTTTGCTACCCAATCATAATAAGAACACGCTTATAAGGAATGGGACACTCCCTCACTAGTCCATTTTACAAAATAATTCTATAGTTGGCCCACACTTTTTTTCTCGTTAAGTTCAATTACAATGCAATTCAGGTGGATATAAACGAATGGGTAGCACCCGAATCAAATAAAGCACAAAATGGCTTTGAATTTGAAAAGAGAGTTCCACTGACAACTGTAACATAAACTGTAGGTTTCATCTTGCTCATTGCGTATGCTCGTCCTACGATTGCAGGTTTAGGGAGCACGGTGGTGCCAACAGTCTTGCAACTCCTTTTTTTTTATAGCAATCTATCTTCTTGGGCAAGCAGCAATCAAGTGATCAGGACTACCACACCACATGCATTTGTTAGTATCATTACGACACTCTATTGTAGCATTGTTCATTCAACCACTGTTCCGACAAGGTTCTATTGGGGCTATTGGACAACTTTTAGCAGGGCCAATAGTAGGTTTCTTCTAGGCTACACCTTGTTGCACGTCTCGTGGTTGTTTCAGTTCTTATTTTGGGTTTAAGGCCCTCAGCTCATTCTTTACTCGCGTCACTTCAATAGCTCATTCATACAACTGTTAATAGGTTTGAATTGGTTGACCAACCAACTAATTTCATATGTCAAAGGCTAAAACTTCCTCAAACCTCCTCATCTTCATCCTTTTAGAAGCCACAAAGTCTAGAACAAACCTCGATAACTCAGTGAACATTCTGGCATACTGTATCACTGACATATTACCGCTCATCTTCAACTCCATAAATTCTTTCTCCTTTGATCATTCAACTGTGATTGAATAGAACTTGACCCTAATATCCTCAAGAAACTTAGCCCATGTAAGCTTAGGTCCTTGTAACTTATGCTTTACACTGTTCCTCTAAATATCTGCTTTACTAGTTAAGTAGAAGGTCTTGATGTTCCCCTTTTTCTCCTCAATACCTCAACAATAGCAAATACTTTCTCCATGCCTCTAATCCATTCTTCAAGTTTTATAGGGTCAAACTTCCCATCATAAACATTAGGGTTACTTCGAGCTACTATATCAGCCAACTTATTAAGTTTAGGGGTAGTTTTAGTGAATCCTTTTTATCAATTCAGCCACTAAGTTTTTCCAATAGGTTGGACCTTCGACACTAATAGATACTTCAAAGGCTACTATTCGAGATCCACTAAGGTTTTGCTGGGGGTTCATGAGCACTTGGTTGCCTGACCCTTGAGTTTCACCTTCATTATTATTCAGATTATTATTTATAAACTCTGAAATACTGGATTACACAAATAAATATTGTCATCTAATTTTTCATGGTACTATGGTAAAACAATAAAAGCTCAAAATTAAAAATAATTATAACTTTGAACACTACTTTCATTATACGTACATATAAAGATCACTAAAAGAATGTCACATTACATTGTTTCAACATACCTTGAATTTTAGCTAGGGTTTCTAGCCTATTCCTATTCTACACTTGTGAACTTATGTTAACTACCTAGTCAAATCCACCCCAAGTCCTAAAAGAAAAGACGGATTACATCATCATAGTTGGTTAGGTTAGCATAGCTATATACATCATATATACACGTAATGCACAAAAAGAATATCACCCTGTACCATCTATACTACATATACGAGCAAAAGATCAAAATCTAGACCATAACGTAAGATAAGTCGAACTCTAATGATCCTAGAACAGATCATAATCTGGGTTAGAAGAATCATTGTCCTCCTCACCGGAGTTGAAGCTGCTCTTAGAAATATCTACATAAGAACCCTCCTAATCATGATCTCCCTCCTGCATCATGCATCCCTAGCTCTTCCTCAAGTTTATCCTTATGTTTAGGCTCATCCTCACCCTCATGCTTAAATTCCTACTCCTTAAGCTCCTTGGAACTCAATTTAATCAACTCAGAAGTATCCGATACATCCACCACCATATGGGCCTTTTTAGAGGCCATAACACTTAGATGAATGAGAAATATCCTCTAGGTCGGCCTTCGATAGGGAGACAAGTGGCTGCTGAGCTAGTCGTGGTGGAGGTGATGGTCCTTGGGTAGGGGAGGTGGAGGTAGAACAATTGGGGGAGGCATACCTAGAGCAAGAAAGATGTATGGGAGCGCCTTGTGAGAAATTCCTCTCTAATCCATCTCCTCTCTCAATAATAACTCCCCAGTAACTGTGGTTCACGCCCCCTAGAACATAAAACCTATCCCCATCAAACCCCAGGTCTCCCATGACCATAAAGTTATGGTATGATAACTTGAACTCATCCCAAGGGGTTGTGATTGGAAGGGACCACAAAAGTCTATTTGTACAAACCAGCACATTGTGGAACTTTGAAAAGAGGTCTTGTATATAGGCCACCATGGTATCGTGTACCAAAGATATGTGAGCCGCAACAAAAATCCTCGGTACCAGGTGAATAGCATACAAATCTAAAAGAACTCAGGGTGATCCATCTAAAATAGGGAAATACACGAGGAAAAAGGTAAGCTACATTCGCATTCATATTCCCCAGAAGAACATAATAGACCTATGTCATACTCCTAAAACCTCACAACCTAACTTTGGAACACCTATTGCCCACAATGATTACCACCATCCCGAAATGGACAAGGCTTTCGGGAACTACATAATTTCCTATATCATTATCTTATTCAACAAGCTGACCAAATTATGGATAAGAGAAAACACCACACTATTTAGTTTTTGTTACAAGGTAAAATTTAGCTAAGGGAATTCAACAACACATTATGAAACAATCTGACAAAAATTTACCCAAGTGACATGTCTTTTAAGAGTGCTAGCCTAAAAACCACTGTGAGCGCCTAGCCAGCTAACCTTTAGCAAAATATTAAGGCCCTCTTCTACTTTTTGCTACCTTTGTGCTTGTTAGGAGGAGGGCTATTCACTAATCCCTTACCTAAAATAGAAAACATAAAAAAATATTTTGAATAGTGAGTTAAAGTTCACAATGTATATTCTATGTTGTAAAAATCAACTTCATGTTCAAGTTAGTTTTGTGCCCACACTTCAAAAACTTTTAGTTCGAAAATAGGAGCAAGAGCAAAAATGCGAGTAAAACTGCTTTGTCGGTTATTACCTGTGTAATGCCCCAAATTAAACATGTTTCATTGCTTGTATTTTCCTTAATAAATCCCTTAATTATAATCTAGACAACCTAATGATAGGGGCATTACCGCCATCCAAAAGGACAAGGCTTGAAACATGAGTGTTATAAATAACATAGCTGAGCATAACCTCAAACATATACACTCACATCAAGTGTTAACCAATGAAGGGTTTATAAACCATAGTAAAATAAATCACTATATAGTCTACATCTTCATCCATAGAAGAATTCAATATACATCTTTAAGGTATGCATATACTGCATTACTTCTAATCCATCTGAATTTCCTTGCTTCACGTATTCTCTTCAGCTGATTTGTTAGCATGAGGGCAACTCTCTCAGCATTTGCCTAAAACAAAACATGAAAACATTTCGAACTGTCAGCCGAAGCTCAGTACATGCATTCCTGAATTGTTGAATGATCATTGAAACACTGGTTGGGCCCGCTTTGCAATTCTTTTTAAGTTACAACAGTGAATGAGATAAATATAAAACTGCATTGCTAGTTATTATCTGACAGTGAACCCCTTGATACTGTTACGATCTATGGATAGGTGTACACCTGCCAAGCCGATCGAGGACCTGGCCTGAAGCCGTGCGGGTAACTGAAGGGCGAATGCCCTGTAGATGATAACTGACGGGGTCACTAATTAACTGATAAATCACTGTATAAACTGATTCATTGATGTACTTACCCAAACATGATAACGTTGATAAATACACTCTGATTTCTAAAGATACAGGCAATGGACGTACCTGAAGTCTTTAAAATGATATTTCACTTGATAATACTTATGCACAATAGAGACGATAGACTAGGCCTCGATTCTGTTAAAGAAATGTAATTATAGGTAAACGTAGTTAGTAAACCATATTCACCGAGTAAATCATATTCACTTACATAAATGATTTATTTAAAAAGACTCCTACAGTTCCAATAATTCGATATAAGACAAGTTAAACCAAAATAATTTGAATAATAAATCTGTTAGGGTTATTGAACTTGAAATAATACAAATTGAAGCAAAATAGGCCAAATGAAAATGATTGAGGTAATAATGAAAAGATTTTAATTGATATAAATGAAGTATGGGTTTCGGATATTTCTAAAATAGATAATGGAAAGTGTGATGCATCTGAAATGGATAATAGAATGGTTAATGCCTCTAAAATGGGTGACAAATGGTTTAATGCTATGGGGAGTGTTGTGAGGATCATAAAAAGCTCAAATAACCTCAATTTGATTCATTCGATACTGATTTCTTCCTTCGTACACCACCATTTGATAGTCTACTTTAGAAAATCTATATCTTTCACTCCCAAGCTCCAATTGAGATATAAAACACCAATATGTAAAGATCATAATGTCCACTAAAACTTTCATTCAGGACACAAAGCATGATTCACATAGTAAGGTCCCTAAAATTAGGGTAGAACACAGACGTGCACAATTTCTGTTCAATCTGCGCAGTCGTAGAAAAACGACCATAACTTTCTCTACAGAACTCGGATTAAGTCGATACAAAATGCATTTGAAAGATAACTCCTTGATATATCCACACACCAAAAATCACAATTTTTCAATGGCCCAATCAATACCAGTTGTTCCGTAAAGTTACTGTTCCAGTTCAGTTCCCAGTTTCAATGTATTCTGCATAGGCTTGCGTAAATTGGTCATAACTTTGTCCACACAACTCCAAATGGCCTAATTCCAAAGCCTATTGAAAGCTAACGCATCAAGATATCATTGCACAAAAAATTATGAATTTTGGATATGCCAAACAGTACCAGTTTAATCCCGAAGTGGCCCCTGTTTCAGGTCTGTTGACAACTCACTAACCACATATTTGCAATCTTTTCTTCACATAACCACCCAATAAAATCACTGTTTAACTTATATACATCAGCATAAACATCTTGATATTCATTACCAATGCCAAAGAGCACAAAATCTCATTTAAAACAATCAAAATTCAACACTTGAACATGAAGCTTGCATGATTAAGATAAAACCCTAACCCTAGCTTCAACCCCAACATGATCCATCACCAAGATGATTCTTAATTCAATAAAAACAACAAGATCCATCATCAAAATAACCAAAACAAGAAGCAAAAACCAAAAATTCAAAGAACAAGATTGAAGTCACTTACTTTGAGCTTGAAATAAGTGGAGGTGGAGATGGTATTTGGTGATTTTGAGAGTGAAAGATGATAGCCGGTGGAGGGAGGTGGTTGGGAGTTGCAACCTTGCCGGAGGCTGGCCGGAAAGTGGCTGAAAAACACCACAAAAAGGGTTGGGGGGCTAGTGGTGGCTGCCATGGAGGTTGAGAGGAAGAGAGAGGTAAAGAGAGAGAAAGGAGAGCTTGATTACTTGGTTGCAAATTGATCTCAAGCACTTGGCTGAGAATTTATATTCAAAAGTAACCTTGGTTAGGCTTAAATCATGGTTAATTAGCTAGGTTAGTGATACAACTTGGTGGACTTCAACTTTGGGCCAAAATTGGTCTTGAATGAGCTCGGGTTGGGGAAAAAATGCCAAACCGGGTGCGATAATTAAATTTGTTTTTCCGAAACTCGAAATTAAATATGATGTCATGAAAAATAATTTAATCATTTAAATCATAATTATCGAGGCCTAATATCAATTTCTCCGAAAAATTATTTTCGGCAAATGAAACTCGAATTGCAAATTGGGGTCCGACATAAATTTTCCCAACTGTGATGATTCAATGAGAATGAGATAAATAAATGTGAAAAATGAATAACATGGCTTAATTAAATAAATAAATATGCTTTAGAGTCGGGCTATTACAACCTGAAGTGTAACCCATAGTGATGTTTGAAGCAATCATTCAAATAGTTGCACACCTCCCAGGCTGATCAGAAAGCCTGAGCTATAGCCGTGCGGATAAACCGAAGTACATAAGCTTCATGCTTGATAACTGACGGGGCCACTTGTTTAGGTGACAAAACATTATTTCAAAATAATTCATTACGTGAATATTGCATGTGTTTTGTATAATTTTGAGAAACATGTGAGTTTTCAAACAACACAGGCAATAAGCGTACCTAGTTTTTGAAATCTCTCTCTTTGTTTACTAAAACACCTGTTTATTGCTTGAAATGACAAAAGTGGCCTCGCTTTGTCTCCCAATGTATAATTTTCATAGTTTGTACGATTCCAAACAAATTTCATTAAGTTTTCGAGCTTGATAAGTAATTTAGCACTCCCTCGGCCCATCCTTTAATTATCAATGTACTAACCATTGCTTACTTAGGGCGATTTTTTCTCTCTTTGATTCTACTCTTTCTTTTAATATTGGTGTCACCCTTATCATTAATGTTATACTCGTATAGTGACATAATTCACATCATTTTCATTAATTTTGATGTTATTACCATTATTGTTTTTTTTATGGTTATGACTTATTTTGTTATCTTTATTATCGTTATCTTGTTTATTGCGTTATTACTGTTATTACCATTGTTTTTAGGGTTAATATGACTGTTATTATTATTATTATTATTATTATTATTATTATTATTATTATTATT
>JACYFF010003369.1:38117087-38139986 GCA_017589665.1 Selenicereus undatus
TATTATTATTATTATTATTATTATTATTATTATTATTATTATTATTACTACTACTACTACTACTACTTCTACTATTATTTGTGTCATTATTGTTACATTACTACTTTATTCTATTGTCATCATGGTTTTATTAGGAGTCATGATGTTGTTGATATTAGTACTTTTGGTGGCCCATCCATAATGAAGCTTAGCAAAATTTGCCTTACACCTTATTTTTTTTATTTTTTTTTTTTGATCCAAAGTGCATGCCCTCAAGTCCAAATGAAAACATTAACTTCTTTGATGTACAAAATGAACTCTGATTCTTAGTTAATCCTTGGATCGCATCACCCTCAACATGCTTAATGATAATCAAATTTTCATTTGTCTTTTGAGCCCTAAAATTCTTAATTCATTCACACCATAATCAATCATAATAAATCATAGTCAACCACTATAATCAACCCGCTAATTAATTTAAAGACTTAAGTAATTAATTTTCAAAGACTGTCTTCCCATAGAATCATTTCATTCTTTCTTTTCATCTTTAACCCGAAGAATCACTATCATCATTAGTCCAAAAAAGCCCCAATTTACCATTCAACCTTTTTAAGCTAACCACAATCTCATGCTAATCAAACGAATTTTCAAAACGCCAAAGTTAACAAATTTCCCTCATTCTTCTCCACCAACCTCAACTTGGCATCCATGTTCATGGCAATACATAAACATTACAACATACATGCACACTCTACTATTTTTCCATTCAATTATTGCTAAAATACAACAAAATTTCATAAAATTAATGAAGCTAAACATGCGTTCATCCTCAATCGTCAATCCCTAACCCACCATATCCATCCACTAGACCCCTAAAATCACATAACCCAACCTCATCACCAAAATCCAAGAAAACCATAAATTAACATTCATTTAATCTGCATAAATCATTTATTAACCAATTCAAACACCAAAATAATAAAAAGAATTTTTAGGGCAATTAGGGCTTTACCTTCCTCACTCAAATGAGTAAGTTGAAGAGAGGTGAGGAAGAGTTGATGCCGGTGGACTAACCAACGATGGTTATAGGTAATGTGGCGGTGACAACCAACGGCAAACAGATGGGGCCCTCTGCTCGAGATAGGGGAGGATGGAGAGGGGGGTGTGTACAATGGCTCAAGTAAATTTTTTTGGGCTTTGCTTTTGTTTATGTTTTTGTTAATAAAGAAAAATAATCCTCCTCCCCTATTTTCTAGATTTTTCCCAACATTACCTCCATTTGTTTTCTTTTATTTATTTATCTTATTAACAAGTAATCCTTGGGCTAACTTTGTGGACTAATTGATCTTTTTCCTTGGGCTATTATTGAAATTTTGATAACATATTTAGCAAAATTATAAACTTTGACTTGTCTTAGTTAATTTATCCCTTATATTCTATTTATATACTTCTTACATTGTTATTATGGTTTTACTGTTGTGTTTATATATTACATACTTACCCATTTCTACAATTAGGCTAATTTATTTAGCTATCTTTTAAGTATTTATTTATAATTTTGAATGAATTAATATGGGACGTAATGAAATTTTATCTTAAGGTCATTCTGTCGATTTAGCCTGCACATGTATATATACATAAAATGCTAAATTGAAATGTGTTGTCTAACTTAATTAGATTTAAACTAATATAACTCGTGGTGATTAGCATGGTTTAGGTTCAGGTCGTTAGACACTCGATAATGACTTCCACCTCTCACCCATAGGAATTAGTTTTTCCAACTCTTTCATAGCATACTTGTCAATGCATGCCATGACCTTAATCAAGATGTCATCATCTAAGAAGAAAAGAAACTCAAGACTTATGTTAAAAGAAGAAGCCTCAATCCCTTGTTTGTAGAACTGCTACATGTCACACATCCTTGCCAAATCAATTTTTGTTGCATTCTTCATTTTTGCGACCTCAACCTTTTTTCTCCGAAAAGAACTACATATGGCCTAATCCCTATAGACAAGGGTACACAGGTAACCCACCTTAGGCTCAACCATCTCCTTTGTCATCTTTTATTTCATTAAAAAAAATAATCAACAACTCATATAATTTGAACTCTCTCTGCACTGATTCCCCAGTCATATCATACTTGACATAATAACTATAAAAATCCAAGCAAACCCATGTATTCGTTATGAGGATGCTTAGGAAACCTTCGGGTCTGGACATGGATGTACATATCTAATTTTTCAAACCTACAAAAAAAAAGAGAAATGCCTCCCTAGTCCAATGGGTTTAAAAGAGATGCCATGCAAAAGTTAGGACAAAAATCAAAAGGTGGGAACTGCAAAAGAAAGAGTAGTCGGGTTAAAAACAGGAAGAAGAGGGGAGCCGAGCAAAAGGAGAGGTGAGAGAAGCCCGTAGGATGAAAACCCGAAAGGGCATTCTAGTAATAGTTGAGGCACAAATAAAAACAAAAAAGGGGGTTAAATACACTCTCTAGATTCTTCTGTTCTTATCATGTCATTTAAAAGAGGGACAATCAATTTTTTTTCTCCTCTGTAACTTTCATTTTTGTACATATTTAATGTAGGGGCAGTGGGGGCACCTTCCCCCTCTTCATGAATTTTATCTATTATTCATCTTCATATGCCCATCCAAGGGCACCTATTGTATATTCTTAGAGGGCACATCAAGCAACAAGGAGCAGAAAAGTCAAAGGTGACTAAAAAAAAGATCAAGCTAAGTTCTCACCATCGAAGAATCAAGTACACCAACATCTATAATCAAACATTATAAGGCAATCGAGAGCTGTTCAGAAGTAGTGCGATCAAACTTATGAAACGATGAAAGGAAAGTATTCCTCACCTTTTCATACCTTGCGACTAATTCTTTTATGGCCCAACCAGATTTGCCTTGTTCAAAACTGATATCCTACTCTTTCATCATCTTTTCTCAAACCTTTCAACTACCTATCTCTCACATCTTCGATGTCTAGAAATAATTTCCCTTCCATTGTTCTTAAGCCCCTTGGCGACCCACCTTTTTGTTCCTCTGAGGACTCTGCATAAGACACTCTTTAACATAGTGCTCATAGGCATCTATGTCTAGCACTCCCAAATGGACCATCTACTTCAAATGATTTAATAATCCTCTTCCGAAAAAGAAAAAGAATCCACTGAAAAAGACAAACTCTCCCCTATTCATTCATCTTTAGAATTAAATACATCCAATTCTTCTCATACACCATCCAATTCTTTGGTAAGTCATACATACATCAAACAATGATTTGTTTTCGTGATGGTTCCTAAGCTCCAAATCTAACATTTGCATGACTTGTTTTTTGTACGCAGTTCATATTCTTGACAATTGAAAGGGCAACTTTCCCTAAGAAATTATGGATAACGTTCTCCAAGTTTCTAATAAATGACACCTTTATTCTTTCGAGCTAGAAGTTTTTGTACATCTCAACTCTGACTAGACTTTTTGCCCTCGATCATGAATACTGTTTTTATATGGTGGCCACCACTAAGTCATGATACTTTTCATACACTAGTTGTAATGCCTGGGCCCCCCTCCTGGGCTATGACAGTTGCCAAGAGTTTCTTTAAAGATCGTCGACTGACCCTACAAATCACTGCAACCCTTTTTAGCGTGTTTTGTCACCGTTCACACGTTGCCTGAAAAACTTCTCAGGAGGCTACCCATCATAAGATTTCTCCACAGCAAGCATGCCTAACTGGGGAGTTCTTATGAGTGGGCTCTCCGAAAAGAAAGGTGCGCCTTTAGTGATATAATTAGTCATTTTGATCCTTTTAATCCACACTTGGGGCATTACAATCACCCTTACTCGAAGCGCACAACGTCCTCGTTGTGCCACATTAATTGACCGACTTACAAGTCCTCTTTGTTGGTTGTCCATCCCAGTATCATTGCCAGCTAGGTGACTACCCAGGGCTCTCTTATTCACCGGCACAACTCAGAAGAGTTGCTAGTCGACTCTGATACCATCTGTAATACCCCGACCCCCTTCCAGGTCAGGACAGTTACCAGGAACGACTTCAACGATTGTTGAATGGCCCTAGAAATCACCATTAGCCCTTTCGGCGTGCTTTATCCTCGCTCACACCCTACCTGAAAAACTTTTCAGGAGGTCACCCATCATAAGATTTCTCTACAACAAGCATGCTTAACTGTGGAGTTCTTATGGGTGGTCTCCGTAAAAAGAAAGGTATACCTTTGGTGATACAAGTAGTCACATCAAGTCCTTTAAGCCAATTACGGGGCATTACAATAACCCGCACTTGAAGCATGCAACATCCTCGTTATGCCTCATTAACCGATCGACTTACAAGTCTTCTTGATTGGCGGTCCATCCCAGTATCCTTATCCCTCTAGGTGACTGCGAAGGGCTCTCCTGTACACTGGTGCAGCTCATAGTCATAGGTCGGCTCTGATACCATATGTAGCGCCCTGAACCTCCAAGGTCACGAGCAGTTACCAAGAATGGCTTCAAGGATTGTCGATTAGCCTCACAAATCACTACAAACCTTTCCGGCGTACTTCGTCCTCGCTCAAACGTTGCCTTATAAACTTCTCAGGAGGTCATCAATCATAAGATTTTTCCATAGTGAGCACGCTTAATTGTGGAGTTCTTAAGAGTGGGAGTCCCCAAAAAGAAAGTGTACCTTTGGCGATATAAGTAGTCACTTCAATCCTTTTAAGCCACACCCGGGGTTATTACCTTTGGTGGCATAAGTAGTCACTTTAATCATTTTAAGCTATACCCAGGATACTACACTAGGATACCTCCATTTTGTATAATAAAGCTCATATGTATTGCATGGGAGGATTTTCTCATCCTAGGCTCCATGTTTGTTGTTTTGGAGAAAACCTTTAACACTAATCATACATCTATCTATGCCATCTTCTTACATTTTTGACACATTGTTGGGGATCATTTCTCTACATTTGTCACACATTTGTTGGGGGCTTCACCCTACACTAATTATGTACTAGCCTAGGAGCATTGGTTTACATCCCATCACACATTTGCTAGGGCCATCTCTATGTATTGATCATATGTTTGCTAGACCTATTTTCTACACATTTATTAGTCATTTGCAAGGGGCATCCCATTCATTCATCATACATTCAGTAGCTGCCATTTCCCCTGTATTTGTCCTACATTGTCAGGGGCATGTCCTTGTGTTCATCATATAATTATTACAGGCATCTCCTTTCATCCATCATAGATTTAATAAATGCATTTGCCCCTATATTCATCGCACCTGTGCTACTGATATCTCCTTTATACATCATCAAATTGCTAGGGGTATATTTGTTCTTCCGTCACATATTAACCTACAAGCATCTCCCTTCGTGCATAGCATTTTTTGTATAAGGGCATTGCCACTCGACCTCTCCAACCCATTGATATGACGTATTCACCTTGATTACCAAAATCCTGGCCACTAGACCCTTATCACTTGACCCCAGTCATATCCAGACGGAAGTCACCTTCCCCAGAGTAGTCAAAGCTTAAGGCACCTACTCTTGAGTTGTCACCATTTCTAAGCCTATTAACCCCGGGATGCTGGATATCAAGCCAATTGACCTAAGTCGCCTAACCCTAAGTTACGTAAACCTTGAGCTACTTGACCGTGAGTCGTCATTGAGTAACTAACCCCAAATCACTTGACCTAAGTCACCCCAAACTATGACCCTGAGATGCCAAAACCTTAAGTACCTAACTTTGAGTCATCAAAATCTTAACTACTTGATCCTAAGTCATCTCCAAACCAAAGCTCTATCACTCTAAATCATCTTAGGCCTAAGTTACTTGATCCTCTTTGAAAACCATTTGACCCTAAGTATTATAGACATTAAGTCATTTTGCATCTTGACTTATTTGACCCTGAGTTATTATCAATTCCAACTTACTTGACGCTAAGTCGCTGCCAACCATGAGTTATTTGGTCTTGGTCTAGTATTTGACCTTAAGTCTTGCAAATCCTAAAGCAGTTGACCCTTGATAGCTACCTAGACCTTAAATCACCTAACTTTGATTTGTCCCACTGATTATGAGCCGCTTGGTCATGACCTGTCCTAACCCTGAGTTATTAGGCCCTAAGTTGCTATGATCTAGAGCTATTTGTCCTTGAGTCGTCTAACCCTTAAATCGTTTGACACTGAGTCATCTTAATCATGAACTGTTTGACCTTAGGTCGCTCAAACACACATTGCTTGACCCCAAGTCGCTCGAACCCAAGTTTTTCAACCCTGACTCATCCCATCTTTCATTTATTTAATGCGGAGTTGCCAAAAACTTGAGTTGTTTGATCGTGAGTTCGTTAAGACTCTCAAGCCATTTGACCTTAAGTCATCCAATCCCTAACCGATTGACCTTGAGTTACTTAGGCCTCCAAGCGATTTGGCCTGAGCCATTACCAAAACAAAACCAACGATTATGAAAACTTTTCGAGTATTTCAGCTAAAAGCTGATGGATTTATCTTGATTCGTGAGTGTCTTAGCCATAATCCAATGCCTTTTGGAGATTTTTAAACAAAAAATTCTTGAGTATTCTAGCCAAAAGTCAATAATTGCTTACCTAATTTATGCGTGTTTTGACCAAGAACCGAAGATTTTTTCACCCAAATATGAGTTATTTGATCCTAAGTCGTTTAAACTCTCGTAAATTGTTTGACGACGAGTCGCTCAACTTAACTCTTAAGTTATCGACTTGAGTTTTACCGATCCTAACTTAATCAAGCTCAAGTTGCCCCAATTTCTATCTTTGAGTTGCTCATATTGTGATCCAAGTTATCAAAGTCACAAGGCATTAGATCTCAAGTCGCACTAGCATAAACTATTTGACCCTGAGTCATTCACTGTCCCGCCATCTATTTGATGCCTTTCCATCACTTTTCATTGCCAAAATGAACTATGTGAGTCAAAATTCACGTGCCTCTCTGGCTTTGGTCTTCGCTTTTATAAGCTTGATCAATGTGGAACAATCTATAGACATCGAATTTTGACTCACCTTTTATTAGAGTGCATTGTTAATATAATTTTTGCAACATTTAAAAATACCAAAAAAATTAATATAAATCTAGGCTCATAGCGAAGGTTCAAAAACACAAAAATTTACAAACTACAAAGGCCCACATAAAAGCCCAAAGTCCATCTTCCTAATAATTCAAGCCACCAAAAAAAATAAAAAGAACAGAAAAGGAGAAAAGACCAAAAAAAAAGACAAAAGGACAAAACCCAAAAAAAGGAAAAAGAAAAAATTAAACCTGATGGTTCACTAGTGAAACATCACTGCCCCTTTTAAAAGAAAAATATTCATTATTTCCCCATCCCAAGAGTCAAATAGTCATATACATCATATTTTAATTTAATTTAATTTTTATTCTCTATTCTTTTACTCTCTTGTTTCTTCGCTTTACTTAATCAAAATTTGTTTGCTTTTTTTGTTTTACATCTTTTGTCTTTCGCTCCTTAGCAAAGTTAGATCTCTGTTTTGTTTTGTTTTGTTCCTTGGTTGCCTCCTTAACCCTCCATTTTGTTGTCATTTATTTTTTGTTCAAGAATTTTCATTAGGGTTTTGATGAGTTTGAATATAAATAATCTTTTATTTACCCTAGAAAGGGGACTCTTGTCCTTCTTAAAAAATCTCTCTCTTTCCACTCTTCTATGATTCTTTTTAACAATTTCTTAGTTAGGTTTCGCTGGTTTTAATTGGTTTTTCTAATAGCTAGCTAATTCTAATTAAACTTATCCTAAGTCTTCAGACCCATTCTTACTAAATAAAATGTCAAGAATGACATAAACTTCTTTATTAAGTTTAGTTAGTCTAATTAGTTCTTCAAGAACTAGTTATTAACCTTTCCAAGTCTTTTATTTTGCTAGTTTACTCTTCATATATTTTGCTCTTCTTCTTCTTCTTCTTTTTGTACATTTTTTTTGCCCTCTTTTTGATTTTTTTCTCAATATACTTTCATCATGTAAAGTAGACTACATTTCAAGATCTTTCCAGGTTGATAATTTTATGTCCACCTAATCTTCATATTTTGTGAATATGAAATTTCAAATTTGGAGTTTCAAAACTGAAAATTTGTGCACTATTCATATCAGATCCTTCATTTTGAAAAATTCAAAAAAATATATATCAAAGTGTTCAAAATTTTTCAATAAAAGTTAGGAATACTCCCTAGTGTCTCTAATTTACTCAGATGAAGCGGTTTCACAAAATTCTTCAACAATTTCTGGTAAATGAAATAATTAGATTCCATCCAGAATACAAATTTAGTTTAAGCACTTGAGTTTTTTCTTTCCTAGAATCATACTCATTTGAGTTTTTATTCAAAAATTTGTTAATAAATACAGGCTTAATAATTCATATCAGATCCTCCTTCAAAAATATTATCTTTTGAAGTTGGCATTCTTAAGTTTTGATGAGGTACAGAATAGTCATATTTCAAAATCAAACCTACCAACCTACTAATATTCAAAACTAACCAAATTGTACACTTGAGCTCTTCATAGAGTCTTACAACTTCATGATTTTTTGTGGAATTTTTTGGATCCATTTTATCTAATTTCCACAAATTTCTTTTGAAACTATACTTAAATGATTTTTTTAAGCTAATTGAATCTCTTTAAATAAATGGGTGCTTAGGTCATTTCACAATTTTTGATACTCATATTTGACTGCATGTAGAAAATAATCATTCTTCATGGAGCCAATGGAGTGAGACTTGCATAGATAGTAGGGCATTTATTTATACTTCTTGTATCAATTGTATATAGGGAATATCTTGTACGTATTTCATTTATTGGTTTATTCATTATTTTGTAATAATCCGGTTCATGTAAAATCATTGACTCCAATGTTCAAATAATAAAAATTCAATCACCATCTTTCAGCAACTTAGTCCATTTGCACTTAGCTAAAAAATAAAATGACCCGTTTAGAACACATTAATTAGTATCTAATCAATCCCGATTTATGACACATAGACCTAGATAGGTTGCCTAGGCCATGATGATAACTCAACCATTTGAAACTCAATCTGAGCCCAAAAAGGTACTAGAGTATGGCCCATAAAAGTGATTCAATGAACGACGGTGATTATAACCCCCGCCCCTTTATGATCATTGTGACCTAAATCATGAGTCATAACTGGATTTGCCTAAATATTAAATAATGATTTCTAAACCCAAGCCTGCATGTACACATTTGTATATATTTGCATGTTTGTCTTAGAACCGATATATTCATTAGTGTAAGGTCATGGCTTTTCATCAAAAGGTCATAATAAGAAATTCGTTCATGTCTAATCTTTAAGATGATCCACATTCATCTCCATTCAAATAACCTTCAAAACTCTATCATTATCCACAGTGGACTATTTTTAGATCATGATGTGTTCGATAGCTAACAATATCCTCTTGTTTAGCAACAAGCCATCAGTGGGGACTATAGTTTTTGAGAATCACTAGCTACCAAACACCAACTCATTTACTCCACTAAAAATCCATCCCATCCTATACCCCTAAGCAATCACTTTCTTAGTCAAAATGGAAACATTAAGAGGTGTAATCTGTATACTTATGCCTAGACTTGGGTTGATCCACCCATGCTGTCACTTATCACCTCTAGTATAGAGTTGAGACCCTGAGTAACTCTCTCTATTCTCACCCGGATAAGTTTGACTCTAGACCTGCATCATCTTTAAAGTCTCTTACCATGACCACTAGGCATGAAAAGCGATCCCTAAACACTCCAGAGTGGAACTCATAGACTTATGATAAAGTCTCCATTAGAGCTACATAGGGTTTTGATATGAGAGTAGATTCAAGTCCTACAATGATTGTACATAGAGCAAGTCGGCTCTCATCCGAATGCAAACACACCATACACTAACCAATATGTTGGCTCTTAGTCTTTTATTTGGATGCTTGCATGTACGTTCCTATCTATACAATCATACATGTTTCTTTTATTTTTGTTATTTAGCAATTCACTTTGAACAAACATTTGACCAACATTCGAGGCATCTAAAAGGATTGGGGGCACATATTCTTTAATCCTTCTTTTCATATTATTGGGGGCACATATTTCCCATTTATAGATACCAGCGTAGACTGGCCACCGGGAAAATATAGGAAAAGATTCGGGTTTTTGATTACTTTCATCCCAATATAAGTTCCTGCCACTCCGGTCTCACAACCAATCCACTGATTTGGCAAATTGATTATAATTAATCGAATGATAGCTGGGCCTTGTTTCCATGACTCAAAGGGTGTGTTCTTTTCAACTTACAAATACATATTTATGGGTGTTTATTATTTAAACATACTGAATCGTGCATAAACATGCTGATTCATGCTGAAATATATTGAATCATGTTGAAACATGTTAAATGGTGTTGAATGAGTGCACATAATTGTGCGCTAATTGCAGTTAAGTATGAAAATATATTCATACAGTCATGTAACTGTTATATACACCCAAAAATGAGCACTTGTAACTAAAAAAAAGGCACTTGTACTTACATATTCATTCATGTTCTCGTAGAATATAATCATTTTCCAACAAGTTGTATTTTATATGCTATGTTTGTTGCAAATTAAATTTTAAATTATTTTTAAAATTATATGTGTGATATACAAATAATTTGGGAATATATTTTTAGTTTGTAGTTGCTATTTTAACACAATAATTTCATGTGTCTTTAGCAATGGATTGCAAAATTAATTCAATTTTTAAAATAACTATAATTAGAAATATCTAGAACACACATTTTGAGCAATTATTAAAAAAAATTAGATGTCGGCATTGCCGCTAGATGGTGTAATAAATGGTAGGGCTTGGGTTCTCCACAATAGAATAATTTTCATTCATTTGTGGATGTTAGAAGGAGAACGAGATAGGGTAATTTTTTTTTTGATAAATCAAGAGATAGGTAAGAATTAGATATATGAATATATTGGATATAAAAGTCGGTAATAAAATTATTAATTTATGATTAGCAATATTTTTTTAAAAAATTTTGTCTTTAAATTTTAATTACACTCTTAAATAAGTAAGCAATTTTTACATAATTTATGATGAAATCTATTTTTTTACATAATATAATAATTTATCAAATAATATGCATTTTATGAGTATACAAACAAACAAACTCCCAGTGTGGGTCCCGCTTTCACGGGATCTGGGGAGATCCAGCTGTAGGCAACCTTACCTCTACCGGTATTTCTACCCATAGAGAGGTTGATTCCATAAGACCCACAAAACAGTTTTGTGAAAAAAAGGTTTATAGAGAAAACGATTTCGAAACCATTAACTGAGTAAGAGAAAGAGGGAGAGAAAAAGGGCCGAATAGCAAAAAAAGAGGGAGCAGAGATATACCTCAACAAACCAGGGGCGCCTAGTGCCGTCACATCCCAGAAAAGCACAACCTGCAGACAAGCACACCAAAAATCCTACCGGCCCTTACACCGCCTAAGCTACTGCCCCTACTGCCGCCATGAATATAATAATTTTATGAGTATAATTCTATTAATATTTTTTATATTATAGTTAAAAGTGTGAAACACTTTATTTTGTTGGATAATGTAATTTATTTTTTTTCAATTTGAACAAAATTTTACAATGAGAATAATAATAGTAATATTTATATTATTAGTAAAATAAGTCCAATTATTGATAAAAAATAGATGGTATGAATTTAATCACAATTTAATCAATTAAGTACTTGTACAAGTGCTGAATCGTATTCAATTGTGTTGAATTGTATTGAATGATGTTGAATTGTGCTTAACCATGCTGAATTCTACTAAAATATATTGAATGCTAATAATAAATACTTACTATAAATTGAAAACAACATGCCCTCACGTGATTGGGCCAGTGGGTCTAGATGTAAACACCTTTTATTCAACAAATTGAACAATATAGTTTACGTTTTGATTGGCGAAGAAAAAACATACATTAATTATTTACAATAAATGGAAACAAAATCTTAATGTCATTGTCGAAGGTCATTAGAGCACTTGCATTGGTTGTATCAAGATAAAAAAAAAAGGAGACTCCTGGTCTAAAATATTATCTGCATTAATGATCTACACAGCTCGTTCGTGGTTCAGCTTCCTGCAATAATCCGCTCATAGTTTTTTTTTTTTTAGTCAGCATATTAATGAATAATATAAAGTAAAAGACTAAAATTAATTAAATGTGTTCAAATATAGGTCCATGAAAAATATTTTATTTAATAATTCAAACCAATAATTCATTTAATATAAACAGAGAAAACATTTAAATTATAAAATAATATAAAAAATATAAACTCTCATTTATAATAAAAAAATATAAATTATCAATGTAAGAGCTCCTAATGAAGTTATCAATTTTCCTTCCGATTCCTTTCGGCAGATTAAACGTAAATTTAAACAGTGGCAATGGTAACAAGGTAATAAGTAATAACGCCTGCCTCCATGTTAAAAGGCGACTTCCTTAATTCGAAACTCAAACTTCACCTGAGTTCACTTTACTCTTCCCCTCATAAAATTTCAAACTGGGATCCAAAGCTACACGACCGTTCCTCGTGGTACGTGCCCCCCCTCCCTCTCTCTCTCGCTCGCTTGCTGTGTCTCTCTCCCCTGCTCCGTGCTACTCTCTGTCTTCTCTTCTCTACGAAAGTAAAACCCTGAAGCTCCTCAAAATCCGTCGCTGCGACAGGGAATTGTTTGGTCCTTCTGAGTCCACCATTGTAGCCTTTTTGAGTTGAAAACACCTTGACCTCTCCACCCCACCGAGAGAGAGAAACAACAAACAAAGAAAAGACAGAAAATAACAGTCCCCGAACCCCAGCTACCCCCATCCATCATGGTGGCCGGGAAGGTGAAGATGGCAGTGGGGCTTCAAAAGTCCCCTTCAAACAACAACAAACCCAGCAAGTCGGAAAAACCCCCTCCGCCACCGTCGCAGTCGCCAAGCTCCGGTGGAAAGCAGCAGAAGAGCACCGTCTTCAACCGCTCATTCGGCGTGTACTTCCCGCGCGCTTCTGCCCAAGTCCAGCCCCAGCCTCGAACACCTGACGTCTCCAACCTCCTCCAGCTCGTCGAAGACCTCCGCGAGCGCGAGTCTCGCCTCAAGACGGAGCTCCTCGAGCACAAGCTACTCCGTCAATCTGCCGCCATTGTTCCTGTCCTCGAGTCTCAGATCGTCTCCAAAGACGCCGAAATCCAACGGCTATCAAAGAAGGTTCTAGAACTTGAGGTTGAGAACGGGAAGCTTGTTCATGAAAGGGAGCTGATTAAGGAGAGATTCGAGGTTGATACGAAGGAGAGAGAAGCCAAGATTGCCAAGTTGGAGGCGGAGATTGAGGAGCTTCGGCACTTGTCTTCGTCGCAGAGGTTTCAGAAGAATTTGAATTTTCGGAAGGTGGGGAAGCCGAGCAGTGACGGTTTGAAGGTGGGAGAATCTGGCTCGATGAGGAGAGAGGAAATTCCGATTGAGGTTGAAAGGCCGAGTCATTCACGAGGTAATTCCTCGGATTCGATTCCGGAAACTTCGGATTCGGGGTTTTCCGCTGTTGCTGTCAAATCTAAAGCTCCTAGGGTTCCCAAACCCCCTCCGAAACGTTGTTCGCCGGATTCATCTCCTTCTTCGCCCTCCCCTGATGGCCGGAAATCGATGGACAGTTTTTCTGCTCCGCCTCCACCTCCTCCTCCACCACCAACGGTCAAATCTGGGCATCCTCCTCCTCCTCCTCCTCCGCCGCGGCCGCAGAAGAAGTCATCTGCCCCAGCGCCTCCGCCTCCTCCTCCTCCGCCGAAGGGGATGAAGGCGGCGACGGCAAAGGTGAAGAGGGTTCCAGAGGTGGTTGAATTCTACCACTCTCTCATGCGGAGAGACTCCCGGCGAGACTCCGGCGCCGGCGCGGTGGAATTTACGGCGGCAAGCGCCCGGGATCTCGTCGGAGAAATTGAAAATCGGTCGGCATACCTGCTTGCAGTGAGTTCCCTCTCTTTCTCTCTCTGCTCGACTGAGTGATCCGTTAGGGTTTTTGAATTAATTACGGATTTGCCACTGCGGGTCAATTTTGATTTTCTGGATTTGATATTGACTTGACTTGACTTGACTTGGGCTTTCTCCTGTAATTGTCGTTCAGTTTCGCCCCTTTTCCGTTTGGATTTCTTGCTTCAAATTCAATTCGGCACCTGCCTCAGATTCGAATTGATTGTCTGAAAACACCTCCTACTGGGTTCGTTGACAATGAACTGGGCTATTTTTTACCTGTCTTCCCAGTTAGATTCACTGATGCTCTTGTTTGGATTGGGTTATTTTCTTATTTGATAACTTGGTCAAATCTCGGGTTGGGTTACGTTCAAGGGAGGTCTATTTACTTGTGGGTAATATTTTGTTTGATTTTGGATTGTCGATTAAACTTTTTATATGATTTAAAGCTGATATTCCCTATATGAATTTTAATTTTAATTTAGTAATTTAGGTGGAGTGACTATGAGATTTAGTCAAATTAATATCCACCTTTCTGAAGTATAGGTTATTTAGTCATTCTGATTTGACAATCAGGTATGGACTATTTCATCCAAATTTGCTAGCTGGAAGCAGTGTCAATTTATCATATGGTTTGATTCATTGCAAGCTGATGTTGCTAGTCGATATTCGATGGCAATATCTGTTCAAGATAATGTTGTGGTTACTAGCTCCTCAACAAATTCAAAAGCAAAAGGAAAGGTTCCCTAGCTTAAAAGCAGAACGAAAGGTTCCCTAGCTAGTAAAAGAATTTAAAGGAAATCCATAAACCATAACTAAAGTTAAAAACAACGGACTTATCTTGTCCTTTTGTTTTTCTGTATGTTAATAGATTAAAACAGATGTGGAGACGCAAGGGGATTTTATCCGATTTTTGATCAAGGAGATTGAGACAGCTGCATTCACAGACATTGAAGATGTAGTTTCCTTTGTCAAATGGCTAGATGATGAGCTTTCGTACTTGGTATGTTACAAATGACAAATGTTGGCAGATGCCCAATTCATCCCTGTTTTTGAACTATAATGTCCTTAGTTCTAGGCTTTACCTTACGGCTAAAGCTTCATTTGTTTCTTCAGGTTGATGAGAGGGCAGTTCTAAAGCACTTCGATTGGCCAGAGCAAAAGGCCGATGCCCTAAGGGAAGCAGCATTTGAGTATTCAGACCTGAAAAAGCTCGAGTCTGAGGCATCCTCCTTTAGGGATGATGCAAGGCAGGCTTGTGGCTCAGTCCTCAAGAAGATGCAAACCCTGCTTGAAAAGTACTACTAGGATCCTTCTCTGATTGATTCTGTCAAATAAATCGAACTTTTTATATATATATAATTTTGGCTAAGTGTGTTTCTGCATTCCAACTGAAACAGATTAGAGCATGGGGTTTACAATCTTTCACGTTTGAGGGAATCAGCCACCAATCGGTTCAAGTCTTTTCACATTCCTGTTGATTGGATGCTCGATGCCGGTTTTGTTAGCCAGGTGAATGGTCTCCTCCCTCCGACAATCCATATCCGTGATACATAATTTCCTCAATTTGTTTTCAATTTGTTTTAATTATCTTTTGTTTTTCATTTTGCGGTGGAAAATTTTCAGTACCGACCCAGAAATGCTTACACGATCAGCTAGCCCACAACCACATTCCCTTGTATCATAGGGAACGTAACGCAAGGGTTGAGCGCATAAATGGAGAAATAGTAGGTTCATCATAGGTAGAGATTCTTGTGGATTATTTTATTTGTAAGTATAGTACATGAGATACCTTTATACTAGTCTATATCATGCTAGATTTGTTTGGACGGGGTCCACTAAATATAATTATAAAGCTACTAGTTTCATACTTCGCATAAATAATGCAGCTAAGTGACAAGATCGGTAGATAAGTTGTAATTAACAATGCCAACGCCTTGCATGAATGCATGGGAAATCTGAGAAAAATGTCGATTTGCTCCTGCTGGACATGAGTGAAAAATAAGATCCTCATGTTGCTGGACATGAGGAAAAATAGGATCCTATGCTCTGTGTTTTGTTGACCTTTTCTGAATCCCAACGCCTTTTACGTAAAATAGAGTTGGGATTCTTTCTTCGTAGAGTGTAAAGAAATTGTGCTAGTGGCAGATAGTTGCTTAGTTTTCTAATGAGAAGCATAGGCTGAGAGCATCTGCAGTCCATGCATTCCATGCTTGGGCCCTGCGTTCCTCTCGTGTTTCTTGCGGCCTACCTTTCCATTGGATCAGGTTGCGTGTTGACGGTCCAGCATGCGGCCCATTTTTTCGTCTTATCTGTGGGTTAAACGCATTGTTCGCTGGCAGAATGTGAGACAACCTGGCTTGCAATGTGTTGTCTTGATATGATAATAAAACAAGAAGGAAAAAATAGGGTTGGGCTGGTTATGAAGGCATCGTTTGGACCGTCCTTGACTGTCATGGAGGTTGGTGATGAAGGCCCGGAAGGTTGGAGTGGCGGGTTTGTAACCACAGGTTGTTGTGGCGGTGGGGGGTTGAGGGGTGGCGCTGGGGAGGATCGTGGAAGCAATAGGGGAGGGGTATTTTTAAGATTGATGAGTATGGGAACCATTAGTGTGTGATGAGTTGTGAATGAGGACGAGATTTGAGAAGTAAATCCTTAGTATATTTAAAGTTGATTTTACTGTACCCATCTTTTTCAACTTAATTTTGCTAACCCGTTGTTAATTTTGGTGTTATTAATTTTGTCATGTTAATTATTTAATTTTTTAGAAATTAAAAATATAATTTTTACAACTTGTAGAAATAAATAGTAATACAAAATGTAGCATCAAAATTAATGAGATATAGATAGTAGCGGACTCCATAACAAATATTTTATTTAGTGTCCATAGGTTGTAGAGATGAAGAAATGCAAGTTCTAAAAGAACTTAAAATGATGTGGAGGGGTTGGAGTTTCAAAATTTGGAACTTGCATTGGAGATGCTTTGAGTGAAGCTAAAGTTACGCTAGTGAAGCACTTAGGCCTGTTCTTTACGTGGATATGTCTGTGGCCTCTACTCCTTCCTACTTTTTTCTATTTCTTTTGATTCTTTTCCATTCCTCCCTACTTCTTAAAGATAAATACCACTCCTTCTCATTCCCTCTTGCTCCGTTCCACTCTTCGATAATAATAATTTTGTCTTTCTTCGACTCCATTTCATTCCTTCGCACTCCATTCCACTCCTTCCTACTTCTATAAGAAAAATAGAATCTTTCCAATCAATTCCAACTCCATTTCATCTCTTTCCATCTCACACGTCCGATTTACCCACTAAAAGAATAGGATTCTAGTCTGGCTCAAATTGGCCATTGGGCCGAAGCACATTGGTCCAAATGATTTGTACTTTTCCTTGTAGCTGTTATGAAGGAAAAGGAATGCAAGTGCCTGAATAAGGCAGTTATGTGCGCTGAACTAGTTTGGAAAGCCTTGTTACGTCGAGTTGCTGGCAGAGCTGTAGTTTATTTGAATGGGGGATCTATTGTTTAAAATCCATTTTAAAAAGATAGAATTAAACCTCTTAAGTTCGAAGTTTATTTGAAGTCTACATTTGAATTTTAACTTGTTATATAGCCTCCCCTCAAAGTATGTGCTGGAAGCTAGAGCCGCTAATGTGCAGGTTATGATTGAAGTGGTCTACTAGCTTTCATCCAATTCTTTTTATGAGAAATCTCTTCAAAAATTGCAGATCAAGTTGGCATCTGTAAAGTTAGCTATGAAGTACATGAAAAGAGTATCAGCAGAGCTTGAAGCAGTGAATGATGCTCACGACGAAGAAGAACTTATCGTTCAAGGCGTTCGATTTGCATTTCGGGTACATCAGGTGTGTTTACCGGCCTTGCTGTAAAATTACGTTAAGTAGACCAGATTTGTATATTTTTTGAGACGTGAAAACTGAGCTATACCCTTTCATCGAGTTTGAACAACCTGGAATCAGATCCTGGAATACAGTGACTTCAGTTGACTTCACAAACCAAATTGAATCTAAAACCCACCCAACCGACCAGAATATTTAAATTGACATTGATTTACATTTTTTTGACAAGTTTATTGTCATGGCCATCAACAAAGGACTTTCAATGTGACTTGAACTTGAAATGATCTAACCAGGGGAAGCTGCACCTAAATTTTTGTTAAAACTGTTTATATTATTTTCATAATGAGCTTAGTGGATTAATTAACAATCCCTATATAACTGGAATATGAGATCTGCTGAGCGCATCAACCAGAACATGATCTAACCAAACCCTAATCTAACCAGACAAAAAACAACCTATTTGTTCTTTCTACTAAACCTGCTCATGTAGTAAGCTTATCATTGGTTTTTCAACCCTGCCGCCTTTCTAGTTTGCGGGAGGCTTTGATGTAGAAACAATGAGAGCATTCGAGGAGCTGAGAGACAAGGCAAGATCATGCCATAGTCATTGCCAGAACCAGCAGTATCACCAGCCTCAAAGGCCCATGTGTCGATCTATGCCCTGCTAGGAAAGATCTTCTGCAGCGAACTCAGCTTCAGAAGTAGGCTAGCCCCAGTTGTGAAGGATCATTCTTTTGCTGTTGTAAATTAGAAGCATAATGCTAAATGGCTGTGAAAGTAGGAGGACTTGGAGTGGCCACTTTGTATCATGTGTCCTGTAATTCTGTTAGCTGAGTTTATTCGTATTCATCCTAATCGCAATCGTGGTTTCTTATTGTTCATGAAATTACCCTAATTCCTAATCCCCAAATTCTGTCTAGTGTCCTCTCTCGTCTTGTTGAGTTCCTTTTAGTCTACAGTCTCACATCTTGTTGTGAGCACAGTAAAATGCACTGGGATTTGGACTATAGACATTTAGGTACATTGAAGTGAGGCGCTGTTTTTCAACTTGATTTTTTGCAGGTAAGTTTGGTTTAGTTCAGTTTGGTTTAATTTAGAAAAAATAAGCTCAATTTAATTAGCAAATTTTAGTTTACCAAGAAATAAGTATATTTTAGGTAACTTTCATTCGGCAAAGATAAGTTCAGCTCAATTGAGTTCAATAAAACTTAGTCGAAAAGTTGAAAATAACATGGTAGCTAAAATGAGGATGATTAGGTGAATGTGTGGTCATACAAGATTGTGCAAGATTATGAATAAAGCTATTTAGAGAGAAAGTCATAGAGGAGAAGATAAGGGAAGTAAGATTCCGATAGTTTTGTCATATCAAGAGAAGATATATGAATGCATCAGTGTGTAGGTGTGTGAGTGTTGATATATTAGGATGTAAGAGAGGCAGAGGTAGGTCAAAGAAGAATTGGAAAGAAATGATTAGACAAGATAGAAGACAATTGAGACTCACGAAGGATATGACCCAAAATAGGAGTTAGGAAGCATTGCTGTGGTTATCTTGTATATTAGGCTATGGTGTGGGTCTACTAGATTGTCAAATATTTTTGTTAGCTATATATTATATGTCGTTGTCATTGTACTATTATTGTTATTGTTTGTTGTTGTTGTTGTTGTCACTGCTGCTACTACAGTTGTGGATGTCATTGTTGTTGGTAGTCGTGGTAGTTTAATTATTTATTACAAGTGTTTGTTTAACGTATCTACTTTTTGATAATGTTTACTTTTTTCACAACAAATGTGTTTGATATGTGATTCCTAATGCTTTTTATTATAAAATGTTCTAAAAAGATTCTTCCCATCAAAATGTTTTTTGAAATTATTTCGTGGAACTATTGGAATCGATTTCTTTACTGGCACAAGTGCATGCAAAGATAAGGTTGTATACATCTAGATCTCACCAAACCCCTACGAAAGCATGATCCACGCTAAGAGGAGCTATTGTTGTTGTACCTCGACGTAATATTACGTGTAACGCCCCCAATTTCTAATATTTGATTATTCTAACATAACCACTTATTATTATAATTTAGCAACGGAAGACTTCTAATTTGATTGGAGGCATTACCGCCGTTCCATGATGGAACACGACTGCTTGATTTAGTGAACTTTATGGGGGCTCAAAAAGTAAGGCCCCCAACCCTAAAGTCAGAAGTTTTACTAATTTGTTCTTAAATCCTGGGGCAAAACGGACAGAGTTTCCCGTAAAACTTAACCATTTTCCCAGACTTACAGCCCTACAATTAATTCCCTGCATTGAAAAACAATAAAAACTAACTCAACGGCCACCCGCCGGAGTTCACAGCTCTACGGGCCACCCGCCCGGAGCACTATAACCAATGCAGTTTAATGATAACCAAATAAAAGGCGACAAATACAATACAGACCTAACAACTTAGATGGTGGCTTATATGGCCATACAGAGCGACTCTAAATGATATGCAACTAAGCACACAAGACCTCAATTTACAAACACACACAACAAAACACATTGCAGTTCACGTACGAGTCCATCATTTCACTTCTAGGCAGCAGTGACTCCCTTTCGGCTTCCTTCAGAAACCTGGAGGCACAATGATAGATGGGATGAGCGATAATCGCACAGTGGATAGCCCCCTCCCCTAAAAGATGCAATAATAACTTACAACCGTTGTTCGTAATTCCTTTTCTTTGAAGAATTCACCTATCGCATAGTGTATTCCAATCACAAAGCAAGAGAAATAGCATTTGCACCAAAAGCCATTCGTATGAACTCGTAAACTTAATAAAACAATATCATATGTTAATGTAAGTAGTGGACATGATCTGTGAATACCATTATCTCCTCTCCTCTTGTACTTGTATCATAAATTTGGATCTATAACATCATTTTCTAAACAAGATATAAACGATTAATCACCTTTTCAGGTTTTCAATTCAATTTTTCAATAATCTTCTTCAGTATCAAGTAGTAAGAGCAATAAAATGAATATATGGACCTCTGAACTTTACATGCTTGTTTATTCAATTGATCATGTTTCCCGTGACTCCACTGCATATCAACTGAGCTATGAAACATGTAACTTCCACATATGCCTACTGGCAACATGATGTAACATTGAACTTTGAATCCTCTCTTTACTGGCAGAGAAATGAAATACTGAGCTTTATTTCTGTCTTCTAGCAGAGAAATGAAATACTGAGCTTTGCATTCTCTGCCTACTGGCAGAGAAGTGAAATACTGAGCTTTGTTTCTGCCTTCTAGCAGAGAAGTGAAATACTGGTTTTTGCATCCTCTGCCTACTGGCAGAGAAATGAAATACTGATTTTTGAATCCTCTGCCAAATAATGAGCTTGAAACATATTAGTTGAAGTTACATGCAAGCTTCTAGGAAGATACTGGGTTGGTTAAGCTGTAGATGCAAATAACCCTTAAAAATGCTTTATTCCTCCACCTATTTACTAGTCACCTGACTCGCTCGGTTGCTCAATCCGATGGTTTTAGGTACTTCGTTACCAATGACTTATCGATACAAACAGGCAGCTGATAAACAATTAGACGCACTTAGCGATCATGTAATAAAGCATTTATGGACCTTGATTATAATATACAATTGACAAACGTCATGTAATCACCATACGATATCCATGTCCTTCACATAATCCATGGATACGATACGATGAACTATGCAATCGATAAACTATATAATGGATACGGTGTATACGATCGATAAACATATAGAAGCAATAGACTTAAAATGTCGATCGTAAGCTAATGTCTATGTAATGTCGATCGATAAACTAATGTCTATCGACTAGACATGAACTATTTTAGGTTGGTTACAACTTAGGCAATAGATGAAACATGTGACTATTTTCTACCTAACATGTTTCGAAATATAAGACCTAACATGTTTCGAAATATAAGCCGAAACTCAGACGTACATCCCTATGCAGTAAAACTTACTTGGTGGTCAAATGGTTGGGCGCCCGTATTTCAAAATATTTTGTTTTGTAAACCGGAGGGAGAGAATGTATAAGTAAAATTGATTTGTTGATTTTTATTATCTGAAAGTGAACCCCTTGGTCGATGTACATCTTGAGACGATCGTACTTCGGGTGCTCACACCCCCCAGGCCGATCGAGAAGCCTGAGTTGATTTCGCGCGCGCGTAGATTTCCGTGGTACATGACGCCGCACGCGGGTTTACTGGTCGGCATAAGCCTTGATAACTGAAGGGCATAAGCCCTGATGATAAATGAGCGGGGCCACTTGTTTATCTGACAAAACATTGAGAACTTGGTTCATTAAATGAATCTTGTTTTGATTTTTCATTGCTGAGAATACTGTGAGTTTGTGAATAACATAGAGTTTTTGAAGAACATAGGCAATGTACGTACCGAGGTGGCCTCACTTCTACTCCAATTAAGGTGGAACTATTTTCCACCTAAAATGTCTATCATATAATCCATGAAATCACCTTATGGATCATGGTTTCTATGTCTATTATATAATCCAGGAATTCACCCTATGGAGTCAAGATCTATTAGTAATCGCTAATGTAATCATGCATATAATCGATACTATAATCTTGTATAATCAGTGAGCGTTATAAAATCAATGAACTGCAAGTGAGCAGGCATATTCAATGAACGTTATATATACCAATATATATACGATGAGCGTTATATAAGCAATGAACTTTAAGTGAGCATACACAATTAACATCATATATATATAATGAGCGTTATATAAACGCTAAACTTATATGATCGACGAACACTATATATAATTCGATAAATATGCATAATCGATGAACGATATGTGTTTCATACGAGATGAGATCAATGATCAATTAATTGCAAGGATCAATAAAATGCAATTAATAAACGTTATATAATCAATGAGTAATAGAATGCCATGAATATGCGTTAGAAAATCAATAATCGATAAAATGCATAATTAATGAAGAACGTTATATATATATATATATATATATATATATATATATATATATAT
>JACYFF010003369.1:38148796-38182807 GCA_017589665.1 Selenicereus undatus
TACATATATATATATATCAACTTCTATTGACTTCTACCAATTTTTATCAACTTCAGTTGTTTACAAACGAAAAGAACAAGTCCTTAGTGGTCGATATCCCATGGAAACATCCAAATAAGTCAACTCATTATTGAGCCAATCCACTATTAGCCCAACCTTTTATAGATCTTATTTTTAAATAGGTTAATCTTCTTGGCTTAATGGGCATCTGACCCATTTCCCACCCCTATGTTCTATTATTCAAATGAGTAATAATGGCACTATCAAGGGCGAAACTAAAAATCATGTTAAAGGGGGCTGAATTTAATGTAGAACTCAATTTATGGTACAATTGACATCAATATATGCATTTTGTTAATAAATTGAAAAAAATAGACTAGACATGGTAAACATGTTGAGTACTATCTAACATAATATATAAAAATGAATATATCATTTGTTTTGAGAACATTTGTCCTTCTATGATTGGTTCTTTTTTAAAATTTTTCCTTTTTTATGTTTTTAATTAAATTTATGGGATTTATTAAATATATTAATACATTGTATATAGTATGTATTAATAAATACATAAACGCATAAAAATTATACATGCATCTCACATTATGCATGTATCTTGGATCACTCTATGTTGCTTTTTGAGTCAACTTAAATGCTTGTGTATAATTCTAATGTTGCTTAACTGAATTAACTTAAATCTATGCACATAATTATATCTTAAATTTGCGGAGAAGTTCATGCATGCATAGGAGATAATGTCCGTAGTATTTAAATACATGAAAGGAAGAGCCTAATATTTAGCTTGAAGATTAGGAATCATAGGGCTTGAGATGCACTTTTACTTAATATATAGTTGCCATGACTATATATTAGAAGGTGTTTGTTGAATAATTAATTTTAGATAGAGATATGGCAAAGGTAGAAGGAGGTTTTTGTTGCTTAGAGCAATCGTAGAGACCAACTACAATTTCAGTTCTTTGTAAATAGAAATTATTTTATAGAGATTTTGCTAGACCAAATACTTAGAAGGACTATCATCAATGGGCTTTCCTCTGATACGATATGATATTTGATAGGTGCTTTAAGGGTTCTGATTAGGGTGATTGATTTATAGTTGTAAGTGTTTATTGAACTTCAAAAGATGTATGGAGTAAAGTTGTACATTTACGATGTTCGCAGTGAGGGTAGAGCTTTGATTTCAGTTTATTTGCCTACCTTTTTTCATAATGTTAAATATGAAAAATTCAATCATAAAAGATAAATACATTTGTCTTAAGTTCTTGTATGTAAAGATTAATCACTAAACAACATTTATGCTTAACTTATTTTAGTTTATTTAACTTGTTTTTGTGTATTTACTATTCAACTATTTTTCAATTTGAACTAGTCTATAATTAATTCGTAAGGTTTTTCATATGGATTCTTTTTCCTATAACTTATGTTATAACATAAATTTTGCGATTACTATTTTATTATAAATTCTTTTATTTAGTGAGTCTCAATTAATACAAAATCATTCAAACAAGTTCATTATAATAAAAAAGTTGAATTTGAGAACTAGGAAAAATCTATATTTTTTTCTCCCTAGTTTCTCTGACTGTGTGGAATGGTTACACCCTCAATTTTGTAGGGTTCCGATCGGTTCCTTTCCTTCCTAGCGGTTTTTGGATGATTTTCTAACTAGTATAGGGTTTTCACGGGTGGCTTTGAGTCTTTGGAAAGAAAGAGGTAAACTCAAGCTAACTAAAGAGGAATAAGAAGTTTTAGATGTTGAAGATTCAACAAGCGTTCAGTTAGATATGCAAATTGTCCTCAACTTCATGGGTAAATTACTAACTAAGCATACCTTCAATGCCAATGCCCTCAATGATACCCTAAGGAATGTGTGGAAGCCTACTAATGGGTTGATTGTGAATGACTTGCATACTAATATTTTTTCCTTCCAATTCTTTACTGAAATTATAGGGATTTGGCACTTAATGAAGGGTCATGAGCTTTTGATGGAAGTATCCTATTGCTAAAGTAGATGCTTGGTTTTGAGCAACCTTTGAAGATGGCCTTCACCAAGGTCATGTTCTAGGTGAGAGTCTGTGATCTTCCTATGAAGAAGAAGACCCATGAATTTTCTAAATCCATGGCATCAAAATTAGGAGACTTTGTAGATGTTGATGAAGATGATGTTCTAGCCCCCCTAATATTTGAAATTTGGAGTTGACATTGACATAACCAAACCCTTGCCATGAGCCACAATGATGAACATGGGAGGAGTTTTGAAATGGATTAAGTTCAAGTCCATTAAGTTGCCAAATTTGTGTTGGGGTTATGGTAAGCTTGGCCATGTTTAGAATGAATGCCAGGGTTATTACAACAATGAGATGAAAGAATCAGAGCTTCAATATGGAGCATGGTTAAGGGGCTTACCAATTAAGAGTAGAAGAAAGGGTATGGAGGCTGAGTATAAGGAATAGAGGCGTCGCTTGTTAGAATTGAGAGAAGATGGCAGTGGGAGTGGCGACTACCTTACCTTTGAGAGTTCTCTTCACTTTAAACTTCTTGAGCAGTCTAGCTCTGATGGTCATTGGGGGCATGCAAACATGATGATTGATGAGATAGCTAGGGGAAATAAGATTCAACTGAGTTGCAATGAGAAGAAGCTGTTAGTTAAGAGTGTTCTTTCCACTAATGGACGAGAGTATGATGGTTTTTATGGGGACATTCGTGGTAATACGGGGGGTCTGGCTCTTTTCTTTGTCAAAGATACAAGTGTTTCCTTACTATCTCTTTCTTTAACAATATAGATGTCATTCTGCGTTAACACAACGATGCAGGTTCACAGGTCTCCATGGATGGCCTGAAACACAAAATAAATTAAAGACTAGTTGCTTATCGAGCTAAAGGAACCTTCCTCTGTACCTTGGATTTGATTACAATGAGATTTTCTTCAATTTTGAGAAACTTGGAGATCCGTTTAAACCACAAAATCTATCAAATAAACTTTAAGAGACTTTCAATGGATGTGAATTATTTGATGTTGGGTTTGTGGGTCGTCAATTCATTTGGTGGAATGGACGAAGTGATAGCCACTCAATTGAGGAGCTTCTCAATCGTTGTTGTGCTACAGAAGATTGGTTAGCTCTTTTCCCTTAAGTTGTTTTGGAGGACATGGATGAAGATTTATCTAATCACCTCTCTTTTCTTGTTAAATCTCATCCTAACTTGAAGGATGTTGGTGGTAAATGGTGGCATAAGCACTTTAAGGTTATGTTGGTAGATGATTAACGATGCGAATGAGTCACCCAATGTGCTAGGCAGGCTTCAGGGGCGAGAGATGCGGTTATCTATTGTATGTCAAAGCTTGACCGATGTATGATGAAGCTGCTTAGGTGGAATGTTGAAGGGTTCGGGCATGTCCAACGTGAGATCTACAAATGTAAGAAAATCTTAAAGTAGGTTAATGATATTGACGTTAGAAAGGAGATGTTCGAGGAGCTTCAACAATGGAAGCACAAAGGGGCAGGTTTACGGCGGCAATGTGCCCAGACAGATCTTCTACAATATGGAGACTATAACTCCAACTGGTTCCATAAATGGGCTAATTTGAGGCGTGCCATTAATACAATTTTAAAGCTTCGAGGGGCTGATGGGGATTGTGTACATTGAGATTGCTGATTTAGAGAGGGTCATGGTTGAGGTTTTTTTACTCATTTTTCACAACATCTAATCCTGCAAATATTCAATCTGTTCTTGGTGTTATTCCCTAGAAGGTCTAAACCAAAATGAACTCTATGCTTATGCTGCCCTACAATAAAAATGAGGTCATCAGAGCCTTCAACCAAATGCATCCCAAGAAAGCTCCTAGGCTCGATGGCATGAACCCTTTTTTCTTAGAAAAATATTAGTCTATTATGGGTGACGATGTTTGTAATGTTGTCTTTAAAATTTTCAATAGTCACTCGATCTCATATGTACTTAATCACGCATATGTTACTCTTATTCCTAAGAAACACAAGCCTATGGATATTAGTGACCACAGACTGATTAGCCTTTGCAACATTGTTTATAAACTTGTAATTAAGGCTATTACTAATAGGCTTACGACGATAATTTCTTAATGCTAGGGCACTTTTACTCCTAGTGGCCTTATTTTAGTTAATAGTTTGGTTGCCTTCAAAATATTCCATTCTACGCATTGTCATACTACTACTAACGGGGTTATGGTGTCAAGTTGGATTTGTTCAAAGCCTATGATAGGGTCGAATGGAGGTTTCTTCATCAAGTTATGATTAAGCTTCGCCTCAATTTTGATTGCGCTAATTTGGTTATACTAGGGCCTCTTTTTGTTTCATTATAAATGGTGAGCCTAGTGGTTATGCTAGGTCTACAGGGGATCTTTGCCAAGGGGGACCTTATTTCTCGTACTTTTTTTTATTCTGTGCTGAAGGACTCTTTTACTTATCATCGAATGTTGTGGATATCGATTCACATCAAGGTCATCATATTTGCCAAAGTGCTCCTGCTATTGCTCACCTTTTATTCGCAAAGGATACCATTGTTTTTTTCCAGAGTGGATGAGCACTAAGTTGATGTTATGAAGGGTATCCTTGAGTTGTATGAGGTGGCTTCTGGCCAAAAGATCAACTTTGATAAGACAAATGTGGCTTTTAGGAGGGATATTTCATAGCATTTGAAGGACGAAATTCTTATCAAATTGGATATTCGGGAGTTCTAGCTCATGCAAGGTATCTTGGGCTTGCAACTATTGTGGATTAATTGAGAAAGAAGGTTTTCCTTAGCATTAGGGATCAAATCCATAAAAGATTGTAGGGTTGAATGGGGAGGCATCTTTCATGGGCAGGTTGGGAAGTTTCTAGTTAGAGGTGTTGAACGGGAAATTTTGTCTTTTTACATAGGGGTGTTTCAATTGCCTAAGAGCTTTTTGTGATAGAATCCAATGGCTTATTAATAGATTTTGGTAGAAGCAATCCCCTGGTTCTCGTAAAGTGTGTCTTATAAGCTAATCTTGACTTTGTAGCAACAACCTTGAGGGCTGTTTGGGATTTCGAGATATTGAAGCATGCAATTGTGCGTTACTTGCAAGATACTTAAGGCATCTCATGTCTAATGAAGTCTTTTTGGCATTTCAGATTTTGAAGGTGAAGGATTTTCCATCTTGTTAAGTTCTTCAAGCTAAATTAGGACATTGACCAAGCTTCCAATGGCATGGCCTAAGGGGTGTCAAGTGGACATTAGAAGAAGGTACAAGGGGATAGTGGGTGGTGGTTTCTCTTTGAACATTTGGGAAGCTAAATAGATGTCTCAACCCTCATCATTCAAGGTAATCACCACCCTAAAACCTCAGTACTCTTTACTAAGTGTAGGAGACTATCATTGTCTAGGATAGGGGTTAATGCAATATGACTATGGCGAATGAGATTTTCTTTCCAATAGATGTTTAGATTATGTAAACGATCCCTCTTCGTGTTAATTGGCATAATGACTGGATCAAGCCACATCTAAACATGAGTATGCAAGTTAGATCTTTCAACATTTCTAGTTCAATTGGAAAATAAAAAATTCGGTATTGAATAGGACGAAATATTGTGGTGTTGATGGATTAGTGTTTGATGGGTAGTGATTATCAAATACCTAAGACAGAGTCCCTGCCGATGGCTTCTCGTGAAATAAAAGGATACAATCAGCTACTCGACCATATCTTATCTAAACACAATCCACTGGGGATAATGGTGTTTGAAGGCCATTTCAAGGGAAGCGAAGATACGATATAAACGAATTTCTAATTGTGACCTCCAATTTGATAAAGAGCCATGACTATACATTAAAGAATATGTCGACCCTAAGGACATGCATGTAAAACATAAAGAAACATGCGAGGTTGTGTCTATCAATTGTTATTCAATATTAAGTGTTTAGTCAAATCCCTTTATGACTTATGATTAAGGTCAAGATGATCATAAAGGGAAGGTATGATTTACATCATCCTTTAGATCACTTTATGTCATAGGTCAGGTTTTATCAAAACTGATTAGCAATTTTTAGACAGTTTATTTTATTTTTCTTAGTCAAATTGATTTTATTATAGATAGATTAAGTCATGCTTAAAATAAAATAATGAACTTTTATTATTTGAACATTGGAGTCAATGATTTTTACAAGGGCAGGTTCATTACAAGGTAATTGATAAAATTAAATATATACAAGACTTTCCCTATATGCAAAGATCTAAAAAGGAAAATAAATGAAATCTTCAAACCCCCATGGAAATGAGAAGTGTCCGACAAGATAGAACATGTGCTTCAATTATCCATATGAACATCTCAAGTATCCATTTATTTAAGAGGACTATTGACTCATAAACTAGTCATGGACTATTTTAAAAGAAATTTTCAGAACTTAGCTAAGATCAACCCAACAAATTCCAAAAAATAATTTACTAGTTGGATAACTCCACAATAAGTCTAAATGTTAAACTTCGTAAATTTTGGAGATTATTAAGCTAGTTTGAAAAAAATCTCTAAAAGTGTATTTCGCATATCTTATGAAGCTAAGTGAGTACCAACTTCACAAAGTCATAACCTTTTGAAGGAGACCCAAAGGAGGTGACTTTTGAGTCAAACTTTTCTTTTTATGCCTAATATGACGAGTAAAATTATTAGATAAAATCTCCCTTGTGTGTGATTCTGGTGGGGGATAAACTACTATGATGAATTGATTCGCTCTTTTTTGAACAGTATGGTATTATCATATTTACAAAAAATTATTGAAAATGAATTTTGCATTAATTCTTTAGTTGTGTAAATATATTCATTTAAGGATTATTTTGAATTTTCGGTTTAATTTTTAACAAACTTTAAAACATTTTAACGGATTTTTCATTATATAAGTTCTAATCTAGATATGGTAGAATTCACAGTTTGCAGTGTCAACTTTGATAATTCATATCTCCCTAATCTTAAAGATTCAGGAGACATAATTTTCCAAATTATAAAGATATGGAAGTGTAGATTATTATTTATGCAGAACAAGTTTTTAAAAAATATCTTTAAATTTGAAAAAAAGGGAATAACAATGAAACATCATAAATCTACGCACATTTGACACTTTTTAGAAAATAAATTTTGTAGATAGCCCAAGACTCGGATTTGGATGCTTGAGCACTTATTAGGAAGCTTTTTTCTCAGAGTAACTGATGATACAAAAATCAAACTCATTGGATTTCAAATGGACTCAACAAAAAATCATAGAACATTACTAAAAGTTTGTATGAGTTTCCGGTTTAAACCACTTGACTCCAAGTTATTATATTATGTTTGTAAGCTTAACTTAACCCATCTTTAAATATTATAGATAAAAATAGAGAAAATAGAGAGTAGAGGGGGAGAAAGAAAATAAAAAAAGAAAACAACTTATTTTTCAATTACTCTCAAATCTCACCATTCACACCCATAAAAAGGAAAACTAGTGTTCCACCCAAGTAGGGGGAATGTCACCAAGGCCCTAAAGGGACAACCATGTCAACTTGGGATCCAAAGACCATTGAAGACCGGCCTAACCCCAAGTACAAGGAAGAAACAAACTTGTTAGTAGCATATTAATGATAATCAAAGTAAAATAATAACAACATATTATGATGCCAAAATATGAAATAACGAACCTAAAAAATAGAGATTATGACTATAAAAAAATGAAAACAAGCATGAACAACAACATATGAAATAATGCTATCAAGAATAACGAAAATGAAGAATGAAAACTAAAAATAGAGATTACGTGCAATATAAGATAATAAAATGGAAATAAAAAAGGGGAAAAACCTTTAAAAAAAATAAAAAATACATGAACAATAGCAAAATATGAGATGATGCTCATAAAAGATGGAAAGTAAGAAGTATGAACTAAAAGAAGAGAAATAAATGAGTTAAGTACAAAATTAGCATAATAATACTTAGACTTACCCTCGTATATTTTGAGATCTAGAAATTGTTCTGACTATTTTGAAAAGTAAGATTTAAAGAAAACATGAGCTTAGTAAAGACATTTACCCTTCAAAGTGTAAAGACTTAAAAAAAAAATGAGGGATTAAATTAAATTTAATTAACTCTAAGAGAGAGAAGTAATTAAACTTAATTAATCTAATCATTTTTTGGAACCAAAGAGAGTTTGCAAGAGAGAAAATTTGAAAACTAAGATTTTTTTTTCCTCCAAAGAAGGTTCCTATTCTAGGAGAGGACATATGATATTTATAGGCAATATGCAAAAAGACTCCCTAAAACCCTTATAGTTTATTTATTAAAAAATAAAATAAATATATGAAAAACATCCAAGCTAATTCTTTCAATTTAAAATATATTAAGGGTTTGAGAGGACGAAAACAAAAGGAATTAAATATTTTACTAAATAAAAGAACAAGAGATACAATGAGAGAAAGAGAATAAAAAAATAAAATAAAGAAAGAGTAATAAATTTTGGTCCTTATCTTTGGCTTTATGGATGATGCATGTATGGTCCTGGCCAATGTTAAGAAAATCGACCTAGTGATTAAACCGGCTGGAACATTTGAACCGAGGTTAGACCAGTTGACCCTATTGACCGTAAAATCGGGTTCGATAGGCATGACCCAGTGGAATCAGATATTTTTATACATATATGCTGTATTTATTTTTTTCTATTTTGGAAAAATGGCCATATGCAACACGCTAAACTACTAAAGGTCTTAAAATAGTGCTTAAGTATGACATAAACATCAACTTGAGTCTTTAAGTCTCAAAATTTCTGCACATTCAAAACATAATAATGAAGAAAACATAAAATCAATGTCTACAAGTAGCAAAACTAACAAAGATAACTTCAACACAAAGGCAAGTAAATTTTTCACAAAACAATCACAAATAACAAAGAAAACAAACGATCAATGTCCAATTACAAGCAACACAACTAGTCATCTCCAGAATCAAATCATACAATAGCCAATTGGATACGCTCCTCTACCATCACCAATTGAATACAAATCGAAGCCTTCGGGATTCATCATCAAATCATCTTCATCATCATTTATCACAACGTTCACAATCTTGAGCATTGTCGTCATCATCAACATCCAATTGCAAGATTCAAAAGTACTTAAGTTAGCAATGTGTAAAATTTATAAAGTAATTAGTGTTTATATAAAGTATGTATTACATACTAACTCCAGATCCATTAGGATGTTGATTGGCTTGTTTATTGTGAAGCCTTTCTTCCAATTCATCATAATCTAACTCACTTTAGGGCTCATCCTCAGCCACCTAAAAATCAATTCTTTCTATTAAATCAATATCAATTGGATCATATAGCCTTTTATTGTTATAAGGCCTATAATCATATAGATGGGCATATTTAAACATTATATACAAAAATCATAATAACCATCCTAAGAAAAAAAGGTCAACTTACCTTTTCTTCAATCGAAGTCTGTAATGCACGTAGACAAGATCATTCATCTTCTCATGCTCCAACCTATTTCTCTTCTTTCTTTGGATGAACTCGAAAACACTCTAATTCCTCTCACATCCTAAAGATGATGCGGTTTGGCTACGAACTCTTATAGCTAATTTTCATAGATTTTAACAATCATGCCTAAATATTTGCCGCCACTCATGTACATGAAAATCATAAAATAAACCAAAATTAGTACATAAAATTGTGGATGTTCAAAATTAGATTATCTCAAATGTATTAAAGAAAAAATATAAATGATTTATTTAGTAGCATACCTAGGTGAGTAGTCTTGAAGCTAGTCAAAGTTAATTGTCTTCCAAATCCCTTCTCGCAATCACGGAAGATCCTAGTCTCTTCAACGACCTTAGAACTACTACCCCCACTAAGCTTAGAGTCAATAACATTGAGCAAACCAACCATAAACTCTGGCTTCTAGGGAAAACCACTTTGATCACACTGAAATGCAAGATTCAACCACTAGGCAGCAACATGTATGCTTTTGTGCAATTGATTATCCCATTTGTCCCTCGCAATTTGAGTGCAAGGCTTATACAACTTCTTCTTGTTCTTCAATATTTCCTTAATTGTCTTTTTTCTATATGCATCCCCTCATAAGCATAGCCTAAAACCAGCTTCTCATCAAAATCAACAACACAAAGCAATCTCATAAGAGGACTAACAATTTTCCCAAAAACTAAGTACTGTGATTTTTTGCAAGCGCATGGTTTATCACTATAGTACTTAAGAGTGTCGATCCACGAAGATGGGGTCTGAAATTGGACCGATAATCAACTACTACATAACATATACTAAACTAGGTTAAATAATGATAAATAAATAAAGTATTTTAAACAACTCAACTAATTATATGCTTCTAAATCAAATAACAATGATATTGAAACTAAACTTGCCTAATTTATACAATGTTAAACCCACTATCATTATCAACAAGACAATAAAAAGTTTCCTTAATTACTTTGTCCATCACTTAAAGTTTAACAAGCAGGTCAAATAAGAGATACGAACAGAAGACTAGATTATATCAATATAAAGCAAGAATTTGGCAACTGAAATCTCACGAAAGCCACACAAATTTTATCTCTAAAATCAACAAAATTAACAAGAGGACGAGAAGGAGAAGTAACCGAATCCTATGGCATGTAAAATCACAGCAAGAATCAGACATCCATATGAAATGCCAACGTACTTTATTGAATGATCTAAACTTTTCCTAGAACAAGAATTGAAACTAGTAACAAAGAAGGTAGGATAGAGCGAAAAATTCAAATTAAAGCCCAACAAATCTAACTTTTGTAAGAGATTTTCAAAGTGAAGGACATAACCGCAAGTGTATAGCTAATCATGCACTTATGAATCATCTCCCCAGGGACATTGGATGGAATTAGGTCACGAACTAAAGCTAAACTAGCATAATAGCCTAAACTAACAAGAGTAAAACAAATAATGACTAGATAATCAAAATAACCTACAAGTAATCTATCACATGACCATAATATCTAAGATTATCAACTAAATAACACTCACTAAAACAAACTAATAAATAATAAAATCCATTAAACTTGCATAACTTAAATAAAACCATAAAAAAACCTAAAATGAAACCATAATAAAACCATAATGTTTTAGTAAACAAACTAAATTAAATCAACCACAAAATGAAAAGAAACAGGGGAACAAGGAAATAAATTCCCGAGTTAGCAATCCAGCAAATCAAGAATGGGGAAATTGGAATGAAGAATAGGAGAGGAAGATGGAGGGGAAAGAAGAAAGAGATGGAGAAAAACAACAGGGTAAGAGATTCATGTAGCTCAACCGAGATTCATTTAAGACCTAGAAACGCACCAACCACAAAAAGTAGTGAAAGAAGAAGAACAAGGGCGTTATTACCCATTAACTCATCCCACATTCTTCGACCCTATCAATAGAGGTCATAATAAGCACCCACAATTCAACCTAGAATTTGAAAGCATACAGATTGAAAATCACATAGATAAACAACAATAAAAGAGAAGATAGATTGAAGAAGAAGGGAACAGAGGAATCGTTGCTCTGTGAGCTTAGCCCAGCTCAGCTTCAACCTCTATTAATGGATGATTTCAAGCTTTGCAAATGAAGCGAAATATGGACATAAGGGGAAGCAGATCAACATCAAACACATTCAAAGTTCAATCCTAACTTGATTAATCTCAAAGCGAAATTACCAAATAGAACTTCAAATTAACTAAATCAAAATCAATTGAGCAATTTATCTGCTAACATAGATCTGAAATCAAGAAAAATAGAGTAGGAAGAAGAAGAATAAGGAAGTGGAAGTCAACGAAATTGTACTAACTATAAACGAATTCAAACCTATAAATCACAAATTTTGACTCAAAGCTAGTGAATTCAAACCAAAAATTCGAAGGATTCAAGCTAAATTACATGTAATTCCAAAACTAAAAAATCAAATCTAAAACTCAGAAATAAAATAGGGAAATTAACATTCAAGCTAAACCCTAAATGAACCCTAAAAGTCATCTAAAATTGAAATTAAATCTACCCTAAAAACCTAGCTAGCGCATTCGCCACTACCCTTGCTTCAATTTATACTGCTCCTATCTTCACCATGGACATTGATTTGCAGATGTCATGGATGGTGGAGATGAATGCAATTAGGTGTTTGATTGTGTTGGAGCGATTAACATGGAGAAGGGATCAGGTGATGAAGGCGCACAAATTTTTGGTGTGGATGAGGGGTGATTGAGATGGAGTTGTGTTGACCCTATCCTTATGTAATGTAAGGTTTTGATGATAACAAACACACATGTAATATATACTTGAGTGTGTTAATTGAACAGGTTCCAAATATTGAATACTTTGAAATTGCTTGGCTAACAATGCTCAAGAATAGGAACTCAAGATCAGTTGGCTGGCAAGACTTTCCAGAACTTCAGAACAACCTTAAGAACAACTCTTAGGAGTGTTTGGAGCAGCAAGTTAAGTTTCTACAAGATGTCTGGTTGAGTCAACAAGAGTCTTTGTTTTGCTATGGTTTTTATTTTATTAGATTCTTGTTAATATGCCAATTAGAAAGTCTTGATTTAACATTCACTTTGAAATGGTTTTTTCTCTTTGAAAATGATTTCAGAACACTGTTTCAGAACAGTCCTGGAAACAGGGCGGCTAGGGTGTTTCCAGACTAAAACTGCGAAAAATGGTTTTACCCGATTCTTTCTCTGATTTTGGGCAGCATCTCTGAGACTTGCAAACAAGATTTTTTGTGGAGTATTTTAACCCCAAACGGTTATCTTTAACTAAGGGGATTTGCAAGATCTTTTTGAAATAAAAAGAATCTCTAATTTTTGGCGAGTGGATAAGTTTGTTGAGAAAATCATGGGCTAGTGGTTGAGTCCTTGTGGCTGAGAACTACCGCCTTACTCAAGCAATTAAGGAATTTTCTTTTTTCGTTACTCCACCGCTTGCGGCTAAAGGACTCTATTTCCTTTAGGGATTTTGTTTTCCAAATCTATGAGAAGATAAATCTTCTTACCTTTCAAAATTCTCTATAAAAGGTGGCTTTCTACAACTCATTCAATATCGGTTTTCACAGCAACTTTCAAGAGTTTTATGAGATAAATTTTCAGAGAGAAAACCGACCAAAGTGTGTGAAAAAATTGAGTTTTCAAAATTTGCATACTAGGAGCTTAATTGTAGCTTACACTAGCTTATGGGAAGCATTCAAAAGTAAGGTGATCATCTTGTGCTCTCTCGTTTAAAAGTGAGTTGAGTGTGTCCAAGTCAAGGGGACTATTGGACGTGGGGTAACTAGTCTTGGGGAAGACAGTTACATGTGTGTTACAAGTTGTAACGGTGAAGGTTACTTTGTAACGTGTTTAGCCCGCATAGTGAAATTGTGTGAAAATCCTACAGGGGTAGGTCGTGGTTTTTCGCCTTAGTTAGGCTAGAGGTGTTTCCACGTAAAAATCCTGTGTTCACCTTTTTCTTCTACTTATTTTCGCTGCATTTCAGTTTCTGGGCGTGTTACAAACAGCCTGTCCAAACAGGGCCTAAGCCTGTTCCCAGAAAATTGCGAAAATTTGGCAACACAATTCACCCCCCTCTTGTGTTTGTGTACTCTCAAAACTAACAAGTGGTATCAGAGCAGGTTCTCATTAGAAAGATTAATATCTTGAGGGATCCTAAACATGAGTACACCCAATGGCATACTTGAGGGGCAATCCATAACTCGACCACCATACTTTAATGGCCAACATTATAGTTGGTGGAAAAACAGGATGGAAAACTACATCCAAGCCGAGGACTATGAGTTGTGGATGGTCATCAAGGATGGACCACTCATCCCTAAGAAAACTACTGAAGATGGAAAGTCAATCCCCAAGGAGCCTAAAGAATTCAATGCTGAAGATTACAAAATGATGGAGAAGAATGCCAAGGCCAAGAAACTTCTATATTTTGGCCTAGGTCCTGATGAATATACTCGCATATCTGAATGTGAGTCTGCCAAGGAAATCTGGGATGCTTTACAAGTAGCTCACAAAGGGACCAATCAGGTAAAGCAATCCCGGATTGAATTGCTTATGAGAAAATATGAGCTGTTTGAGATGGGTGATCGTGAAAGTATGATGTACATGTACACTCGCTTCACTCACATAACGAATGAGTTGAAATCCCTGGGAAAATCCTTCACCACCGAAGAATTGGTGAGGAAGATCCTAAGAATTTTACCTCATTCTTAGGAAGCGAAAGTAACAGCCATCCAAGAAGCTAAGGACATGAACAAGATCACCCTAGATGAGCTGATTGGCAATCTCCAAACGTATGAACTTAGAAGAAATTCTCAGCAGAAAGATGAGACAAAGAAAGATCGAGGTCTTGCACTAAAGGCCTTAGAAGATGATTCTGATTCTGATGAGGAGGAGATTGCCATGTTAACTCAAAAATTTAAGAAGTTCTTCAAGAAAGTTAAAGAAAACAGCAAACGGAAGGACTTCGGCAAGGCCAGAAACACCTCTCGGGAACAGTTCTCTGGATGCTTCAAGTGTGGCAAGTTAGACCATATTGTGAGAAACTGCCCACTGCTTAAGGAAGAATAAGAACCCGAACACCCTAGAAAACAGGGCAGGAAACAGGGTGTAAGCAGCTCAGCGAAACGATTCTCAAAAGCTATGCTAGCAGCCTGGGGTGATTCAAGCGAGGATGAGGAAGGGTCTGAAGCCGAGGAAGCTGATATAGCACTCATGGCAAGAAGTGACACTGATTTAGATGATGAATCAACAAATAGTCTAACTCAACTCAAGAACAAGGTATGTGGTCTCAATAAATCAACCCTTGAAGAATTGGTGTACACTATAATGGATATATGTGCTGAGTTAAAAAGGGATGTTCGAGACCTAGAACTTGAAAATGAAACTCTCAAAATGGAAAAGCTTGAAGTTGACAAAGAGACACTTGCCTTACATGAAAACATTAATGTGCTTAAAGAGACCCTACTCATGAAAGAAGAGACTTGTTCCATTAATCTGACTGAGCTGGAAAGGGAATCCCTTGACTTAAAAGGAAAGGTCGAATCTTTGTTGGGAGAAAACAAAAACTTGCTTGAGAAAATAAAACAAATGGAATCAGACCTTGCTACAAACAAGCTCTGGAACAGGTCCTCAAGAGCGCTTGAATGGTTAAACACACATCACAGTCGAAACAGAAGAGGACTAGGTTTTGTGCCTAAGCGGATGACCTACCCAGTGAATAGAAAATACGTAGGATTGTCTGAGAATATTGTATGTTATCACTGTGGTAAAACGGGTCATTACCGTTACACTTGTCCTTCGAGAAAGTATGCCATTGAAAGAAACACAGTTTATATAAGACAAATATGGGTTAGGAAAGATGAAATGTATACGTCTAAAGGAATGGGACCCAAGTGGATCTGGGTTCCCAAAACTAACCTTTGATTTGTTTTGCAGGCTGAAGTGAGAGAAAAAAACCCAGCAAACAGCTCGGGGAACAACCTAGGGAACAAGCAGCTGTGGTATGTTGATAGTGGGTGTTCGAGGCATATGACTGGTGAAAAATCCAATTTTCTCTCACTTACAGCTTCAGAAGGAGGGAGTGTGGCATTTGGAAACGGCAAATCCGGGACAATTGTCGGTATAGGTAAGATAGGTGAGTCACTCTCCTATTCAATTGAAAATGTTTATTTTGTGGATGGATTAAAACACAACTTACTAAGTGTGTCCCAACTGTGTGACAAAGACAACCTAGTAGTGTTCTCTCCAACACGTTGCTTGGTTGTTAATATGAACACAGGAGATGTTGTGTTGAGGGGGAAGCGACACAAAAATGTTTATAAAGTGTGTATTTCTACTCTTCCCCAAAATAATTTGACTTGTTTGAGTGCCTTAAATAATGATGTTATGCTTTGGCATAAAAGACTAGGTCATGCAAGCCACTCGCTTTTGAATAAACTTGTAACCAAAGACTTAGTGGTTGGCTTACCTTCCATCAAATTCAATGATGACAAGGTATGTGATGCATGTGCCAAAGGCAAACAAGTCAGAAATTCTTTTAATTCTAAAAATTGTGTTAGCACTACCCGACCTCTCGAATTATTGCATGTTGATTTGTGTGGCCCCATGAGGATCACAAGTAGAGGTGGGAAGAGATATGTGCTTGTTGTAGTGGATGACTACTCTCGTTTCACTTGGACCTTGTTTTTGGCTTCTAAAGATGAAACATTTGAAAAATTTCTTGCATTTCTTAAAAAGATTGAAAAGAGAGTAGGACATTCATTGGTTTGCCTAAGGTCTGATCATGGTACAGAATTTGAAATTTCGAGCTTTATTGGCTATTGTAATGAGCATGGTGTTGATCATAACTTTTCAGCCCCAAGAACACCCCAGCAGAACGGGGTGGTAGAGCGTAAAAACCGTACTCTAGAAGACATGACTAGAATAATGCTTATTGCTAGTGGTCTTTCTAGAAACTTTTGGGCAGAAGCTTTGAACACATCATGTTACATTATAAATAGATGCATGATTAGACCTATTCTTAACAAAACGCCTTATGAACTTCTCAAGGGAAGAAAACCCAATATTATGCATTTGAGAGTATTTGGCTGTAAATGTTTTGTGCATAATAATGGGAAGGATGCTTTAGGAAAGTTTGATCCAAGAAGTGATGAGGCAATATTTCTTAGTTACTCCTCACACAGTAAAGCATACAAAGTGTTCAATAAGCGAACCTTGTGTGTTGAGGAAAGTGTGCATGTGCTATTTGATGAAACTAACTCTCTAATTGAGAATGATGCACAGGAAGAGGGTTACAAACTGGGCCTTGTTAGAAAAGATTTGTTGCTCACACATGAGAAAGGTAAGAGTCCTGAGGATGGATCAGGGCCTGGAGCTGTTTCCTTGGAAGGTGGGCAAGGTCTGAACCAGACAGAGGGAAGCTCTGCTGAACCAGGTTTGGATCAAAACCAGCCTAATTCTTCCCGAACAGGCCAGGAAACAGGCTCCAGAACAGGCTCGGGAACAGTTCCTGAACCTGTTTCGCCGAGTATTCCAGCAAGAGTAGAAAGCGTGTCTGTGGATCCACCTACTCCACGACCATGGAAGCACCAAAGTTCGCACCCTCTTGATCAAATTCTGTCTGACATTAATACAGGAGTGCAAACTAGATCCAAGCTTAAAAATTTCTGTGCTTTTTATGCTTTTCTCTCTAATATTGAGCCAAAAAATGTTAATGAAGCTCTTGCAGATTCAGATTGGGTCACGGCAATGCAAGAGGAGCTTCATCAGTTTGAAAGGAACAAGGTGTGGCACCTTGTACCACGGCCAGAGGATAGATCAATCATTGGCACCCAGTGGGTGTTCCGGAACAAGCTTGATGAGTTCGGGACAGTCACTAGGAACAAGGCCCGGCTGGTGATTCAAGGCTACAACCAAGAAGAGGGCATTGATTGTGAGGAAACCTTTGCACCCGTTGCAAGGATTGAGGCTATCCGCATTTTGGTAGCCTTTGCAGCTCACATGGAAATAAATTTATATCAGATGGATGTCAAAAGTGCATTCCTCAACGGATACCTTAAAGAAGAGGTGTATGTGATGCAACCCTCTGGTTTTGAAAATAAAGAATTTCCTAACCATGTTTTTAAACTTGACAAAGCGCTTTATGGTTTAAAACAAGCTCCTAGAGCTTGGTATGAACGCTTGTCAAACTTTTTATTGGAAAATAGTTTTAGAAGAGGCAAGGTTGATAATACCTTGTTTCTAAAATCTAAGGGGGAACATTTGTTGATTGTTCAAGTATATGTCGATGACATTATATTTGGTGCAACACATAATGATTTATGTGAAGAGTTTTCAAAAATGATGAGGAGTGAGTTTGAAATGAGCATGATGGGTGAGCTTAAGTTTTTCTTAGGCTTGCAAATCAAACAAACTTCAAACGGCACCATGATACATCAACAAAAATATGTCAAGGAATTACTTAAGCGATTTGGAATGGAATCGGCCAAGCCCATTAATACTCCCATTTCTCCTTCAACCAGGTTGGAAATGGATGATGGGAGTCCCTCAGTAGAGGACAAATATTATAGGGGCATGATAAGGTCGCTGCTTTACCTAACTGCTAGTAGACCTGACATTGTTTTTAGTGTTGGTTTGTGTGCCCATTTTCAGTCTAAGCTTAAAGAATCTCATTTAAAGGCTGTTAAAACGGATCTTTAGATATTTAAAAAATACACCTGATTTGGGTTTATGGTATCCTAGAGGATGCAACTTTAACCTTGTTGGTTATGCTGATGCTGACTATGCAGGCTTTTTGGTTGATAGAAAAAGCACCTCAGGTATGGCTCATTTTCTTGGACCCTGTTTGGTATCTTGGGCAACCAAGAAACAACACTCAATTGCCATGTCCACAACAGAAGCTGAATATGTTGTAACTGCCTCTTGCTGTGCTCAAGTGCTGTGGATAAGGCAACAACTCAAAGACTTTTGTGTTGACACGGGATGCATTCCCATTTTTTGTGATAATACAAGTGCAATTAATATTTCCCAAAACCCATGTCAACATAAAAGGACTAAACATATTGACATTCGTCATCACTTTTTGAGAGACAATGTTGAAAAGGGCTTGGTTTCAATGAATTATTGTGCCACTAATAAACAAATTGCTGATATTTTTACCAAGGCACTGAATAGAGAACAGTTTGAGAAGAACAGACTGGAATTGGGTCTAATTAAAACAACTTGAGCATGCTCCATTAACTCCCAATGCTTGTCTAGTTAAAAGGTTTTTCAGGTCAAACATCTTGATTCATTGGATGCAGTCAACTTCTGTGTCAAAATTAGCACATGTGTTGATTACAACCTGCTGACAATCGTTGAGGTCTGATGATATTGCCCTTATTGTCCTATGTTACCGAACAACTGACCGCAGGAACAAGCACCACGAACAGGTATGGCCACTATTTGTCAAACGTGTACAAATCAGGTAGTTAATGCAGTTGTTGAGAATTTTTTTTCGAAGCGTGCACGGCTGGGAGACTTAATGCTCTTCGTTTTCGGTGAAAGCCAGTCGACTCTTTAGCTCCCTCGCCTGCACACTTTGCTCATCAACCACCGCAAAATCTCTCTCTCAATCTCTCCCTCTCAAACCCAAAACCCGAAAAATCCAAGATTCACCCCAGCTCCAAAAGGCAGCATCCACCACTTCAAAATTGGCCCAATTTCTTCAGAGAAGTGTGGTGCGGGGCAAAATTGTGAAAGTGCCATACTTTCAGAAATAGGGCCTGGAGGTGTTCATGGACAAGCTCAGGCCCTAGGGGTGGCTAGAACTATTTGCAAACACCTTCCTGGGGTATTCTGTCCTAGATTTGGCCGACTTTTATGCGAATTGCAATGTCACCAATGCTGTGGTGGCAAGTGAAGTTAATGGGAAGAAACTGAAATTCAATGCCAAAGATCTACGTGAAATTTTAGGTGTTCCTGCTGAAGGTTTCGATGTGTATGTCCGGGAGGACAAGACCGTGCTTGGGACAGCTCGGCTGCTGCAATTAACTCAAACACTGAGCCAGCAAACAAGGTTGAAAACCCCCCAGTCCGTCACACCAAAAAAAAAAAAGGGTGACATGTCTTCTCTTCATCAATTGCTCTTTTGGTTCATTATTAAGAATATCATCCCTAGAGGTCAAAGCAACAAACTCGCGGATGCTATGGATCAATGTTTTATTTACCTTATGGATAGAGGAGAGCAAATTAATTTTCCAGCAATCATGATTCGCCATATCTCCAGGATTGCGAACACCTCAAGAGAACATGATCTGGGGTATGGTTTCTTGCTGACTCTTGTATTTGAGCACTTTGGGATTTCTCTTCCGAAAAAAGTGGGGGTGCAGATGGTTGATGAAATAGGGAATAGCACTCTAATGGGGTGTGGGTTTTAAATTGATCAAAGGAGTACACACTGCTTCGGCACAGGGGCTTCGAACACCCTTTCCCCCTGTTCCTGGTTCTTCCTTCAGTGAGCCTTCTGTTGATGCTTTGCTAGTGGATCAATCCCGATTGAAGACCAAGCTCGCTGAGGTTAAAGCTACTCTTACTGAGGAGAAGGCTCTGAATGTCAAGCGCCATGAGGATCTACTAGCTGCCATCACTGCCGTCACGGCCCAACTGTCCTCTCCTCCCTCCTGAACCTGTTTCTGCCCTCTGTTCCCAGTCTTGTTCTATTCCCTGTTTTTACTCTTATTCTCGACCAAGTTCTCAACAACTGGTTTCTGACTATCTGGTTGTGCCTTTTGACTGACTATGGTTTATACTAACTCTTGGTTGGTTATATTTTCATAAACTCCCTTGCTTGTTTCTTGTTGCTGTTTGTTTGTGTGTGACTCGGATGGCCAATATCATTACCGTACCATATACTTGAGTGTATCGCTGGTTGTCTTTCCTCCATTACCCAAGTGGTGGTGATTGCAAACACCCTGTTTTCACCTGTTTGATCTGACCACCCTTTTTCGATGATGCCAAAAGGGGGAAGATGGGTATGACCATGGTGTTTGAGTTTGACTTGGCTTAAGTTGACTTCTTAAAATTTTTTTCTCTTCTATGGCTTGACTGTTCGGCACTAACTTGCTTTCGCCTTTTATGTCAATATGATTATTTGGTTTGTCATCATCAAAAAGGGGGAAATTGTTGACCCTGTCCTTATGTAATGTAAGGTTTTGATGATAAGAAACACAAATGCAATATATACTTGAGTGTGTTGATTGAACAGGTTCCAAATATTGAATACTTTGAAATTGCTTGGCTAACAACGCTCAAGAACAGGAACTCAAGATCAGTTGGCTGGCAAGACTTTCCAGAACTTCAGAACAACCTTAAGAACAACTCTTAGGAGTGTTTGGAGCAGCAAGTTAAGTTTCTACAAGATGTCTGGTTGATTCAACAAGAGTCTTTATTTTGCTATGGTTTTTATTTTATTAGATTCTTGTTAATATGCCAATTAGAAAGTCTTGATTTAACATTCACTTTGAAATGGTTTTTTCTCTTTGAAAATAATTTCAGAACACTGTTTCAGAACAGTGCTGGAAACAGGGCGGCTAGGGTGTTTCCAGACTAAAACTGCGAAAAATGGTTTTACCCGATTCTTTCTCTGATTTTGGGCAGCATCTCCGAGACTTGCAAACAAGATTTTATGTGGAGTATTTTAACCCCAAACGGTTATCTTTAACTAAGGGAATTTGCAAGATCTTTTTGAAATAAAAAGAATCTCTAATTTTTGACAAGTGGATAAGTTTGTTGAGAAAATCATGGGCTAGTGGTTGAGTCCTTATGGCTGAGAACTACCGTCTTACTCAAGCAATTAAGGAATTTTCTTTTTTCGTTACTCCACCACTTGCGGCTAAAGGACTCTATTTCCTTTAGGGATTTTGTTTTCCAAATCTATGAGAAGATAAATCTTCTTACCTTTCAAAATTCTCTATAAAAGGTGGCTTTCTACAACTCATTCAATATCGGTTTTCACAGCAACTTTCAAGAGTTTTATGGGATAAATTTTCAGAGAGAAAACCGACCAAAGTGTGTGAAAAAATTGAGCTTTCAAAATTGGCATACTAGGAGCTTAATTGTAGCTTACACTAGCTTATGGGAAACATTCAAAAGTAAGGTGATCATCTTGTGCTCTCTCGTTTAAAAGTGAGTTGAGTGTGTCCAAGTCAAGGGGACTATTGGACGTGGGGTAACTAGTCTTGGGGAAGACAGTTACGTGTGTGTTACAAGTTGTAACGGTGAAGGTTACTTTGCAACGTGTTTAGCCCATATAGTGAAATTGTGTGAAAATCCTACAGGGGTAGGTCGTGGTTTTTCGCCTCAGTTGGGCTAGAGGTGTTTCCACGTAAAAATCCTGTGTTCACCTTTTTCTTCTACTTATTTTCGCTGCATTTCAGTTTCTGGGCGTGTTACAAACAGCCTGTCCAAACAGGGCCTAAGCTTGTTCCCAGAAAATTGCGAAAATTTGGCAACACAATTCATCCCCCCTCTTATGTTTGTGTACTCTCAAAACTAACAAGTTGAATAGGTGATACGCTAGTGTTGGTGGATATGGTGGGAGACGATGGTGTCGATGAATATGAGAGGGAAGGGGGGTCATGGTTCAGTTTAGCAGATGAGGAAAAAGAGAATTAAAGAGGTGAGGGGGGTAAGAAGGCTTACGTAAGGGATGGGTTGGGGGGTTATTAGAATTTTTCGGTTTTTATTTTTCTTTTTTCTTTCTGTTGGGCCAAAGGAGAGAATGGGTTAAGGGTTTGAGCTCAACTCTTCATTTTGCAACGCTTTCACTTTTTCAAGAACTAATGCATTACCACATAAAATCAAAGAAAAATTTTAATTTCATATTTATTTCAAGCACAAATTAGGTACAAAGGTAGAATAAAAATATCATATTTTGGGTGCAAACAAATACCCCCACACCTAGATTTTGGTTGTCCTTGAGTAAAACAAACTAAATTAGCTAAAAAGAAATGAAAAATAAGAAAACAGGAAATTCTAAGTTGCTTTCACAGGAATCACGATTATATTTAGTATATGCAACAAGCTCTTTAAACCCCTTAGCTTTCCAAGTGGAAGAGTGAGGTTTCATGAGGGTTTTCAAGTGAAATACCCATAAAATCTTTTCAAAAACAAAAGAAAATCCTTTTGGTTTTTTCCAAACATGTTCATATATATGCAAATATTGGGAAAATTATGTATACAACTTGGGCAATTGCATCACCTTAGTAACAAAGTTACCAAATTATATACAATTAGAATGTACAATCAAAAGATAATCTAACTCACAAGATGCATCCCGACTTCCACTTTTCATCTCTCACGCACAATACACAATGATATGTATGTCTGGGTGCACTTGTATCAGTCCTTATTAATCAAATTGCTAGTATTAACAACATCCTGATTTCCTTGCCTAATTTACTTTTTTGCTCCATTCCCCCCCTTTTTCCTGTTTTCATGATTAATACCCACTTGACTTACAAATATTCACGTTTTTCGTAGAGATGGATTTTTGTTAGATTGTGCACAGCACTTACTCTATTGATAAAATAGATGTGTAATCAAATGAAATAGCACATATTCAAGCTAATGAAATACATGAAAGAAAAATAGTGGCTTTAAACATTGGTGCTCAGGTTTTTATTCACATTTTTAGGCTTTTTTTCTTTTTTGAGCATTTTTCTAAGAGCTTAGCAGGCAACTTTGAAAAACAAAAAGTTTACATGCTGACTTGACAACAGGACATGAGGAATTGATGGTAAAGTGTGCATGATAGACACAAAATCACACATATGAGACAAGGTGATTATGAAATATCGGATCTGAATTCTCAAATAGACATCTCATCATGAGAAGTCTATTTATACATAACTCAATAACCTAATGACATGGGATCACAATCACCTAAGAAATAATACAAATCGCCAAAGAAAATTAAAAATCTTTTTGAGTTTTTAAAAAATTTTGAAAATTATATTCTAGTGTACACCTCACCCTCACACCAAAACTTCAAAATGTCCACATTGTAGGAACGAAGGCGCCAAAAAGCAACTGCATAAGCCACATAACCGCAAACCCAACATGAATCCACAAGTATATACAAAGTTACAAACCTATGACACCAAAACAAAAGAAAAACATAATACAAAATAAAAACAAAACCGCTAAAACTAAAAACAAAAACAAAAACAAAGAAAACACTAACATATATTTATAGAACAAAAACACAGCACCAATAAACAAAAATACACTAAAGAAACAACGGTGATCATAGCAAACTTAGCTTAAGAAATCTGAAATTGCACCTCAAAATTAATCATCCACACAACCATACTCCTAAATATCCATAACTATATACAAAAAGAAATAAAGAAAAGAAAAGAAAAAGAAGAATGGGGAAAGGGTGGAACAATCATACCAGGTTGGGCACTGAATGTACCCAAACTAATGCCTCACTTAGATGGTGTTGAGGAATTCCATGGTGCATCAACCACTCTGTCTCAACTCACAAGGTTCTACTCATATCAAAACCGACCAAGGCTTGTAATAACTTGTCAAATAATTGGGAACAACCCTCACAAAAATGAAAGTAGTAAAAATTAGGAGGTGAACCCCAAATGTAGGGCATAAGTGGCATGCAACCCAATGCACTCTTAAGCTTATGGTGGAGGATGATGGTGTTGAGGAAGATGATAAGGACGGGGGGGGGTCATGGTTTAGTGTAGCAGAGGAGAGAGAAAGAGAACAAAAGAGGGCAAGGGGGTTACGAAGGCTTACGTGAGGGATGACTGGGCTGTAAGTGGAATGTTTGGGTTCTTATTTTCCTTTTTCTTTCTACTGGACCAAAGGCGAGAATGGGTCAAGGAGTAATTCATTTTTCACCATTTTCCCCTTTTTCTCATGAATTATTACATTACCTACATAACAAAATCAAATCAAATAAAAATCCTAATTTCATATTTATTTCGAGCACAAATTAGGTATATAGGTATAGTAATCATATTTTTTGTGCAAACAACTCTTAAACAGAAAATTTCACTCAGATCAAAGTAAATTAAAATCAATTACAACCCAAAATCTAAAGCTGAAATTGAGAAAACCTAAACAACGACAGTAAAAAGGAAAAAAAAAAACCAAAATATATTACTCTTTGCTACTCTCAGATGACCCTTGCTCTAATTATAGCCCTAAATTCAAGTCCTTACTGTTGATTGCATCAATTAATCTCCAATTGTCGCCTTTTACCCTCTGATAATTGCTTGTCTTGAATAAAAAATAAATGAAGAATTGATGAGGATGAGTGAGGATAGAGAAAAAACGAAGATGGAGAATGAGAGGCTTGGATTATGGTTTGCAAGGATAAGGAGAATGAATTAGCAGAAGTTAAAAAGAAAAGGAAGGAGGCTGAAAGTCGAGCTTCTAAGAAGATAGGATAGGAAATAAAAGGAGGGGGAGAAGGAGCAGTCACATGAACGACACATGAATGGGCTAAGGAAGAAAGGAAGGCGCGGCCACGTGTGTTGTGCCTGTGGTGGGAAGGGAGGGATTAAGTGAGGGAGAGAAAGCTGCGTTTAGTTTGGCCTGAAAAGGCAGAATAGGCCTACGACTGGGGTTTGGGGGAAAGAGAGCTGAGAGAAGGAGGGGTGCTGGGTCGCGATAGCCAATGGGCCAAGGAAAGCAAGAAAAGAACAGGTTCATCTAGAGAGAAAAGGAGCTAGGGCAGGCTTGAGGACGTGGGGGGGAAGTTGGACCAAGCTCAAGTCACATGAGTGCAAAGAAGATGAGGAGAAGAAGCACTAGGTTGGGCCACTATGAAATGGATTGCCAAACTGAATCTAACAGGTGGACTTCATGGTCGAGTTTCCCATTATTTTTTTTCAGTTGATCCATCACCCTTGTTCCACTCTTTTGACAAATAATTTATTGTTTTTATTCAAAATTTTAAAATTCCTACAAAATAAACAAAAGCTTCTTAAAATTCTAATTTAATTATTTGTTTTCAGCAAATATTAGATGATAAAAAGGGTACAAAATGACATAATTTTAAGATGAATAATAGTCTCATACCTATATTTTGGTCATCATTGAGTAAAATGAAATTAAAATCCTAGAACAAGAAAATTAAAAAAAATCATAGAAACTCACTTTTTTAGGAATCACGGTTACACTTAGCATGTGCAAGAAGCTCTTTAAAGCCGGTCACTTCTACTGGACGAGTAAGGTCTCATGAGGTTTTATAAACGAAGTGGCGACAAAATCTTAAAAGAAAAAGAAAACAAAAAAAAACAAAAATCTTTTTGGTTCATTTTTTTCAAAAACTCATATATATAACATCGGGGAAACATGTACACATATCCCAAACAACCACATCACTCAAGTAACCTAATCACTGGATTACATATAAATATAGTGTACATATCAAGAAATTCTTAGTCCTCACTTATGACATCTATACACAATTTTTCACCCCATTTAAGAAATATGAACAAGCTCGACTGGTAGAACCTTACCTTAAGGAACGTCTGGAGCACTCTAGCTCATGTGTTTAAACCATCATAAGTTTCACTCAATTCATCTCCCAATCATACAAACTATCATAATTTTGTCAGGATTCTCAATTCTACACTACTCAAATGAAAAATGCAAAATAATAATCAAGAGGACTTTACAGAGGTTGGGGCAAAGGGTTAGAGAGGGACAATAAATTTGGGAAATGAGGAGCTAAAAATCCAAGCAGCTAATGAGCAACCAAACACTTCCACCAACTACATTGTACGCACACTTCCCCCCGCCCCCCCCCCCCCCCTCTTATGAAAAAAAAAATATAAGAACACATCCCGTAAAAAATGGACCATTGGAAATGAGTTAAAATAATATGGATCAAATATATAAGTCCATGCCAAACACTCTTATTCACACTATTTTTTTCTCTTTTTTCTCTTTTCAATTTTTTTCAAGGCTTTTTCCTTTTTTCATTTTGTTATATATTTTTTCCCTTTTTCTTATTTCCTTTTTTTTTTGAAGAAAATGAATGAATGACATGTAAGAAAATCACACAACTCTATTTCTAAATGGTTGCAACAATACATCCGAAACAATTAGGAGGGTAAAAATCTCATAAACCACTCAATATCATTCCCTTGACATAGCAAAGGATCCAAAAATAACCACCAAATATATAATCACCCAAAAGCTACCTAGCATCAAATATTAAATTGGTACTCAACTATTCGGAAATGTGTTTAGGCCAAGGACTAAACGGAAGGGTTCACAACAAATGAAAATGGTCAAAACCTCAAAGGGTTAGTGAAGAGTAAAATATTCAAACCAGGGTGGCAACTTGGCTTATGTGGATTCTAAAACAGATGAATGCCTCTATCATATTACCATAATGCGCGTGCTAAATGTAATATACAACCAAATAACTAAGGTGCAAGAGAACATAGTGAATCAAAATAGCATATATTCCCTAAAATGTTTTTGATTTTTCCATAATTTTTTAGGTTTTTTTCCATTTTTCTCATTTTTTTCGAATTTTCAAAACATAGTTTCCCACTCCCATAGCTAGATCACACAATATCCGCATTAGGAATGAAAGGGACCATATAAAATAAAAAAGAAAAAAAAACAAATATACATAAAGAAAAATAAGACTCAAAACTAAAGAAAAAGATGACTTTAAAACCAAAAAAAAAAAGACAACAGTAAAAATAAAATAATGCAACAAATATATACAAAATAAAAACAAAATAAAAAGAGAAATAGAAACGAACAATTATATCAAGTCAATGTAGAACTACACCTAAGCTATAGTTTCCTAAAAATCATGGAGCATCAACCACTTTATATCAAGCTGAACACTGCTACACAAGTCAAAACGCATTAGCGTGCATAGTAGCTTATTAAACATACAAGAACAGCTTTCACTCACATGAAAATAGTAAAAATCAGAGAGTTGGAGCTAGAAACAATACGTCCATAGCATCAATACAGCACAATTGAAGGCCCATTTCAACTTATCAAAATTGTTAGGCCAGTCATGAAACGGATAGACATACTTAAAATTAGCCGACAAGCTGGAAATTGGCCTGACAATTTTGTCATCATGAACAATTTGTCTAGGTACATCAGTGGGTCTCAATATGCTCAAGAGTCTAACATAAATAAGAAGCAATAGGCACGAAAGTTTCATAATCTTAAAATTCAAACTTGGATGACTCGAGGATAGGGTCACAAATGGTGTGTCCAAGGAAAATGACTCATATGCAATGCGAAAACCACATCAAGACTTTCGATTTAGTCAAACCCACATGAAAAGACTCATATTCCACAAAGAAATGATCATCACCAAATTCTAAACTAAAATGATCATCGCCAAATTCTAAACTATTGGGCTTAACCACTCCCTCGCATTACTCATGTAAACAAATATCTTCTAATTCACTAAAGTCATGATGCTCAACTTTAGTTGTGATATTCATATCTAACTCACTAGCATTCTCAAGTTCTTCACCTACCTCAAACTCACAGAATGATTAAAAAGGGCAGATGGGTTGGAAAACACTAGTACATCCTTAGTAACATCCTTATGTTAGTTAGGTTCAGGTGCAAAGTCATGCGATAGAACATAGAAAGGTCATTCTCTTGCTCAAGGTCAGGCAAAGGCATATCATCATGCAAATTAGACCTAGATTGAATGGAACACTCAAAATCATCATAAAGATTAATTGTCGGTTCAAGAGATCCTAAATGAGAGTTAGACTCATACAAATTATAATCATCCCTATTATGATTAAAGCAATTAGAATATTCAGAAATTCTCTTCTTCATAGTCTCAATGATTTTATCATTCATGTCTTTCATCGTCCTTTCAACTCTCACGCATCGAGTTTCAAACTAATCATGATATAGACAATTATGGGTATCATGTTCGGAACAATCACAATAATTACAAAACATAGGAACCATACAAGAGTGAAATGGATAGTCATTAGAGTCCCTAAAGTGACCCTGGTGGTGAGGACTAACATGAAAACGTACCAGCTATGAGTCGGGTACCCTAAGGTCTCTCCAGCTTATTCAAACTCATAAGCGTTTCAAGCCAATTTCTCAAAGAAATTCCAAACCTTATCTTAAGTTTAAGACAATAATCCTAGTAATCCTTTAGGACATATCGACTCAGCATAACCATGAAATGTAGCTTTTAAAGATACAACAATGCCCTCACATATTTCCCATTTTTCAAAATTTTGATTTAATTGCGTACCATAACCATTATGGCTCGATAAATAGCTCTAGAAAGGTTCATGCTCAAACTAAGGGATATTGAAAACTGACATTCTTGAAACCCCTTGTTTTTTTGGTCCTTTTTTCGTTGAATTTTTGTTTTTAACACAAAAACAAAAAAGAAAGAAAAAATGAAAAACAACAACCTAAAAGAAAAATAAATAGCTAACCTAAAAAAACTACAAACTCATAATTATATACACTCAAAATCCAGCAAAAACCAATCATAACACAAATATATTTTCCGCACTTTTAAAAACCTAGTGTAATGCAGAAAATCAAAACAAAAAATAAATTCCAAAAATTATAGAAAATTTTATACATTCCTAAAAATTCCACAAAAATTCACCTATACTCTAAAATCCATACGAACCTATTAAAAACATTAGAAAACTCAAATAAGCATTGAATTAATGTAGAAAATTCAAAACAGAAACCTAAAAATAGAAAAAAAAATACACAGGTTTGATTTTTTCTCCAATTTCAGTTCTGGTCATACCCACACTAGCTTCACAGCTTTTTGCATCAGTTTAAATTTTTTTCCCAACAACAATTTAGTTACTAACCAATTAAAGCAAAAACTAGTTGAAATAAAATCAAAATATAAACTCTAAACAAAAACAAAAACACAAGAAGTTTAAACTAAAAACAATTAAAACTAATTTAACACTCACTAAAAATCAAACTCAAGAAGGCGCTACAAAGACTTAACTCAAGAGTCAATTCAATAAAATATGTAACCTAATTTCATAAATTTCATCCAACGCAACGGCGCCAAAAACTTGTGATTTTCCAAGAGCATAGTACTTGATGGTGGTGATCCACAAAGATGGGGTTTCAAGTTAGATCGCTAATCAACTACTAATTAACATATACTAACTTAGGTAACATAATGAGAAACAAATATACTATTTTAAACAATGCAACTCATTACATGCTTCTAAATGAGATAACAATAACAATGAAACTAAACTGGCCTAATTTATACGATGTTAAACTATCATCATTAACAGAATGGCAAAAAGCCGCCTTACTAATTGTATCCATCACCTATAGTTCAACAAGGAAGTCAAACACGAGATAAGATCAGAAGATTGGATTATATCAACCTAAAGAAAGCATCAGGCAATTGAAATCTCACGAAAGTCAGCCAAATCTTATCTTTAAAATCAATGAAATTAACAAGAGGATTAGAAGGAGACATAATTGAATCCAATGGCATGCAAAATTGGGGCAAGAATCAGACACCCATATGAAATGCCACCATACTCCATTGAATGATCTAAACTTTTTCTGGAACTGGAACTGAAATCAGCAACAAAGAAGGTAGAACATAACAAACGATTCAAATCAAACCCCAATAAATATAACTATAAATCAAAATTTTCACTTGGAAAAGACCATTAAAATTAATTACGACCCAAGATCTAAATCTAAGCTGAGAAAAAATGTGAAAGGGGTAAAAGACCTAAATATATCACTCTTTGGTACTATCAGTTGACCCTTGCTCCAATTATAGCCTTGAATTTGAGTCCTTGCTATTGATTGCTTCAATTAATCTCCAATTGTGGCCTTCCAACCCCTTTGTATTTGCTTGCCTTTAATAAGGAAAAAAAACGAATGATGAATTGATGAGGATGAATGAGAAGAGAGAAAAACAAAGATCAGGATGAGAGGCTTGTGTTCTGGTTGCTAGGATAAAGAGAATGAATTAACAGCGATAAAAAGAAAAAGGAGAAGGTTATGAGTCGAGTGTCTAGGAAGAAGAGGTCAGGAAATAAAAGGGGAGGGGAGGAAGCAGTCACACATAGGACACATGAGTAGGCTAAGGAAGATAGGGAGGCATAGTTGCACATGAGGTGGGAAGGGAGAGATTAAGTGAGAGAGAAGGGGTTGTGTTTAGTCTGGGCCAAAAGAGGAGAATAGGCCCACTACTAGGACAAGGGGGAACAGAGCTGACAGAACAAGGAGGGGCACTGGGCCATGACAGCGAATGGGCTAAGGAAAGTAAGAAATGAACATGCCCATCTGGAGAGAAAAGAAGGAGCTTGGGCACACGCGAGGAGGTAGGGGGAGTTGGACCAGGCTCAGGTCACATGAGGGCATGAAGGAAGAGGAGAGGTACTTGGTCAGGCCACTAGGAAATGGAGTGCTGGGTCTGGCAAGTGGACTTCCGGGCTTGGTTTCGCATTTTTTTTCCCACTTGTTCCATCACCCTTCTTCCACTCCTTTGGCAAACAATTTACTCTTTTTATTCAAATTTACATAATTCCTACAAAATAAACAAAACTATGTTGAAATTCCAATTAGTCATTCATTTTGAGCAACTATTAGATAATAAAAAGGAATAAAATGACATAATTTTAGGTTGAACACTAATCAACAATTCCAAAACTTAGAATCTAGAAGCATTTGTTTCATTGCTTTTTCTCTTGTCAAGCTAGAAGGTCTCTAGCCATGAAATTTAGCATTACTAACCATAGTTTACAAATCTAGCTTTTGGTCATAAAGATTTTTCGAAGCAATAAATGTGGTGGCAAACCTTGTATCCCCAAGACATAATATTCCGATCCATTCAAGCGTAGCCTCTTCCTTAACCAACCCAATGGCCATTTGTGACTATACACAAATTTAGTCACTTGAGATCTACATTGAGCTAGATAAACAACATGAGGCACTTGAGAAATATCTTACAAGATCAAATTCAAACAAATGTAGAGCACAAGGAGACCAATAAATATTTCCACAATTCTCATTCAATAACCTCCTAGTAGCTTTAAAATTGCTCCCACTGTCGATAATAAGATGTTTAACATTTTGAGCACTAATCATATCAATGATTTTTGAAAACAGATTGCAAAGAAGTTGGGCACCAGTTACAGTAATAGAGGCATCAACAAATTAATGAAAGCGATCTCTTTAAGGCAATACACAAGGTTATTGATTAAACTTTTGTGTCTACCATCAGTCCATCCATGACCCATGATAGTGTATCCAGTGTCATTACAAACACTTTTATTGAGTTAATAATCCATTTAACTTCATTTTTTACCCTCAAAGCATCATAACTAGGACCTCTGTACCTAAAGCCAATTGTGGCTATATCATCAATCATTTCTTGATAATGAATAGAATTAACACAATTAAATGGAATGTAATAGTCGTAAAAGAATCAAGCCATACACAAATCAACTTGCCTTCACTTTTCAAGGCTTTGTAACTTTTCCTTAATTGAAGGTTGGGCGTCATGGGCAGCCCCAGGAGGAAAATAAGAAGTGATTCCTAAAGTGTCTTCTACTTGCCCAATGAACTTTTAGCATTGGGATTGCTACTACCACTCTCATTTATTGAAACACACTCATTATGCTTTTTAAATTCTTGCTCAAGATGTGATCATCTAAAGGGGGTCCCTTCTTCCCTATTCATTCTTCTCTGTAACTTTTATTGAGCAATCTCTTTCAAACTTTCTTTCGTTCGAAAGCAAACATCACTAGGCACCTTTTTACATTGAGTTACATCCCCACTTTGTCCAACTAGATGCATTTTCATCCTATTAATACCTCCCTGTTTGATTGCTTTTCCATAAAAATTGCAAATAAGTAACTTATTCCCATCACTAGAATGTGCCATTATAAGGCTGGATCAGTTTTTTGATGAATTGATTGCAAATAAATAGCTGATGAATTTAAAGTTGGAATAGATGGGGTTAAACAAGATTCCATGTTTTGCTACAAGTGAAGTCATTATGCGTATACATAAGTATTCTAAGTATCAACCAGACCCACATTCGCACAAGTCTCAAAGCCAAATGCCAATTAATCAACCACCACAATCACATAGGTAGTCAGAAATACATCTAAATCTAGTTAATCAACCACCAAAATAACAAAGGTAGTTAGACACTTATCCAAATCTGATAATCAACCACCACAATCACACAGCCACACCAAAGATCTCAATGTATATGAACTATTAATCAGTATATTAGTAAAATAAAACCGAACAATCTCATCAAGCAAAGCTAATTCAAATTGGAAATCGAAAGCTGAAAGAATTAATAACCTCTGTAATAGCCAATTCCTTTAATCAATGTCCATCGACAATGACAAGTTGCAGTAGAGAGAGAGGAGATGGCAGGATAAAGTTTGCTGCCCAAAAAAGATGGATAAAGAGAGGAAAGGGGTTCTAAGCTCATAAAGCAATGAGAGATAGAGAGAAAGAGAGGCACATAGACAAATTGAAAACATTCCAACCTTACTTGTTGCCGTTGAGTGTCGGTTGTTGTCAAAATGCAAAGAGCGCGACGATGCGGGGAGTCACTAGACTATGGTGCTATGTTATGCAGCTAGAGTTTACGAAGAGGGTGTCTAAGGTTGAGAGTTAAGAGAGAGGGATAAGGGACTGGGAAAACCCGATCGAACAGCGAGTCAGCTAGTTCAAATAAGTTTCCCAGTTTGACCGAGTTTTTGCGGTTTGATTAACAGATCAATTTTTCTATTTTTTCGAACCACCGCTATAACTGGTTCCTAGTCCGACCAGCTGGTCCGTGCTGGTGTTCATAACCATGGTCCATTTTGTTTGTCTACTTTTCAATATTTGAATTTAAGTTTTTACTTTCTCTTCTTTTTTAATGGAAAAAAATAAAATTAATATGGGGGTTTCACATGAATGATCAGTTCGGGAGTAAAAAAAAATAATCCTTTTTTGGGTTATATTTCCTTATTTTCCTTTCATTTTTTTAATCTAGCCATAACTTTTTGTTCTTTTCTTCTCGCTTTCTTTTTTTTAAAAAGAGGAAAATAAATTAAGGGCGAGTGGGTCACGTGATTTGATAGAGTGAGACAAAAGTATGATAGTTCTTTTGTTTTTTTGTTTAGTCATCTTTTCTTTCCACCTTTCTTTGTTAAAGCTTATTCATTTGGATTTTTTTGGATATTTGCACTTCTAGGCCTCATCTTCTCTTGGACTTACGAATTTATCATGAAATTTCAGCATACTTGTTTGAATAATTAGCCTATTGTTTTATAACAACAACAACAACAACAACAACAACAACAATAATAATAATAATAATAATAATAATAATAATAATAATAATAATAATAATGGTGGTGGTGGTGGTGGTAGTAATAATAATAATAATAATAATAATAATAATAATAATAATAAT